>CM040242.1:235746979-236085986 GCA_022545495.1 Chrysanthemum lavandulifolium | reverse complement strand
AATATGAATCTGTTGTACTTCTTCCATCGTCTTTGTCTCCGGCCAATCAACATCGTCGCTATATTCAACCGACTTGAAGTCTTCACTTGTTGAATAAAACATTCCGTAGTCTACGATACCTTTGATATAACGGAGGATCCTCTTTGCAATCTCCAAATGCTTTGTCGTAGGCTCGTCCATGAAACGACTAATTAAACCATCCGCAAAGAGTATGCCAGGTCTTGTACAAGTCAAATAGCGCAAACTTCCAACGAGACTATTGAATTGAGTTGAGTCTACCGCTTCTCCTCCGTCATGCTTAGAAGGCTTTGCCTTATGTTCTATGGGGGTGCCAACGGGATTGCACTTATCCATGCCAAACTTCTTCAATATCTCATTGGCATATCCTTCTTGACTTATGAAAATTCCATCATCCGTCTGTTTCACCTCAATGCCAAGATAATAAGACATAAATCCTATGTCTGTCATCTCGAACTCTTTCGTCATTGACTTCTTGAGCTCATCAATCATACTTTGAGAGTTTCCTGTAAAGATCAAATCATCCACGTACAAGCGCAATGAGCGGTATACTTCCATTTGCAAATTTCACGTAAAGTGCATATTCACTTAGGCATTTAGTAAAACCATGTTCTTGGAAATACTTGTCAATTCTAGTATTCCAAGCACGTGGTGCCTGCTTTAGACCATATAAGGCCTTCTTCAACCTTAGCACTTTACCTTCTTACCCTTTGGCAACATATCCCTCTGGTTGCTCTACATAAACTTCTTCTTCAAGAAGTCCATTTAGAAATGCAGACTTTACATCCATTTGGTGGATTTTCCACCTATATTGAGCAGCAATAGCAATAATCATTCTAATAGTTTCTAAGCGAGCAACAGGAGAAAATACCTCTTCGTAGTCGATACCATGCTTCTGTTTGTAACCTTTTGCCACAAGTCTTGCCTTGTACTTTTCCACTTCGCCTTTTGTGACAATCCGTCATTTTCCGACTATTATTTATATGAGAATATGCGAGTTATTTATTTTCTGACCATTATAACTCTTAAATGAGAAGTTATCTCCTGTTTTCCAATGTCCCGGCAACACACGCGTACCGACACCATAATAAAATTGACGTAAAATTTACTTTCAAATTTCAAAATAATAATAATACCAAAATATTTCGCTCGTCAAGACGTCTCCGAAAATATAAAATTTATAAAATACGGATACCCGAATAATATTCTACATAATTAAACGTTATCCTGTACGGAACAAATTATACAGTACGGGGTACATATAATACACTAAATAATAATAATAATAATCCTTAATAATAAATCAAATATCCTCTTCCTCCTCACAACTCACGACAAAAACAAGAATAAAAGCAGAGAAATGAGATTTTGTAAAATCTTCATCTTCAACCTCCCTCTACCCCTAGACCTGCTCCCTTATAGACCGAATCTTCCAAAGAGGGAAAAACCAACATGATATCCCATCATATCTTTCTCATTCTTACCAAAACCAAGTAAGATTTTGTCTCTCCAAATCTCCTCTTTGATGCGCCATTTACGATTCGAAAAAGACAAGAAGAACCAAGAAAAAATTCATCCAAGAAGAATCATATCTTCACCTCAATCTACCTTGAACAAAATCCAAGATTCGCCTAAGGTTTTGGAAGTTAGCCCCATTCGGCTTCAAACCAAGACCAAGAGAAGAAAGATAACCAAGCTCCTCCCCAATATACTTCTATATCTCTAGTCGAGTTACAAAAGCCCCAAACTCAGTTTATTCATCAAACTTACCAAAAATTAGGGTTTGGTAAATCAAGGGGCTTTTCAAAATTGATTGAGGGGTTTTCTTAAGGGAAGTATAAGGAAGGTTTTGCAAGTGCTTGATCGTACCAATTCAATCCGAGTCTCTTCCAATTGAATTTTGGTGTTCGGTGTTCATAGCAATTCATCCTTTTCTTGAGTTCATTGTAAGAACATTAATCTTGTTAATATTTTCAATCTATTTTATTGTAATTTTATTCAATTCGAAATTATATTTTTCTTGATACCGAAAATTATAAGTAAATTAGAAGTGATATTGGTTAATGTTAATGTTGACTTGATTAAGTTAAATGGTAAGATAAATTGTTGTTGTTGTTGTGCGGTAAAAGGAAAGAAGAAAACATAAAACTAGATTTGAGACTTATGAGTAACCGGCTTATTTTGTGTTTTTTCTCAGATTCGATTAATTGCTCAAAACAAGAGGGTACCCTTTCTCCTTTTGTTCCATATGTAAAACATTAATAAGTTACTAACTTGTTGAAATATATATATATATATATATATATATATATATATATATATATATATATATATATATATATATATATAGGATAGCACATTTGTTAAATTTACTTTTGAATTGGGATGGCTGGTGTCGAGAGAATCGAACTCCAACAGATGGGTATTCAATTATTATTTTATTTTATCTTGGTTCACCATTTGAAAAATTAGTAAATGTATGTGCACACCTTTCCAATTCTCACTAATATTGTACTACTAAAATAGTTAAATGACTAAATGAAACTCTAAAAGTCTGATCCTTGTTACTCATTTTAGCTACAAAAATCTTTATAAAGTGAGTAACTAATTTTACAAGTAACTAATACATCAATTTTTACAATAAAAAGTTAATGAAATGGGTTGAAGGTTACGTAACAAATTTTGGATTTGGTAATGAGTTAACTTAAAGTTAAACTTGGGCTTGTGTTGTGTCTTTTTGTTTAGCCGAGCCCACTCAACTTTAATCATATGTTGCATTATTATGTGATGCCGCGGATGTCGGGTCGAAGCCCACACCAATCCCAATTAATATCCGAACTACATAATTGGTCTCGACTTATCCGACCTATATGATCGCGACTTGTTTTATAAACAGATTTCTAAAATGCAACAAATCTCAAAACTTAATATTTCTTATCATTAAACTTATAGTTTAAATTACAAAGCAAACAAATAAAAATGTAAACCTTAACTTATTTTCGATAATTGGGTTATATGTCATATTTTAGCTCATTCGAGCTTAATGGGACTTACTTTGAGTATAAAACTTATACGAGTTTGATTATCAATATAGATACGACTTATCTTTAAAAGTAAACATTGCAACATTTATTTATCACGGAAAACTTTATATTTGAGTCATGCTCAACTTTCCTCAAAATATAATTAACTTGTTATATTTTTATAATAACCAATATAACTTATTATATCTTTATATAATAACCATCAATGAGAAGTTTTATTCATAACTTGCACCATCAGATTTTTTTTAAATACAAATGTATTAAATAAGGCTATTACTTAAATTGTTGAATACTTCGATGTTAACCAATAAATGTGATATATAGAGATATTTATACATGTATGTACGCTTAGTAAAGCATATACATTTGAAAATAATGTTACATAATCCTTTAACGTCTAATGTTACATGTAATTATTTTCCAGACATCGTCCTTCGGTTGCCATCGAACCAAGACGATTCATCCTTGATATACTACTATTACATATCTATGGACTTCCAGGAGCCAATACTTACAAACATTTAGAAAACTATTTAAACTTAAAATGCTGCCACATAAGCAACAACAACAACAACAAATACTTGAAAACTTTTTCTAAAACTTTATCTAGTCTTAAACATTAGTAAAGACTAAATTTGACATACTAATCTAGGTCGCGTGTCGGTGCCATCCAATAATTCTATTTGACTGCTGCTTTAGACTGCTTTTTGCCAAGGTGAGTATTCACAGCCCCATTTTATTGCTTTACTTATTTGGGGTGAAATGCATGATTATAAAATTAAATTGTTTTCTTTGAACTATTTGATATATTTTAAACCCTTAGACTAACTTATAAATTTATGACTTGTTTGAACCTGATGGACCGTCGTCCTTGACCTAAAGTCTCCCGTTTGGAGCACCGCCGAGTCTCCCATGTTGGAGCGGTCTTAATTGATAGTATATAATAGTTGTTATGATGTCTTTGTTCGTACATTCGCATTGTTAGTCCCTATTGGTTTGTCGTTCGACTCCAATTATACGTACTGTTCAGACGGCCTCCTTGTGTGGGCGATAGATAGTATGAGTAGCGCTATTAGAGGTCGGCCAACCTCTTGTTCCCCTATCTACGGAACGCATATTATTTATTTTAGGGGCTTTGCCGCATACTTTATTATATACGAGGCGTTTACTAGACTTAAAATATGGAAGTGTATGTGAATTCATATGTTACAAGTCTTGTATGGGCGGGATTTGTAACATAGTGAGTTGACAGGACATTTGCTAGACAGACTTTCTAATTATAGTTTACATAAAACCTGTGTACTCACCAACTATTTTCATAGTTGACCCGTTTTCTCATGCATTTCAGGTGATCGTTGTTTAGCTTATATTATGAAGATTTTAAATAAAGGAGTCGTCACAAGTTATCTGGGTCGTCATGTAGTAAAATGTTATCCTTTGGAAGTCAACTTTATGTTTTAAATTGCCAAGGTCGGCTAGAACCTTGTTGTAATGTTACAATATTTCTTTAAATTTAAATTATGGTATTGTACTATATCTCTTTGCGATGTATATTGATTATGTTACACTCGCGTTTCCGCCTCCGTGGGTGTGACAGATTGGTATCGAGACGAAGGTTATAGTGAAATCGGTTTTTATAAAATAAAAATCGCAACTATAACCCAAAAATAAAGTTTTCTTAAACACGGAAACATAATACGAGTCGACTAGCACCAACATTACATCGTTACTCCTAAATTATGCATAGCACGCACACCTATGCATAATTCGGAGGAATCATATGATGATGGGATTAGTAGCCTCGGATTATGTTTGGTCGAGTCTTAAAGAGTCTGATCACCTGGAACTGCATTAGTCGCGTGAGTATGCATACCATGTTTATATGTCCACTATACCTTATATACATTTTATATATGCATTCTTCTTTCTATATATTATGACCCGTTAGGCTAAGCACATTTTTGTTTCCCGTCACATTACACTCACTACCTGTCGCCGTCCCACACATCATCCGCCATCGTCTCACTCAACCAAATGTCTTGGCCTATTGTAGAATCATGACTACAAGGAACACCCGTTCAGGAAGCATCAACAATGAAGCTCCAAGAGACAGTGCTGCTAGATTGGCGGATCTCCTCACTCAGATTGTCGCACACATTGATGCAGGACGAGCCAATGAGGGAGCTGGTACCTCGACCAATGGCCACGGATGCAGCTATAAGACCTTCATGTCATGCAGGCCAAAGGAATTTCATGGCACCGAGGGTGCCATTGGCTCGCTATCATGGTTTGAGAATGTGGAGTCGAAACTTAGCATCACTAAATGTCTTTGAAGGAGATAAGGTTGAGTTCTCTGCAGGTCTACTTGTGGTCGGCACCGACCGGTGGAACAACCAACCTGCACTGAGGGCGAGAAGTCGCAAATGGATTATCTTGGGAAGAATTCAAGCTACTAACCGAGGAGTACTGCAGGAAGGATGAAGTGCGTAAACCGGAAGCGGAATTCGGAACCATTTGATGATAGGAGTAGAAGTCGACAAGTACACAATTCGCTTTCACGAGTGACCGGGATGGTTCCCCATGGTCTCTCTGTGGAGAAGCCGATTGATCGATACATTTGGGGTTTGATTCACGAGATCGGAGAGATGTCACCTCATCCAACCCAACTACTCGCAAGTCTGCTGTGGAATGGCATACCGCTTGACTAATGATGTGATCAGTCCGGAGAACTAGCAAAACAAACGACAATGGACGAAACAGCGGAGGATCACCAGGAAGCCGAGACCGGGACCAGGCAGGACAAGAGGCGGTAACCGGGAACTATGGAGCGACGACTCAGAGCGAGAGGATATGCAGTCCACATCCTAAGTGTACTCGATGCAACCTCCATCACATAGGAAATTGCCCTAAGTGTAACGTGTGCCGAAGACAGCCACATTAGTCGAAATTGCTCGATGTAAATGGAAACCAAGGACGAAGGCTAACATGCTACGAGTGTGGAAGTCCGGATCACCTCCGGAACACATGTCCTAAGTTGAATAGGGCACAAAAGTCGGAACACGGTAACATGACTCTCGCTTTAGCACTTGATGAAGATAACCCAAACCGTGGAGGCAATGTTAGCTCAGCTCGGGGTCGAGCATACTTCTTGGGCACCAAGGAAACTCGCTAAGACACAAGCACCGTGACGGGTACATTCTTTTGATCACCCACTCTATTTCAGTATCTTCTGGTTCTAGTTCATGGCATTGATTAGTGTAGAACCTTGCATCATGAGCCTTAGTTTAATTGTTGCCTTCTCACTATCTGAGCACCCCACTATTAGTTGATTTGAGTGGTTTAAATGATTTCAAACTCGAGCCAAACTTTCAAAAGGTCTCTTACATATATGAGAAGTTATCTCTCTTCGACAACTTGTTTCCTAGCTTGATCTAGTGACGGTTCTTGTTTGATGAGTTGCGAAAATCAAGTTAGAATCAAGTTGTTACTCAACTTACACAACTTAAACAAATGACATTTCAGTCGGAAAGTTGTGAAAATTCACCAACTAAGAGTCTTTTGAGGCAAAGTTCGAGAATGAGAAAATTTGAACCATGAGAATGTACGCTGTAGTATAGGCGGACTGAATCTCGAGGACGAGATTATTTTTAAGGTCTGGCGATCGTGACAATCCGTCATTTTCCGACTATTATTTATATCGAATATGCGAAGTTATTTATTTTCGACCATTATAACTCTTAAACGAAGTTATCTCCTGTTTTCCAATGTCCGGCAAACACACTGCATCGACACCATAATAAAATTGACGAAAATTTACTTTCAAATTTCAAAATAATAATAATACCAAAATATTTCGCTCGTCAAGACGTCTCCGAAAATATAAAATTTATAAAATACGGATACCCGAATAATATTCTACATAATTAAACGTTATCCTGTACGGAACAAATTATACAGTACGGGGTACATATAATACACTAAATAATAATAATAATAATAATCCTTAATAATAAATCAAATATCCTCTTCCTCTTCACAACTCACGACAAAAACAAGAATAAAAGCAGAGAAATGAGATTTTGTAAAATCTTCATCTTCAACCTCCCTCTACCCCTAGACCTGCTCCCTTATAGACCGAATCTTCCAAAGAGGGAAAAACCAACATGATATCCCATCATATCTTTCTCATTCTTACCAAAACCAAGTAAGATTTTGTCTCTCCAAATCTCCTCTTTGATGCGCCATTTACGATTCGAAAAAGACAAGAAGAACCAAGACAAAATTCATCCAAGAAGAATCATATCTTCACCTCAATCTACCTTGAACAAAATCCAAGATTCGCCTAAGGTTTTGGAAGTTAGCCCCATTCGGCTTCAAACCAAGACCAAGAGAAGAAAGATAACCAAGCTCCTCCCCAATATACTTCTATATCTCTAGTCGAGTTACAAAAGCCCCAAACTCAGTTTATTCATCAAACTTACCAAAAATTAGGGTTTGGTAAATCAAGGGGCTTTTCAAAATTGATTGAGGGGTTTTCTTAAGGGAAGTATAAGGAAGGTTTTGCAAGTGCTTGATCGTACCAATTCAATCCGAGTCTCTTCCAATTGAATTTTTGGTGTTCGGTGTTCATAGCAATTCATCCTTTTCTTGAGTTCATTGTAAGAACATTAATCTTGTTAATATTTTCAATTTATTTTATTGTAATTTTATTCAATTCGAAATTATATTTTTCTTGATACCGAAAATTATAAGTAAATTAGAAGTGATATTGGTTAATGTTAATGTTGACTTGATTAAGTTAAATGGTAAGATAAATTGTTGTTGTTGTTGTGCGGTAAAAAGGCAAGAAGAGAAAACATAAAACTAGATTTGAGACTTATGAGTAACCGGCTTATTTTGTGTTTTTCTCACAGATTCGATAACCGCTCAAAACAAGAGGGTACCCTTTCTCCTTTTTTCCATATGTAAAACATTAATAAGTTACTAACTTGTTGAATATATATATATATATATATATATATATATATATATATATATATATATATATATATATATATATATATATATATATATATATATATATATAGGATAGCACATTTGTTAAATTTACTTTTGAATTGGGATGGCTGGTGTCGAGAGAATCGAACTCCAACAGTGGGTATTCTGAATTATTATTTTATTTTATCTTGGTTCACCATTTGAAAAATTAGTAAATGTATGTGCACACCTTTCCAATTCTCACTAATATTGTACTACTAAAATAGTTAAATGACTAAATGAAACTCTAAAAGTCTGATCCTTGTTACTCATTTTAGCTACAAAAATCTTTATAAAGTGAGTAACTAATTTTACAAGTAACTAATACATCAATTTTTACAATAAAAAGTTAATGAAATGGGTTGAAGGTTACGTAACAAATTTTGGATTTGGTAATGAGTTAACTTAAAGTTAAACTTGGGCTTGTGTTGTGTCTTTTTGTTTAGCCGAGCCCACTCAACTTTAATCATATGTTGCATTATTATGTGATGTCGCGGATGTCGGGTCGAAGCCCACACCAATCCCAATTAATATCCGAACTACATAATTGGTCTCGACTTATCCGACCTATATGATCGCGACTTGTTTTATAAATGATTTCTAAATGCAACAAATCTCAAAACTTAATATTTCTTATCATTAAACTTATAGTTTAAATTACAAAGCAAACAAATAAAATGTAAACCTTAACTTATTTTCGATAATTGGGTTATATGTCATATTTTAGCTCATTCGAGCTTAATGGGACTTACTTTGAGTATAAAACTTATACGAGTTTGATTATCAATATAGATCGACTTATCTTTAAAAGTAAACATTGCAACATTTATTTATCACGGAAAACTTTATATTTGAGTCATGCTCAACTTTCCTCAAAATATAATTAACTTGTTATATTTTATAATAACCAATATAACTTATTATATCTTTATATAATAACCATCAATGAGAAGTTTTATTCATAACTTGCACCATCAGATTTTTTTTAAATACAAATGTATTAAATAAGGCTATTACTTAAATTGTTGAATACTTCGATGTTAACCAATAAATGTGATATATAGAGATATTTATACATGTATGTACGCTTAGTAAAGCATATACATTTGAAAATAATGTTACATAATCCTTTAACGTCTAATGTTACATGTAATTATTTTCCGTACATCGTCCTTCGGTTGCCATCGAACCAAAGACGCATTCATCCTTGATATACTACTATTACATATCTATGGACTTCCAGGAGCCAATACTTACAAACATTTAGAAAACTATTTAAACTTAAAATGCTGCCACATAAGCAACAACAACAACAACAAATACTTGAAAACTTTTTCTAAAACTTTATCTAGTCTTAAACATTAGTAAAGACTAAATTTGACATACTAATCTAGGTCGCGTGTCGGTGCCATCCAATAATTCTATTTGATCACGCTTTAGACTGCTTTTTGCCAAGGTGAGTATTCATGCCCCTTTTATTGCTTTACTTATTTGGGGTGAAATGCATGATTATAAAATTAAATTGTTTTCTTTGAACTATTTGATATATTTTAAACCCTTAGACTAACTTATAAATTTATGACTTGTTTGAACACGATGGACCGTCGTCCTTGACCTAAAGTCTCCCGTTTGGAGCACCTTCCGAGTCTCCCATGTTCGGAGCGGTCTTAATTGATAGTATATAATAGTTGTTATGATGTCTTGTTCGTACATTCGCATTGTTAGTCCCCTATTGGTTTGCCGTCGCACTCCAATTATACGCACTGTTCAGACGGCCTCCTTGTGTGGGGCGGTAGATAGTATGAGTAGCGCTATTAGAGGTCGGCCAACCTCTTGTTCCCTATCTACGGACGATATTATTTATTTTAGGGCTTTGCCATACTTTATTATATACGAGGCGTTATTGTGCATTGTTTACTAGACTTAAAATATGGAAGTGTATGTGAATTCATATGTTACAAGTCTTGTATGGGCGGGATTTGTAACATAGTGAGTTGACAGGACATTTGCTAGACAGACTTTCTAATTATAGTTTACATAAAACCTGTGTACTCACCAACTATTTTCATAGTTGACCCGTTTTCTCATGCATTTCAGGTGATCGTTGTTTAGCTTATATTATGAAGATTTTAAATAAAGGAGTCGTCACAAGTTATCTGGGTCGTCATGTAGTAAAATGTTATCCTTTGGAAGTCAACTTTATGTTTTAAATTGCCAAGGTCGGCTAGAACCTTGTTGTAATGTTAAAATATTTCTTTAAATTTAAATTATGGTATTGTACTATATCTCTTTGCGATGTATATTGATTATGTTACACCTCGCGTTTCCGCCTCCGGCGGGGTGTGACACCTTTGGCGTTTTTCTTGGTCTTGTATACCCACTTGACTCCAATAGCCTTTTGGCCTTTCGCAAGGGTGGTCAACTCCTATGTATCATTCTTCACTATTGACTTTATCTCCTCGTCCATGGCTTGTCTCCATTTCTTGCTTTTCATAGCCTCCTCAAAAACTAAAGGTTCACAATCAACGTATAAACAAGTAAGGGGTATTTCGTCAGTTACCTCGTAGAGCTCCTACAAACTTCTTGTCTTCGGTTCTCCTTCACTTGAACTTGAAGGTAATTCTTGGTTGGAGTTGGACTTTGAGGTTGTTGGACTTCTTCACTTGATTCACCCGTCTCTTCTTCATCAGTCATAGGAAGAAAGTCATACCTTTCATTTTCCTTGATGCTCCAATCCCATGTCTCTTCTTCATCGAAATCCACGTCTCTACTCACTACCACCTTACTTGTGATTGGATTATAGAGCTTATAACCTTTCGACTGCTTGTCGTAGCCAACAAACACATGCTTCTCACTTCTATCATCAAGCTTTAATCGCCTTTGGCTGGGAACGTGGACATATGCTATGCTTCCGAATACCCTTAGGTGAGAGACGGTGAGGCTTCATCCCATTCCATGCTTCTTGTGGAGTCTTGTTATCTAAACTCTTTGACGGACACCGGTTCAATAGATATCTTGCACAATCAACCGCCGCCCAAAACTCCTTTGGCATCTTCTTACTTTTCAACATGCTTGGACCATATTGAGAATGGTTCTATTCTTTCTCTCAACCACTCCATTTTGTTGTGGGAGTAAGGAGTCGTTAGAAATCTCGGATCCCATTATCCTCACAAAATTTATTAAATTCTTTTGATAAAATTCTCCACCTCTATCGGATCTCATTGATTTAATTTTTAAACCTTTCTCTTTTCAACCATAGTTTTAAATGTTACAAAGTTTTAAAAGCTTGGGATTTTCTTTTAGAAAATATACCCAAGTTTTTCTTGAAAAGTCATCAATAAAGAGCATAAAGTAAAGATTCTTACTATAAGAGGGTGGAGTAATGGGACCACACAAATCCGTGTGAATTAGATGTAAAGGCTCCTTAGCTCTTGATGTCGCTTCTTTCGGGAACGAACTCCTAGCATGCTTCCCAAGAAGGCATCCTTCACACAGTTGATTGGGATGATCAATTTGATCTAACTCTTTCACCATTCCCTTTGAGGATAATAACTTTAAGTCACCAAAGTTTAAGTGCCCATATCTCATGTGCCAAAGCTACGAATGATCCTTCAAACAACTCTTTAAGCACTTAGCTTCATGTTGAATGTTTAAAAGGAACATTCGGTTTTTGGTCATAGGCACTTTTGCTATGAGCTTTCCTTCGGGATTCCTTATTGTAGCACTACGATCCTTGAAATGAATATCGTAATTTTTCTATAAAAGTTGTCCCACGCTTAAAATATTACTTTTAAGATTGGGCACATTGTATACGTTCGAAATATATTGGTGACTTCCATCTTTAGCTCGGATAAGTATCTTACCTTTTCCTTTCACCGGTGCCTTTGATTCGTCTCCAAAGGTGACGTTACCTTTACTTTTCTCCATCTCCACGAACAAGTCTTCTTCACCCGTCATATGGTTACTTGCAGCGGAATCTATATGCCATGGCTCTATCCTCTCTTCTTGTTCCTCATGTCTTGCCATTAGCAAGGTAAGCTCATCTCCGTCTTCTACCTCCACAAGATTAGCTTTTTCTTCCACTTGTCTTGAGCTAGTACACTCATTGCTTAATGACCATATTTACGACAGTTGTAACAATGTGTTTGGGGCTTACCTCCTCTTTGAGATTGAAAGCCTCTCCCACGACCTCTTCGATATGAAGACCATTGGTTTTCATCTTCTTTGTTGACATCTTCTCTTCCTCTTCCTCGTCCTCGGCCTTGGAAACCACCACGACCTCGAAAAATACCGTGTCCTCGTCCTTGCTCCTTTCCATGTAAGCTCTTTCTCTTTCTTTGAAAGAGACCTTTGATATAAAGCTTGCTCCAAGGGTTCTTTCCCCCTTCTTTTCTTCAACTTCTCTTCATGGGCTTGTAAAGATCCCATGAGTTGATCAATGGTCATTGAGTCTATGTCTTTTGACTCCTCTATGGCCACGACAATGTAATCAAAGCTTGGGGGCAAAGAACGAAGAATCTTTTCTATCACCCTTGTGTCACTCAAGCTTTCACCATTTCTCTTCATTTCATTTGAAATGGTCAAGACACGAGTGAAATAATCCGAAATGGTTTCGGATTCCTCCATTTGGAGTTTTTCGAACTCTCCTCTAAGAGTTTGAAGACGTACCTTTTCACTTTGTCGATTCCTTTGAAAGTATTTTGAAGGATCTCCACGCTTCCTTGGAAGTAGTTGCATTTGCAACTTTTTCAAACATCGCATCATCAAGACATTGATAGATGAGTGTAAAGCACTTTGATCCTTCTTTCTTGCTTTTGCAACTCCACCCTTTGGGCGGCATTCATGGAACTTTCATCATCTACTTTCTCAACACCTTTCTACCATCTCCCACACATCATGTGAACCTAGTAATGCCTTCATTCGAATGCACCAACTACCATAGTTGTCTTTGGTAAGACGAGGAAATTGGAATAAGTTCATCATGCTTGACATCATGATCTTCTAGCTCTTGATACCAATTTGTTAGAAATTCGAAGGCCTTTTAGGCTTATATTTGATGAAGAGGTTGTAAGTGAAATTTAGGAAGAGAGGAATGCTTATGAAAGGTTTGGAATATTATTGATTGCATATGTTTTCCTTGATTTGCTTGATTACAAATGCATCACACCACCCTCTATTTATACTAGTCCATGGAAGAGTCTAGTACCAAGATACTTCATGGAACTCTAGATATTTCCAACATTATACATATCTATACTCTAAATATTTCTTAGCTACAATATTCTACACAATTCTATGGATATTTTAAAGATCATTTTACATATTTCTTATAGATAGAGCTCTAGATTTTTCTTCCTTATGGACTTGGGCCTTTGTGGATGTTCTATACTTGATTGGATTAAATCAAGTTTAATGATCCAACAATTACTACCACGACGTGTAATGCATTAAAACGCTTGAATTGAAGCATATGCCACTATAGTATTGCGACTCATATAAGATATATGCATATAGTTATTGAGAAATCAAACCATTCATCAGGTTGATGATAATGATGCTGAAAAATAAATACACAATTCTCATTCCTTCCTTCCCGTATGGTTCAGTTTCCGAAAGAAAAAGGGGTAAATGGTTAACTATTTAACAATTCGATTCCTTAATAAATGGCATAATATAAGATTAATTAAAGAAGCAGACGAAATATTATTATCTAATTGGTAAGAGGTTCTGGTCACATATATTCCTTTTTGGTTCCTTTATAAGGCCTTTCTTCTTACAATGCTAACACATAATAGACCTGATAAAAATGTTTTTGAATGGAATACCCAAAGTAACCCAACAAATGAAGAAGAAACATTGAAGCTCATTGAAGTGTTGCCTAACATCACACATACTTCTAATAGTAGTGCAGTGGTACACGATTGAATACTTTACAATATGTTTTCATAATTTTAAAAGCTTTGGTAATAAGTTCTCTCACAGCTTCTTACTTGTTTCTTAGCATCTTATCTTTTGACCCTAAAACAATCATAATTTAAAAATTATAATCTCATCTATGCAAAGCCAAAACTTACTATTAAGATCATCATATTTTTGTTGCATGCTAATAACAAAAATACTTATGTCTTATGACCCTAAGATGTAAACCTAGTCATGTAATTTAACTAGAACTATTCAACCTGTAAACCTAATCAAGTGAAAGAGTTATAATTAAACTCCTAAAAGGATAGAATATCAACTCTCTTAATTTTTTTAGGGCAAATCACATAAAAAGGTATCGATCTTATGTCCAATTTCAATTTATGGTACTCATCTTTTTTTTCCTCAATTTAATTTATCGAACTTTTTATGTGTTGCAATGTTGGATAGTTTATAGGTAATCATGTTACCACTAAAGACTTAGCAGGTTATCCATTTTTCCGGCAAGTTGTTTCTATTCCGACATGTTTTTTGATACCACAAAAGCAAACATTGCCAAAATGCAATAGCCCAACTCAAAATAAAAAATGGGAAACATTTAGAAACTGTTTGATCTTCTAGTACCGGTTTTTTTTGTTAGTGGCATTTAAAAGTTGTGTGTATACTCAGAACTTAGATTCTAGAGGCATTTAACTGTTATATAAACAAATTAGGATGAGTCGAACATTTTAAAATATTAAAGGTAGTCAAAAAAACAGAGGCATAATCAAAAGCTTTTCATCCATGAAAACAAAGGCTAACTAAAGCACTATAAAAATAAATGTGGAATGATTGTTTGAAAGGGGCAAATACGTAAGTGAATTACCAGATACAAAGTAAAAGTTAAAACATAAATTATTCAAAAAGTGAAAGAATAAACAGAGTAATTGACCTTTTTTTTTATTTGATAAAGTAGTGACAGTAAGTTTTAGGTATCGAGATGTATAAATGGTAACAGTGACGTACCATGTTAGTAATTAGACGGAGATTTTTTTTTTTTTTTGATGAAGTAGTGACAGTAAGTTTTAGGTATCGAGATGCATGAATGGTAATAGTGACGTACCATATATGTTAGTAAATAGATGGGTTTTATCGGTGGTTAAGTGAATTGGGTTGGTCCCGAAGTCGCCTGGAAATATCATTGGAGAAGAGAAAGCAAGGAGGTGTGGACCTGCAGCCTTTTATGTATGTAAAAATTTTCCGACATTGCAACTCAAAAACGTTTGATGCATTAAATTGAGGGAAAAAAAAGGATGAGTACCTTAAATTGAAATTGCACATAAGATCGGTACCCTGATTTGCCCAAAAAGTGTTAGCTCCAAAGCTGTCCAACATCAGCCCAATATCAAAACGACATCAAATTGTACCGTTTTTGAACGCCTTTTAGTATTATGTACAATGGTTGTTAAAACAAAATAAATTATAAGTTCGATCATATTCTTTTCACATGATGTGAGAGGAATGTGAGTTTTTTTATTCAGATAAATATGGACTAACTGTGATATCTCATATCCACATAAAATAAATTGATATTCAGAGACCCAATATCATCTCATTCAACAAACTACAAGAATCAAAACTACAACTCGTCAATCCCATTACACACGAACAATACAAGACACGAAATAAGGGAGAAATCAAGATCTAAGCTATTTATTTTAAAGTGATTAACTCAAAATTTCGGAATGAAACTTGTAATAGTCCAAAATTTCGGATCCAATATGAGCACTTAACAAAAAATTAGCTAAAAAGCCCAGCCCACTATGGAACACCCTACACACAAAGGATATATATTAGTCACAACTTACCCTAATCCCCATTTTGTCTGCAGTCACCACATCCCCTTTCGTTTCAATCCCAGCAACCACCTAACTCATCAATCAATAAGCTTATTTCTTTTCAAACCACAACAAGACACACACTCCCATTTCTTCTTCCTCTTACCTTATAACTCCATAACATACGAAAAAAACACCTTCCTTATATCTCCACATGAAAACGCAACAACTCCAAAATACAAGCAACCACATCATACACGAAACACAAACCCACGAACAAAACACCACCTTAGCACATAACTTAGAAAGAAGATATCGACATATCTTCAAGACCTTGTAACAAGGTCTCGATTTTTTTTTGGGTTTAAATTAAAAAACCCCAAAAGGGGGTTTTTTTTTTTTTTTTCTTTTTATTTTTATTTTTTAAAGTGGGCGTACATATTTGGTTTTTTTTGGGGGAAAAAGGGGTTTGTGAAATTTTTTTGGGGGAAAAAATTTATTAAAGTTTTTTTTTTAATAAATTTTAATTTTTTGGGTGAAAGGGTTTATTATGGGTTTTAAAATTTCCATTAAAAACCCCTTTTGTAAATTCCAAAACTAAATTTTAAAAACAACCCAAAAAATTTATCAACTTTAAAAAAAAAAAACAAAAGTTTAAAAAAAGAAATTAAATTTTTTAAAAAAATTTAAAATTTTCTTTTCCTAAAAATTTGAAATTTTACAATAAAAACCAGTTTCAAAAAAATTATGAATGAAAATTTTTTAACATTTAACCAAAATTCCAAAAGAAAAAGCCAAAGAAACCCTTTTTTAAAGGGGAAAATTTTCAAATTTTAAAGTTGGGTTTTTAAAAACTTTTTAAAACCCAAAAAAAACCCAAATAAATTACGGGGCCCAATTATGAAATTTTAAAACGCCCCCTAACTTTCCCAATTAAAAAGCTTTTTTTCCAAAAAATTTTCTTCTTTTTTTAAAACCCTAAACCCCTGAACCCTTTTTTATAACCAAAACCTTTAAAATCCCTTTTCCCCAAAACAACAATTTTTTTGAGTTTTACAAACTTTTTAAATTTCTTCTTATTTAATTTCATATTTTAATAATTTTAATTTTAACAAAATTATTTTTTTTAAATTGTTTGGGGTATGGGGATTAAAATTTGGGTTTGTTTATTTTTTAAATTTAAAATTTTTTTTTAAGAAGTTTTAAATTTTTTTCCTTTTTATGGCAAAATTTTTTTGTTTTTTTCTTTTTGGCTTTTATGTTTACCAAAATTAAAAAAAAATTTGTGAAACCAAATTTTATTTCCGCAAATTGAGTTTTTTTTAAATTAAACCAAATTTTTAAAAAAAATTTTTAACTTTTTTTTGAATGGGTTTTTTCTAAAAAACTTTTTAAAAATTAAATTTTTTGGAAAAATATTTTCCCTAAAAAATTTAAAAACAAAAATTAAACCGGGTTTTTTTTAAAATTTAAATAAAACTCCATTTTTGGATATTTTTTAAAAACCCAATTTATAAACAAAAAAAAAATATTTCCCTAACCCCTTTTCAATAAAAACCCCGGGAAAAAAACCCTAAACTTTCCAATTTTTTTTAAACCAAAACCCCCCATTTCCCAAACCAAATTCCCAAAAACCCTTTTCCATTTAGCCCTAAAATAAATATCTAACAAAAGAAAAAATTACCAAAACTTAAAGGAGAAGAAATTTAAACCTTTAAAAAAATTTTTTTAAACTTTTTTGGATAAATTGTTAATTCTAAAAAGGACTTAATTTTACTTTTTTTTGGAATTTGAATAACAGGGTTGGGGTTATGTAAAATTTTTTAATCCCAAAAAAAAAAGGGTGGGGTTTTAACCATTGTGGTTTCGGGAATTTTTAATGTTTCACCCGGGGTAAAAAAAACCCAGAGTTTAAAGAAATTACTTTGAAAATTTTAATTAAATTTTTTTTTTAAACATTGAAAAAATTTTTCCCAACCCTGGGATCCCAAATTTGGTTTTTTGGGGAATTTTTTAAATGAAATTTGCCCTTTTTCTTAAATTTTAGTTTTTTGGGGTCTTCTTTTAAGGGGTTATTGGTTAAATTTCAAAAATTTTTTTTTCAAACCTCGGTTTCCGCAAAGTTTTTGGGAAAAAACCTTTTGGTTTTTAAACGACCTTCGTTTGCCCAACCCCAAATCAAAACCAATATTTATTACCTCAAAAGGGTTCCCCCTTTTTTAAATACTTTCAAACAAAAGATTTAAATTTCACAACTCCAATTTTAAATTTTGAAAAAACACAATTTATAAAAGAATTAATTTATTTATATAAAATAAATCTGTTCAAACCCCAATTTTAAATCCCAAAAATAATCAAAAATTTTAAACCCCAAATTAAAATTTAAATTTTCCTTTTGTAAACAAATCCCTTGGGCCTTTTTTAGGGCCTTTTTAAAAATTTGCGTTTCCCAAAAAATTAAATAAAAAGAAAATCTCCCCCTTTCTGGGAAAAAAAATTTTTAAATAAAACTGTTTCTTTAAATTTACCCAAAATAAAATCCCCAAAATTTAAGATTTTTTAACCTTTCTTTGATTAAAACCCCCTTTTGTTTATAATTGTTTAATTTTTTTATCCCTTGTTTTTTATTAAAAATTTAAATAAAATTAGAAAAGCCCATATCTTTAACCCAAATTTATTTTTTCCCAAAAGGATAATCAAAAAAAGGTTTTGGAAACCCAAAAACTCAAAGATTTTCCCTTTCCCCACCCAGGGTTTCCCGGAAATTTTAAACCAAATTTCCCTTTTGATGGGCCCCATTTAAATAAAACCCCAAGGGTTACTTGACCTTTTTTTTAAACCCTTCCCAAAAATAAGGGAAATTCCCCAAAAGTGCCTTTTTAACAAAATTTTTAGCCTCTTTTCTGAAAACAAACCTTTTAAATTAAATTAACCAAAAACCAAAAACAAAATTCAAGGAAAAAATTTCCTTTAAAACCTTTAAATTAATTAAAAAATCAAACAAATTTAAATTTTGGGAAAATAAATAAAAAAAAATTAAACTTTCAAATTTTCCCCAAGATCTCCCCCCAGACCTTTAAAAAATTTTTTGGGTTTTTTCCAACAAAGAAAAATAAACATTGGTCCCAACCAAACTTTATTTTTAAATGGGTTCCAGAAAAACCCCCCACCCTTTAACCTTTCCAAAAAGTAATTTTAAAATGTAAATTAAAAATTTCAAAAAACCCCTTATTAAACAAAAGCTTTCCCCAAAGGTTTAAAATCCAAACCTTTTTGGCCAGGGGCATTGGTTTAAAATAAACCCCTTTTTTTAAAGGAAAGGTTTTAAAATTTTTCAAATTTTCCCTTTTTTAAAATCCCCGGAACGGGAAGCCCCCTTTGCCCCGTAAACCCCCGGGATTGTCTTTCCATAAAACTTTCCCTGTTTTACCCTTTCCTTTAAAAATAGTTTTTAAATTCCCCTTTCCGGTTGAATCCTTTATTTTTCAATTTTTTCCCCCAATTGTTGAAACTCAGGGGGCCAAATTTGGGAAAATGGGCTTTGATAAGGTGTTAAATTCCAAAATTAAAAATTTTTAAATTTAAATTTTTCCAAAGGTGTTTTCCTTTTAATTTTAAAAAAATTTTTTTTATAACAAAACCTTTTCTTTACTTTCCAAAAAATGCATCAATCCTTTTTGAAATTTTTTTTTATAAAACAAAAGAAAAATTAAAAGGGCCTTTTGCGAAAGGAATTTCCCTTTCCCTTTTTATCCCCTTTAAAATTCCCCTTTCTTTAATGGAAACCCATCTTCCCTTTCCAAAAAAGGGATTTTTAAAACCAAAGCCAAACCCCCAAACTAATCAAAAAGTTTAACCTTGTTTAAAACGAATTTCATTTTATTTAAAATATTTCCCTTAAATTTTCATTTTCTTTTAAAATAAATAAACAATTTTTTAAAAAGGTTTAAAAAAACCCCTTTTTTCCCTTTGGGAAACAATTTCATTTTTCATTTTAAATAACTCAAAATTTTGGGAAACCTTTTTAATGGGAATAAAGTTTGGGATTTTAAAGGTTTAAAATCACCCTTTAAACAAATAATGTTTGGGGCCTCTTCTAAACTAAAAAATTTATTTTAAAATCCCCAAAATTAATTTAGAAAAAAATCCCTTTTTATAATTTTAAAACATTTTAAAACTTTTCCCTTTAAAATTAAATTCATTAATTTTAACCCCCAAAAGTCAAACCCCGGGAAACTTCTTTTTTAAATGCCAATTTCCTTTAAACCCCCTTTCTTAAAACCGGGAAAAACCCCAAATTTTTAAAACCGTAAAAAAGCGAAATTTTAAAAAGTTGGTTTGGGACCATTCCCAAAATTTTTACCAAAACCCTTTAAACAACCCTTTTAACCGGGTTTCCCCTTTAAAAATTTCCCTCAACCTTTACAATAACCCAAATTTCCCCGGGAAATTTTAAAAACATATTAAAAATAGGGGCTTTTCCCTTTTTTACAAGAAAACTGATCCGGATTTTTTCTCTTTATTTTTTAAAATGAAATTTTAAAAAGGGGTTTGCATGGGTCTTCTTAAAATTATTGGAAAAAAAAATTAAAAACCCAAAAAAATTTTTTTAAAAAACTATTTTTTTAAAAATTTTAAAAAATTCTTTATGATAATAAAAGATTTATATTTAAAAAAATCCAACCCCAAAGAAATTTTAATTTAAAAAAACCAATCAAAAATTTTGAAATTTATCTTTCCCATTGCCCTCCCCAAGGGTTTATGGGAAAATAATCGGAATAAACCCCGAAAAGAAATTTTTAAAACCCTTTGGAAAACCCCGGAAATTTGGGTTTGGGTTTCCCAAAATTTAAATTTGTTTTAAATGTGCCCAAAATTTTCCCAAAGTTTGGCAAGCGGTAAGAAAGGGCCCTTTTTTGGGGGGAACCTTTTAAATTTTCCCCTTTCAAAAATTTTAAAAATCCCGGTACCCATTGGGGAAACCCATTTCAATTCAACCCCGGGGGGGTTTTTTCCAAAAAAATGAAAATTTTTTTTGAAAACCTTCCTTCCTTATTGGCGGGAATCTGAATTATCCCGTTTCTTTTCATGGCCCTTCAAGGTTAAGCGGGTTAAAGTTAAAGGGTAAATTTTGGTCCTTTCTTTTGGCCCCTTAAATTTTAGTCACCCCCAAGAAGGGTGAAACCAAAATGTGCGGGAAAAAAATTGAAACCCAAACCCCTTTTAAAATCAAATTAAAAGGGTTTCTGGTTTTAAACCCTTTCTTTTTGGGGTGCCCCCTGAAAAAAATTTTAAAAACCCCAAAAAATATTAAGTTTGGAATTAAAGGTTACCAAAGTTTTGGTTCCCGGGAAAAATTTTGGGGACCTGGTTTAAATGGAAATTTAATTTTAAAAGCCCCAAAAAACCCGGGGAACTTTAGTCTAATATGGTTATTAAATTTGGGATTTTCAAAAATTTTTAATCAAAACCTTTGGTCCCTAAATGGGGATTTCCATTTTTGGGTGGGGGGTAAAATTTTAAGTGGAAAATTCCAAAAGGTGGGGGAAAAAACGAAAAAGACCTTTTTGGTGGGAAAAAAGGGTGGCCGTTGAAAAGGGGCTAAAACCCATGGGGCCCAAAACCAAAATTTTTAAACCCTAAAACCAAAAGAAAAAAGGGATTTTTCCGGGCCTTTTTAAAAATTTTTTGGGGGGGAGGGTTAAAAAGGCCCTTTTTGGAAGCCCAAAATTAAAAGGGTTTTTGGCTAAAAAAAATTTTTTATTTAAAACCCCCTCCAAACCCGGTTGTTTGTGGGTTTTAAATTAAATGCGGTTTTTGGGGGTTCCTTTTCTTTAACTATTTGAAAAAGGGGGTGGTTTCAAAAGTTGGGTGGGGCCCTCAAAAAATTTTTCCCCAAAAAAAAAAGGTTTGGCCCTTCCCCCAAGGAAAATTGGTTTCCTTTCCCCTTTTTACGGTTTGGGTTATAAAAGGGGGGAAAACCTTTTTGGTTTTTTGGGGGTTTCCCAAAATTTTTAAACCCCAAAAATTTGTTCTTTTTTAAAAAGGGTTTCTGGTTTTGGACATCCTTTTTTTCTCCCGGGAATTTTAAAATTCCTTTAAATTTTAAATTTTAAAAAAAGGAAGGCCCCGGGCTTTTTTTGGAAATGGAAAATTTAAAGTATTTGAAAACAAATTTTTTTACATTTAAACCCAAATTTAAGGGAAAAAAATTCCAAAAAATTTTTCCCCCACACCAATTTTAAAAACCCTTTTAAATTTTTAAACCCATCCAAAAATATTTTAACCTTTATTTAATTTATTTCTGCCGGTTTTTTAAAAAAAACATTTTTTTTTTGGGGCTTTTTTAATAAATATTTAAAAAAATTTTTTAATTCTTTTTTTTAAACTTTTAAGGTTAAATTAAAGGGTTTTTTGTTTTGTTTTAAAAATTAATCCGTTTAAATTTTTGGGCCCCTTTTTTAAAAACTTTTAAAGTGCTTCGGTTTGCTTTTTTAAATAACTGCCTCAATAATATAATTTTTTCCCCCTTTTTTTTTTAAAAAAATTTTTCCTTTAAACCCCTTTAAAATAAAAAGTTAACTTTTTTAGTCGGGTTTTAAATTTTTAAAAAATTTAAAAACCCCAAAAATATTTTTTTCCCCCTTTTTTATAAAATTTTTCCTTTTTTAGTTTTCCCTTTTAAAAAAAAAATTGTTTTTCCCCCTTTTTTTTTAAAAAAACCCTTTGGAAACGAAAAAAAAAAATTTTGAAAATTTTTAAAAATTTTTTTCAAGGTCTTTAAACAAAGTCAAAATAGTGGCGTTTAAACAAATTTGGGGTTTTACTTTAAAAATAATCCTAAACCCCGGGTGAAAAAAAAATTTGCCCATCCCTTTAATAACCCCAATAAAATTTTTTAAAAATTTTTTAAAAAAGGAAATTTTTTAAAAAATTTTGTAAAAAGTAAAGGATAAAAATAAGAAAAATTTTAAAATTTAAATAAAAACTTAACAAAATTTGAAAAAACCAAAATTAGCCTTTTTTCCAAAAAATTTTTTTTTAAAATTTTGCAAAAACAAAACAAATTTAAAAGTCTCCAATTTTAACAAAGGGAAAAACTTTTTTTAAAAACTTTTTCCCTTTTAAACAAAAAAAAAATTTTCCGAATTTGAAAAAATGCTTTTTTGGGGATTTTTTTTTGGGTTTTATCTTTAAAATTTAAACCAAAATTTTTCCACCCTTTTCGCCTTAGCCAAACCCAAATTTAAAAAAGGAAAAATTTTAATATTAACCCTAAAAATTGGGATTTAAAAAAGGATTTTATTTTAAATTTTTAAAAATTATTTTAAAAAAATTTTTTTCCCAAATTTAAAATCCACCCCCAAAAAATTTTCCTTTTAAAAAATTATTTTTTTTAAATAAAAAATTTTTCTTTGGTAATAAATTTTAACTTAATTTTTAAAAATTTTTGTATTGTTAAAATCCTTTTTCCCCGTTAAACCCCCAAAAAAACAAGTTTTCCGAGGAATTTTTAAAATTTTATTTTAAAAGCCTTTAATTTTTCCACAAAAAATAAAAATTTTATCAACCTTTTTAATTTTTTTTTAACCCAAATTTAAAAAAAATTTTTGGATAAATTTTTTGGCCCATAAAATCCCTTAAAAAGGAAATTTTTGGGTTTTAATTTAACTTTGGGTTTAAAACATTTTTAAAAATAATATATTAATAAAATTTTATTTTTTTTAAAAACCCTTATTGGGTGGGTAATATCCCAAAAATAAATAAAAAAATTTTTTAAATAAATTTAAAAAAAAAAAAATTTTTAAATAAAATTTTTTTAAATTTAAATTTATTTGGGGTTAAAATTAAAACGAATTAAATATTTTTTTGGTAATTTAATTTGTTTTAAAGTTTTAAATAAAACCTTTTGAGATAAAATTTTAAATAAAAAAAAAAATCCCCCCTTTTTTGAAAGAAAGGGAAATTAACATTTTTCCCCTTTTCCCTAAATTTATTAAAAAAGGGAAATTTAAATTTTAAAGAAATTTTTACAATATTTTTTTTAAAAAGGTTTTTTTTAAAATTTAACCAAAACCCTTTTTTTTTAAACCCTTAAAAAACATAATTTAAAATTTTTTTAATTTCAAAGTTTTAAAAAATTTTAGTTTCATTAAAAAATTTTAACTTTTCTTAAATTTTGATTAAACCTTTTGAATAAAAACCAAATTTTAAAATTTAAAACCTTTGGTAAAATTAATTTCTAAATTTTTTTTAAACCTATTTTTTGCAAAACTAAAAATTAACCTTATGAATTTAATTTAGCTCAATTAAAAAAAAAATTTTTTAAATAAAAAAATTTTTTTTAGAATAGTATTAACCTCAATTTAAACAACTTCCATCAGAGCTTTAAAAAAGCTTGTACCTTTCTAGCATGTAATTCATTTCCAACCATATATTCGTAATAAAATCTTTATCCCCTTTACTTTTTACCTCCAATCCTTTATGGTGTCGGCGCTCTAGCACTATCCCAAAAAATTATTTGATTATGAGATAAAGTCTCTTTGGTCCAATGAAATATTCACCCTTATGAAAAAACGAAAACTTTTTTGTGACTGCTTATCCAGGTTAGGTGACTATATGGGTTGCATATATCATTATTTACTAAAAGCTTAAGTAGTTCTAGTAGATAGTCCGTAGAAGTCAAGTTGTTCATAAACTTGGTTATCCTTATATAGTGGACTCATGCGATTAAGTCCAGCATAATATCACCAACAAATAAGTGAAGCAAGCAAAATTATTGAAGAGAATAAATTTATACTAACAAATACAACACCAAAATTTTAGAGATAAATTGTTGGTATCCACATGAAATCAGTTAAATGCAAATTACTACCACGACGTGTAATGCATTAAAACGCTTGAATTGAAGCATATGCCACTATAGTATTGCGACTCATATAAGATATATGAATATAGTTATTGAGAAATCAAACCATTCATCAGGTTGATGATAATGATGCTGAAAAATAAATACACAATTCTCATTCCTTCCTTCCCGTATGGTTCAGTTTCCGAAAGAAAAAGGGGTAAATGGTTAACTATTTAACTATTCGATTCCTTAATAAATGGCCTAATATAAGATTAATTAAAGAAGCAGACGAAATATTATTATCTAATTGGTGAGAGGTTCTGGTCACATATATTCCTTTTTGGTTCCTTTATAAGGCCTTTCTTCTTACAATGCTAACACATAATAGACCTGATAGAAATGTTTTTGAATGGAATACCCAAAGTAACCCAACAAATGAAGAAGAAGCATTGAAGCTCATTGAAGTGTTGCCTAACATCACACATACTTCTAATAGTAGTGCAGTGGTACACGATTGAATACTTTACAATATGTTTTCATAATTTTAAAAGCTTTGGTAATAAGTTCTCTCACAGCTTCTTACTTGTTTCTTAGCATCTTATCTTTTGACCCTAAAACAATCATAATTTAAAAATTATAATCTCATCTATGCAAAGTCAAAACTTACTATTAAGATCATCATATTTTTGTTGCAGCTAATAACAAAACTACTTATGTCTTATGACCCTAAGATGTAAACCTAGTCATGTAATTTAACTAGAACTATTCAACCTGTAAACCTAATCAAGTGAAAGAGTTATAATTAAACTCCTAAAAGGATAGAATATCAACTCTCTTAATTTTTTTTAGGGCAAATCACATAAAAAGGTATCGATCTTATGCCCAATTTCAATTTATGGTACTCATCTTTTTTTTCCTCAATTTAATTTATCGAACTTTTTATGTGTTGCAATGTTGGATAGTTTAGAGGTAATCATGTTACCAATAAAGACTTAGCAGGTTATCCATTTTTCCGGCAAGTTGTTTCTATTCCGACATGTTTTTTGATACCACAAAAGCAAACATTGCCAAAATGCAATAGCCCAACTCAAAATAAAAAATGGGATACATTTAGAAACTGTTTGATCTTCTAGTACCGGTTTTTTTGTTAGCGGAATTTAAAAGTTGTGTGTATACTCAAAACTTAGATTCTAGAGGCATTTAACAGTTATATAAACAAATTAGGACGAGTCGAACATTTTAAAATATTAAAGGTAGTCAAAAAAACAGAGGCATAATCAAAAGCTTTTCATCCATGAAAACAAAGGCTAACTAAAGCACTATAAAATAAATGTGGAATGATTGTTTGAAAGGGGCAAATACGCAAGTGAATTACTAGATACAAAGTAAAAGTTAAAACATAAATTATTCAAAAAGTAAAAGAATAAACAGAGTAATTGACCTTTTTTTTATTTGATAAAGTAGTGACAGTAAGTTTTAGGTATCGAGATGTATAAATGGTAACAGTGACGTACCATGTTAGTAATTAGATGGAGATTTTTTTTTTCTTTTTTTTTTGATGAAGTAGTGACAGTAAGTTTTAGGTATCGAGATGTATGAATGGTAATAGTGACGTACCATGTTAGTAATTGGATGGGTTTTATCGGTGGTAAAGTGAATTGGGTTGGTCCCGAAGTCGCCTGGAAATATCATTGGAGAAGAGAAAGCAAGGAGGTGGGGACCTGCAGCCTTTTATGTATGTAAAAATTTTCCGACATTGCAACTCAAAAACGTTTGATGCATTAAATTGAGGGAAAAAAAGGATGAGTACCTTAAATTGAAATTGCACATAAGATCGGTACCCTGATTTGCCCCTTTTTTATAAGGAGTCATACCCTCTTTCATAGCAGATATATTAGGCAAAACCAAATATCACTTAGATGCAACTGTTAACTACAAAGTCAAACCACACTAATGAAACTCAAAGATAATAACCCAACCAAATGTAAAAGCATCAGCACATTATCAACTAAGAAAATATAGTAAGTGAACAAAAGTAAAAAACAACGCCATGAAAAGTAAATACATGGATTAAAGAAGAGGCCATGGTAACTCTATGGAGTGAAAACTCTTTCACAATTTAAGAGCTCTAATATTTAAGTAATATGTTATCACTTCCATTAAACTAAGTTTCAGTTCAAAAGATAGAGGATGTATGGAAGTGAAATAGAATTATAAGGAATACGTATTTTATCTTACCAAAAAATGTAACAGCCTCGCAAAGACCAAGATTGTCCTTAAAGAACTCGACACTTTGATCATACGAGGCAAGCATTCCCATGTTCAATGTCATTTCCCTCACAACTGTTGGACCAATACCGTTGTAGAGAGCCAATACTACTTCATCTGTTGTAATCCTATACAAAGCATGGAATGCATATAGGTAGTTATAACGATAGGAATCAGGTAAGGTTGCATAAGCCTACATATGGATCAGTGCCAAATCAACATGGCTTCTCACACAGGCTCCAATGGCTTTACCAATCAACCCACACAAAGCTTTCTGATAGAGAGGCAGGGTCTTTCAATCATTGGCCTCAAGTTCCTTGTTTGTCAGAATCCTAACACGTAATATGAAAAAGTCACATGAATACCCAAATGAGGAGCTAACGGTGTTTATAACCAAATCCTTTAATTCAATTATCAGATGCCTTGTAGACCGAACCACTATCAACAACCTTGTTATGGTTTGATTGTTTCTTTCGTTACTTACACATTATTTATTGCTTGCTTATTATTCATTCTTTACTATCTACTAGCGGGGTACCCGCGCAATGCGGCGGCGGGTACCCGACGACTAATTTTGTGGCGAGTAAATATTTTTTCATTTACACCGTGCGTTGTAGCAAGGCTGATTTGTAGCCAATGTATGTGTGGGTGTGCGTTTTGTTTATTTATTTATTTATTTATTAATTATTGTAGCTTTTTTGTTTTGTTTTTTTTATGATATGCATTTGTATTATTTATTCCTTAGATGATTGTTACTGTTATATTTTTTATTGCTAAAAATTTTACCGTTTTAGTGTATTTTTTTTCTTTTTTTAGTAGTTCATTCTTATTGTTATACTCAATGTTACTGGATCAAACAATCGAAGCCCAAAAGTGTTAGCTCCAAAGTGTCCAACATCACCCAATATCAAAACGACATCAAATTGTACCGTTTTGAGCGCCTTTTAGTATTATGTACAATGGTTGTTAAAACAAAATAAATTATAAGTTCGATCATATTCTTTTCACATGATGTGAGAGGAATGTGAGTTTTTATTCGAGATAAATATGGACTAAGCGTGATATCTCATATCCACATAAAATAAATTGATATTCAGAGCCCCAATATCATCTCATTCAACAAACTACAAGAATCAAAACTACAAATCGTCAATCCCATTACACACGAACAATACAAGACACGAAATAAGGGAGAAATCAAGATATAAGCTATTTATTTTAAAGTGATTAACTCAAAATTTCGGAATGAAACTTGTAATAGTCCAAAATTTCGGATCCAATATGAGCACTTAACAAAAAATTAGCTAAAAAGCCCAGCCCACTATGGAACACCCTACACACAAAGGATATATATTAGTCACAACTTACCCTAATCCCCATTTTGTCTGCAGTCACCACATCCCCTTTCGTTTCAATCCCAGCAACCACCTAACTCATCAATCAATAAGCTTATTTCTTTTCAAACCACAACAAAACACACACTCCATTTCTTCTTCCTCTTACCTTATAACTCCATAACATCTGAAAAAACACCTTCCTTATATCTCCATGAAAACGCAACAACTCCAAAATACAAGCAACCACATCATACACGAAACACAAACCCACGAACAAAACACCACCTTAGCACATAACTTAGAAAGAAGATATACGACATATCTTCAAGACCTTGTAACAAGGTCTCGGGTGTGTTTTTTTTAATGATCTTTGATGAGTTTGTGGATAAATCTTTTAAAGATTTGTTATAATTACTTTAAAACACATAACTGAGATCTTGTATTTTTTTTCTCATTTCGAGTCTTGTATTGTGTGCGTGTGATGGGGTTGACGAGTTGTAGATTGCTATTGTAGTTTGTTGACTGAGAAAATATTGGGACTGTGAATTTATTTTGATGGAGACGAAAGTTTAAATGGTTGTGTGTTGGACGGGGGTTCTTATACCCGACGTATGATTGTGTGTTACAAGTCAATTAAAGACATTTAATCTTCATGTGTATGCAAGAAGCTATTGAAATGAGTTGTTACAAGACAATTAAAGACATTGAATTTCTGTGTGTATGTATTAACTTTCAGATGTTTTATTTCACTGCATTGAAAGTTTAATGTATTATTTGTACATTGCGAATAAAAATCTGCACAACTTTAATACGGATGAACAATATTGGCTAAATTTTTTAAGACTTCTTTTAATAGCAATGTCTTTTTTCTTAAAAATTTTAAGACTTCCTTTTAAAGAAAGTCTCAAATCTTTATTATGTAGTATAGATATTGATTGATCTCACAATAAGTTTTCAAAATAATTAAAATTTAACGGTAAAATTATTCAACCCCCCTTCTAGTTTTCCGCATGTATGATTATGTATGATGATGCACTACACTAATCATACTCATTGATGCCCGAATATGTTCATCGACGCACTAAACATACCACCAGATGCCCATGTAGTTCCAACGATGCACTAAACATAAAAATGGATGCCTTACTATGACCAATGATGCACTAAACATACAAGCGGTCCCTAATGTGTTCATCAATGCACTAAACATACAAGCAGATGCACACGTAGTTTCAACGATGCACTAAACATACCAACAGATGGCCAAATAGTTCCAACGATGCACTAAACATACACATTGATGCCTTAATAAGTCTGATGATGCACTACACTAATCATATTCATTGATGCCCGAATATGTTCATCTATGCACTAAACATACAACCAGATGCCCAAGTAGTTTCAACGATGCACTAAACATAAAATATGGATGCCCTACTATAATCAATGATGCACTAAACATACAAATGGATACACTAAACATAGACACCAATGCCTTAATATGTCTAACGATGCATTAATCCTACTCGCTGATGCTCTAATATGTTGAGCGATGCACTCAACATACAAACATGTTGGCGATGTGTTCATCCCAAAGCAGGGTGAAGATAATCAATTTCAAGAAATGCTCAACATTCGTGAGAAACAAACAAAAGCGTCGTGATATGAGATACCACTTGGTGGTTACGGATATCACTTGGAATCGTGTGATCACTTTCCAAAGTAAACTATTCGACCCTAATGCCGGGTATCACGAATATCTACTTGGGATAAGACCAAATGCGATTAGTGAATTAGGCACAATTCTTTAACCCTTTCGCTTATAAGTGTTAATGGTTTTCTCTCTATCCTCATGCATAAAAGCGGATCTCCTATTTATAGGAAATACTCTTGGCTAGTCGGTGGAATTATGAGTATTAATCGGCCCATTAATAGCCTCATAATTATCCCTATAATAGCCGTTAGTGGTTACATGACCAATTAAGCGTGGTCATAATGCGGTTTAAAGCGCCACTTGAATAGGTCAAAGCCGTTACAAGCGGTACTATCATCGGTGCTTTCATAGTGCCATCGGTGGTTACTGCGCTTGATGAAACGCATGCCGCTTGGTGTAAACACTACTTTAGTGAGACACCACCGGTGGAAACAGCGATCTGTGTAAAATCGCTTAGTAGAAACAACGATAATCGGTGGTAACCACAACAAGATACTTTCACCAAGCACTACCAATTCTAACCACTATTAGAGTCGTAGGCGTTCATGGACCTTATGGGTGTACACTCCGTACCTCCTAACCCATTACAAGGTGTGAACTAATCCCACAAGTGCACTAAATTTTCCAACAATCCTCCCAAATTTAGTTCACTTCCTTTGCATGAAAAACAAACATCAAACAAAACATGTGCATAAATGAAAATGTCACGAGGTTGAATTTCCATCTTAGTAATTACACGTTCAAATATTCGAGAATCGGGGTGTTCTAAAATTGAACCCTTCAACCCATTTGAATACACGAAGATAACTACACACAAGCTTTCAAACACTTATCGACTCGACTCGACACTATACAAGCCATGTGTCCATATCCAAATTCATAAATGTTGTAGAAGCTAAAGTCCAAAGCTTCACAAGCGGCAAAACTTCAACATTTACATAGGTGGTTCCTCTTTAGTCATGCTCTCGCCAAGCACTTTTCAAAGAAAATTAACCATTAAGAAGTAAAGACTTCATCCTCCTTTCGTGAGTTCCGAGCACAACCTTGGGATGTAAATAAAACATGTGCTCCAGTCCATTGAATGTTCGACTTTCCACATTGAACTCGGCTCCCAAGTTTCCTTAGGAGGAGTTGGGTGTCCTAGCATTCGAGAGACTAAGTTAGACTTAAACCCATCCCTTTAGCAGACTTTATAACCAAGTCTCTAGCTAATCCCTTCGTCAAATGATCGGCTAAGTTTTGTTGAGATCTAACAAACTCTATAGATACCACCCATTCATGATAAGCTCACGAATCATGCTATGCATGACACCTAAGTGTCTAGACTTACCATTGTACATCGGCTATAAGCCTTAGCCAATGTAGCTGCACTATCACAACGGATAGAAATAGGTGCTATAGGTTTAGGCCACAATGGAATCTCAAGAAGCAAGTTTTCAACCATTCGACTTCTTTACCGGTGAACTAAGGCCACAAATTGATTACATTGTTGAACGGTGATGCAAGTTTGCTTCTTGGATGCCCAAGAAATTGCACCTCCACCAGTAGGAATACCCGACCACTGGTAGAGCGAATTGTCTTGATGTTCTTGATCCAACTTGCATCGGTGTATCCTTCCAACAACGATGGGTAACCACTATATGAGAGACTATAATCCATAGTTCTCTTCAAATACTTGATACCCTTTGAGCGCTTGCGTTGATGAGCACTAGGGTTACTAGTATACTGCTCAATTTTCCCACTGCAAAACCAATATCGGGTCTTGTACAAGTCATGGCATACATCGGTGACCAATTACCCTAGAATACTCAAGTTGAGATAAAACTTTGCCATTATTAGGCATCGACTTCTCACAGTATCCATAGGTGTACTCACGGAGTACAATCAAAGTAATTGAATTTCCTCAACACCTTCTCAATATAATGAGACCGAGAGATAGAAATTCTTTTACTTTCATGTTTAATCCTTATACCAAGGATAACATCGGCCTCCCCATGTCCTTCATGGAGAACCTTGATGACCAAAATTCCTTTGTCGGTCAACTGATTTTGGTCGGTGCCAAAGATCAACATGTCATCAACATATAGACAAATGATGACTCCTTTGCAGATTCATCAAATTTGCTATATACACATTTGTCGACTTGGTTAAGAACATAACCACTAGACAAAACCACTTCATCAAACTTTTGATGCCATTGCTTAGGTGCTGCTTAAGTCCATAAAGAGACTTAATCGGTTTACACACCTTGTTTTCATTGCCGGGCATGATGAAGCCACGAGGTTGGTTCATGTAAACCTCCTCTTCCAATTCACCATTCAAGAAAGTCGTCTTCACATCCATCGATGAATAACCGGTTGTGAATAGATGCCAAGGCAATCGCGATCTTATGGTAATCGATACGAGCCACGGGGGCATAAGTATCAAAATAGTCTATCCCTGACTTTTGTTTAAAGCCCTGAATAACTAGTCTAGCCTTGAAATTTTCAATAGTTCCATCTAACTTCATTTTCCTTTTGAAAATCCATTTGAAACCTAAAGGTTTGCAACCAGGTGGTAGATCAACCAACACCCAAGTGTTGTTCCCCATGATGGAATCCATCTCATCATTGATTGCTCCTTTCCAGAAAGCAATATCTTGGGACTTCATTGCTTCTTCAAATGTGTTGGGATCATCCTCAACAATGAAGCAATAGGAGTATTGGTTAGAGACCTCATCCCTTGTTCCTTCAACTACATACAGTTGTAACTCAGGCCCAAATGACTTTGGAGTCCTAACCTTTTTGCTCTTTCTGAGCACAAGTTCAGGTTGTTGAACCACAACCTCATCAGGGACCAATGATGGTTCATCATCAGGGACTTCTGATACACCAGTGTCATGAGTTCCATTAGGAATCCTCATACTTGGTCTAGGGACTGATGAGAATCTATTCTCATCAAAGTTAGCATCCCTTGATTCAATTATGGAGTTAACTGAAACATATTCATTAGGTTCTATAACATAGAATCTAAAAGCCTTGGAATGCTGAGCATATCCAACAAAGATGCAATCAATGCCTCTTTCACCCAAAGTTTTCATCTTTGGATCGTGGAGTCTTACATGACCTACAACCCCAAACCTTGAGAAAGTTCAAGTTGGGTTTCCTTTTAGTCCGAGTTCATAAGGGTAACCTTGTTCCTTTTGTTAGGAACCCTATTTAATAAATAGCAAGTTGTCAACATAGCTTCACCCCGAACCCTTGACTCGATCTGAATAGGACAACATGGAATTAACCATCTCCTTGACACCTATTTTTCCTTTCGAAATACCATTTCTTTGAGGAGTATAAGAAGCGATCGTTTCATGGATTATACCAACAGACCGAAAATCTGAGTATCCATGTACTCACCTCCCTATCGATCCTTAATCTTTTGATCAAAGACCCAAGTTGTAATTCAACTTGATTTTAAACACTTTGAATTTATCTAATGCTTCATCTTTTGTATGTAACAAATAAACATAACAAAATCTAGAAGCATCATCAATAAACGTCACAAAGTACTTCTTATTCCCCAAAGAAGGAGTAGCATGCAAATCACACAGTCATCGTGAATCGACTCTAAGAGCTCGGTCTCACGACTAACACCACGAAAGGGTTTCTTGGTTATCTTGGTCAACATGCAAGTTTTACACTTTTCGGTGTCCATGTCAAAAGTCGGGATTAACCCATCCTTAGACATATCTTGCATCCTTTTATAATGTACATGACCAAGTCTTGCATGCCAAAGGATAGAGTTAGTCGATCAAAAGTAGACACAAAAGTGAAATAACATTGTCGGTGGTAACAGACATACTATCGATGGAAACATTAAGCTTGAACATTTGATTACATAAATAACCAAAACCAATAAAAACACCATTCTTAGAAAGAACAAATTTATCAGATTCAATAACTTGTTTATATCCATGATTATTCAAAACACTACTTGAAACAAAGTTTTTCCTTATATCAGGAACATGAATAACATTAAACAAAGTTACAATCTTTCCAGAACTAAACCTAAGATCTACACAACCATGACCATGCACCAAGGCTGTTGACTCATTTCCCATATGCAGAATAGAACCATCATTCATTGACTCATAAGTCTTGAACCAACTTCTATCTTTACACACATGAACTGTAGCACCAGAGTCAACCCACCACGCAATATCATCATCCTGCACATAATTAGATTCAGATACATATGTAACATAATAAATCTGAAAAGACTTATTAAACATATTCTGACCTTTCAGTGAGTTGGCTGAACCACCACTCCCTGAACCATTAGTGCATGATCCATTGGCTTTACCACCAAACTTAACACCCTTGCGGTCCCTTTTAATGTGACCGGTCTTGCCACATTTCCAACAAGTAGGTGTTGCCTTCTTGTTAGGATCTCGCCTTGTGTTATCATGATATTTGCTTTTGCCTTTGTTGTCATTGTACACGGTGGAGTTGTTATGCTCCACCATATTAACAACAGATGCACCGGTAGCATTGCTACTCTTTGGCTTGTCATTATCCCGCACCTTGAGAGATTCCTCAATGCGCAGATGACTACCCAACTCAACGAGTTAACTCCTCTTTCTTATTTTCAAGGTATGCTTGAAATCTTTCCAAGAAGGAGGAGTTTGTCAATCACACAAGAGACCGAAATAGACTCATCCATGTGCATATTATGTTGTGTAAACCTTCCAAGTATTCCAAGAAGTTCATTGTATTGTTCCATGGTGGTCTTGAATCGGTCATTTTGTAATTTGTGAAATTACTAACAAGAAACTTCTTACTTGATGCATCCTTAGCCATATATTTGGCATCCAAAGAATCCCCAGTTCTTTGGAAGATTCAATGTTCGATAAATATCAAAGAGAGCATCGGACATACCATTGAGAATAAGACCTCTGCATATGTAGTCGTCATTCTCCCATTTGCTCCTCCTTACGATCCGCTCCACGGTAGCATCATCCCATCATCGGGAATAGGTGTAGTCGGACATACACCACACTCATGCTTGCGATGAAGAAGTGCATCTTCTTACGCCACCTCCTAAAGTCCACCCTTCAAACTAATCAAGCTTGGCAAAGTTTGAAGCCATGTGTTCATTGCGCGGTTGCCATTGATTATCACTAAATAGTTTACTTTGATTGTTGGCGATGTGTTCGTCCCAAAGCGGTGAAGATAATCAATTTCGTGAAATGCTCAACTGCTCGTGAGAAACAAACAAAACGTCGTGATATGAGATACCACTTGGTGGTTACGGATATCACTTGAATCGTGTGATCACTTTCCAAAGTAAACTATTCGACCCTAATGCCGGGTATCACGAATATCTACTTGGGATAAGACCAAATGCGATTAGTGAATTAGGCACAATTCTTTAACCCTTTCGCTTATAAGTGTTAATGGTTTTTCTCTATCCTCATGCATAAAACATATCTCCTATTTATAGGAAATACTCTTGGCTAGTCGGTGGAATTATGAGTATTAATCGCCCATTAATAGCCTCATAATTATCCCCATAATAGCCGTTAGCGGTTACATGACCAATTAAGCGTGGTCATAATGCGGTTTAAGCGCCACTTGAATAGGTCAAAGCCGTTACAAGCGGTACTATCATCGGTACTTTCATAGTGCCATCGGTGGTTACACCGCCCGATGGAAACGCCATCGCTTCGATGTAAACACTACTTCGGTGAGACACCACCCGGTGGAAACACCGATCTGTGTAAGTAGTGCTTGATGGAAACACCGATAATCGATGGTAACCACAACATTACTTTCACCAAGCACTACCAATTCTAACCACTATTAGAGTCAGGGCGTTCATGGACCTTATAGGTGTACACTCCGTACCTCCTAACCCATTACAAGGTGTGAACTAATCCCACAAGTGCACTAAATTTTCCAACAAAACATATGCCAAAAGTATGGCTAATGATGCACTAAATATACAAACGAATGCACTAAACAATGTATCACGTGATTTATGTGTTACATGCTTTATGTGCTCTATGATCCATGTATATAAATGTGGGGCGCACGTCTTTGTACGTATCTATAATATCAATGGTCCAATAATGGAATGAATGTAAGCTCAACAATGTATCACGTGATTTATGTGTTACATGCTTTATGAGTTCTATGATCCATGTATATAAAGGATGAGCTGGTATGTATTGTAAGCATATCCATCCCACATCTATAGATCGATCAAACCATCAAGCGTCCATAAATGGCATTGGCATTGCTCCCAAGTTTTTTGGTGTTGAAATCCGGTGGGAAATATTTAACCGTCCCAGAGAATCTCCCTGAAAGCCTGCCATCGGGGTTCCTGAAATTCGATGAAGAACAAATTTGGAGTCCACGTGTAAAATTTGCAGTGGAGCGAGCTGAAACCGGGGATGGCCGATTTGTGCATATAAGATCGTGCTACAACAACAAGTACTGGGTGGCGGAGCCGATCCAGCAGCTTTTATGGATTGTTGCAGCCGAAGACAAGCCAGAAGAAGACCAATCAAAAGACTCGTGCACCTTGTTCGAGCCTTTTGCCTCCTCAGGAAATGGAACCGTCAGTTTACGCTATGTCCGGACCGGGAGGTCCCTAATCGACAAGTCCCCGGGTCAGGGGGTGGAAGTATCCTCAAGTAGTATAAATGGAACCCTTTTCGACGTAATTAATTGGGAAACACTGGTGATACTTCCCTCTCAAATCTCATTCAGATCCGAAGAACTAGCTGATGGCAATTACCTCTGCTCCCGTGTTCTTGATCGACAGTATCCATATCAAAGGTTCGAGTCTGGGTTGGATGTAGGAGATCCATTGGTGGCCAAGGTTCTCTTCCCTACTCCTGATGGAAACTATCGTATAAAGGATGTGCACTTTGACAAGTTCTGGAGACGTAGCCCTAACTGGATATGGGCTGACGCTGCAGATAACAACAACTCTAACGACACCCTATTTTCCTTTGTGAAAATAAGCGATAATGTCATAGCTCTTCGCAATTTGGGAAACAACTACTTCTGCGGTGCACTCACCACAGAAGGAAAAACCAACTGTTTAAATGCCCAATATCCTAATATATCGAGACAGGCAAGGCTGGTGATTGAAGAGCGCGTTCTGCAAAGAGAAATCTCAGATGTCAGATACCGGCTATCTGACTCTAGGATTTATCAGGAGGAGATCCAAGAAGTTTCACATGCTTTTGCAACCAACAACAGCCAGGAACATGAGTCCTCAATCACCCTCAGTTATTCAACATCTGAATCCAGGACTACTCATTGGACTAACAGTGTATCAATCGCGTTTGGTGTTAGCGTAACATTCAAGACAGCCATTATTCCATTTATTGCAAGTGGGGAGGTCCAAGTGTCAACAGAAGTTGGTTATTCATATGAGTGGGGAGTTTCAAAGACAACAGAGAGTACCAGAACGGCGAGTTACGCTGTTGTGGTGCCACCTGGGAAAACATTTAAAGTGACGCTCATGTGTACAGCGGCTAAATGCGATGTGCCTTTCTCGTACATTCAACGTGATCTTCTTACCACCGGTGAAAGGGTTACCACTCTCAAGGATGACGGAATCTATACGGGATCAACTCCTACAACTTCTATTTTGAAGACAAGGAGGTAACTAAGGATGCTCGAGGAAGAGCATTCTTTTAAGAAGATCACGCTAGCTAGCTGATCTAATAAGATATGATCATGATCATATCAACCTACCTTTATTTTCAATCCTGTATGATTCTCCAGTCTCCACCGTACGTTGATGTAGGAGACTCTCAATAAAACTCACGTATGCGTGTTTCCTTGGGTCCCGCTTTCTTTAATCGTCTCGATTATGAAAGTTGGATGCCTTTGTTTGCATTGTTCGTGTGCTTTTTCAATCCTGCATGATTCTCCACTGTACATTGATGTAGGAGACTCTCAATAAAAATCATGTATGTGTGTTTCCTTGGGTCCGCTTTCTTTGATCGTTTCGATTATGAAAGTTGGATGCCTTTGTTTGTATTGTTTGTGTTCTTTTTAATATCATGTATGCGTTTTTATATGTGTTCCGTTGGCCTCTAGGTTGTAATCAGATTGCTCTATGATAATACACCTAGGCACATGCAGCTACCTGCCCTTAATTTTTTTTCTTTTTCTTTTTGTTAATTAGACTTCCTCCAAATTCAACATTATCTGGAATTACAATATGTGATGCAGTGCCTCGTGGAACATGGTCAAAATAGTTAGAGCATTTGTATGTAGTGATCGACAAGTACCTTTGAATAGGTGTGTCACATTAATAACTATTCAACAATCACACCACACCATTAAGGGTAATGATAAATTCACAACACAATGTTGCCATCTACAACAATTACCTACTTTATTAGTCATACCGCATCCATTTAATAATATATTATTATACTAGTTATAATATTCAAGACGCTGCGAGATTTTTCTAATTTTTGAATAAAACATTTTTGTTTATTAAAAAACAAACTGATAATAGGCTACATAAATATTATAGAAAATATATTGTTTTAAGGATTTCATTATCCTACTATTTGGTTATGTCTTAAGTGTCAATATTAACGTTTGTAAGATGTACACCCAAATACCCCCGATGGGCATAGTGAAACTAATTCTTGATTGCCCAAAAACAATCATTTTACTTTTTGAAAGGTGAATCGAGTATACAATCACAAAAAGGTGACATAATTAAGATAGAATCATTGTTTCCATCAATAATAACATCAAGTAAACTTGTTCAACCAATATTTTTGTTTTTTTTAACGACGGAGATATATTTAAAAACACATGCTAGTAAGAAGCTAGCATAAACAAATCAAGAAAAGATAACAATTAAATACAAAGAATACTCACATTGCAACACCAATCAATCCAAGAAAATACAACAACACTTAGCTCTATTTTTTTATCCAAAGATAAGATGTTGCAATAATTTTGTCAATGATTTTCATCGTATTAACCTTAAAAACCTGAAAAACATGTATATTCCAAGCCCTCCATACCCACCGGATAGCACATAGAACCAAAACATCGAAAACAAGAACTTGTTGAACCAATATCTTTAAAACATATTATTAGCTAAAAGAATGGGCATCTAGTAACTTACGTATAATGTCTGAATATTATCGAACTGATTTAACTAAATTCGCGTAAGAGTTTGTATACATGAATAGCAATTAACTCACTACCTTATTGTGCTGATAAGAGCACTGTAAACATCCTTCCGAGTCCAAAACCACAATCTGATTATAAGCTAAGCAGTTATAGAAGAAATTGGCACTTTTATCTTTTGAAATAAATGATCCGCTAATGGATGAGCATGATTGTATATTCTAAATAATGAGGAGGCCGACTTTATAGTGTTTTTCAAGAATGTTGATAATGAATCTCAATTGGTTGAGACACTCTCTACATGGGTTTTCTCCCAAAAAGTTTAGCAAAGATGCACCCACAATACCAAAATGTTATCGAGGTACCATAGTTTTCCGAACAGAGTATGAGCTCATGTTTACCACTTTTGATCTGTGCGAGCCAAAGTCACATATTTTCATGTCACAAATTTCAGTAATGAAGTTTTCAGACTTCAAGTCACTGTGGAGATTGTTTCTTGTGTGGTGATACTTCCGCCCTCACAAAATTTAATACTTTCCAAATAGCTGGGCCGATCATCTTCATTCTGCGACGTCCTAGCTTCCACATAACTCCACATTGCAAGGATAATTCTTGAGCTAGTATTAACCTCAATTTAAACAACTTCCATCAGAGCTTTAAAAAGCTTGTACCTTTCTAGCATGTAATTCATTTCCAACCATATATTCGTAATAAAATCTTTATCCTCTCTAGCACTATCCCAAAAAATTATTTGATTATGAGATAAAGTCTCTTTGGTCCAATGAAATATTCACCCTTATGAAAAAACGAAAACTTTTTTGTGACTGCTTATCCAGGTTAGGTGACTATATGGGTTGCATATATCATTATTTACTAAAAGCTTAAGTAGTTCTAGTAGATAGTCCATAGAAGTCAAGTTGTTCATAAACTTGGTTATCCTTATATAGTAGACTCATACGATTAAGTCCAGCATAATATCACCAACAAATAAGTGACGCAAGCAAAATTATTGAAGAGAATAAATTTATACTAACAAATACAACACCAAGATTTTAGAGATAAATTGTTGGTATCCACATGAAATCAGTTAAATGCAAATTACTACCACGACGTGTAATGCATTAAAACGCTTGAATTGAAGCATATGCCACTATAGTATTGCGACTCATATAAGATATATGAATATAGTTATTGAGAAATCAAACCATTCATCGGGTTGATGATAATGATCTTTGAAAAATAAATACACAATTCTCATTCCTTCCTTCCCGTATGGTTCGGTTTCGAAAGAAAAGGGGTAAATGGTTAACTATTTAACTATTCGATTCCTTAATAAATGGCCTAATATAAGATTAATTAAAGAAGCAGACGAAATATTATTATCTAATTGGTGAGAGGTTCTGGTCACATATATTCCTTTTTGGTTCCTTTATAAGGCCTTTCTTCTTACAATGCTAACACATAATAGACCTGATAGAAATGTTTTTGAATGGAATACCCAAAGTAACCCAACAAATGAAGAAGAAGCATTGAAGCTCATTGAAGTGTTGCCTAACATCACACATACTTCTAATAGTAGTGCAGTGGTACACGATTGAATACTTTACAATATGTTTTCATAATTTTAAAAGCTTTGGTAATAAGTTCTCTCACAGCTTCTTACTTGTTTCTTAGCATCTTATCTTTTGACCCTAAAACAATCATAATTTAAAATTATAATCTCATCTATGCAAAGTCAAAACTTACTATTAAGATCATCATATTTTGTTGCGACTAATAACAAAACTACTTATGTCTTATGACCCTAAGATGTAAACCTAGTCATGTAATTTAACTAGAACTATTCAACCTGTAAACCTAATCAAGTGAAAGAGTTATAATTAAACTCCTAAAAGGATAGAATATCAACTCTCTTAATTTTTTTTAGGGCAAATCACATAAAAAGGTATCGATCTTATGCCCAATTTCAATTTATGGTACTCATCTGTTAGGAATTAAAATTCCAGGTATTAAAGAGTCGGTCACCTCAAGTATATGTAATCGTAAGAAAGCTCGTAGTCATAGTTATTTTAAGTTAAGTAGTATTTTGTTAAGTAACACCGTGGAGGACGGACGGGTCTTTACCCACTGTATGCCTGATCCACAGCCCGTTGTGTGGCGTTTTATTGTAAGACTATAAATACGCTCTACCTTCCAAGGTAGAGAGTTGGAGCCGATAATAAGATTTTTCTTTCTCTCACTAAAGTTCCCAAACCTCTAACTTTCTCTCTAAAACCTCTTGTACGCCTACTTTGTGTAATGGTTTGATGTGTATGTGAAATCCAATATCCAACAATTGGTATCAAGAGCCATGGTTTGATCATATCTTACATATCTTTGGATTTCTAGTGGTTTTTAGGTGGTTTTTGACTTTGAAAAAGTTTAGTGGTTTTTGCATCATTTGGTTGAATTCTAGTGTTAAAGTTTGGATTTTGATAGTACTTTTGTGTTTAGAATCATCTCAAGTGTTTAGGTTTTGATTTTGAAGGTTTGAATCATTGTGGTTGGGTTATTTTTTGATCGAAAAGTGGTGTTTTGGTGATTTTCTTGCTAGCGACTTGAGCCACGGAGGGATTATCTTGGTAGCGATTTGCTTTGTTATTTGGTAGCGAGTTGTTGTTTAAGGTCTTAGCGAGTTGAGCTAGCGACTTGTCTATTGAGACAAGCCGACAAAAAGTACGATTAGTAGATTCCCACTACGAGTAGCGACTTGGTTTAAGTTAGCGACTTGTACTTTATATTGTTAGCGACTTGGTGTTAGCGAGCTGGTACCTAGCGAGTTGCTATTTAGCGACTTGTCAATTTAGCGACTTGATGCTTAGCGAATTGCTGTCAAAATTTTGCTAACGACTTGGATTGTAGCGAGTTGTTATATAGCGACTTGGAACTATAGCGACTTAGCACTTAGCGACTTGGTTCACAGTTTTCCTAGCGACTTGGGTGATATCCTTTGAATACGGTTTCTCTTGATTCGGTAAAATCCGTGAAAGAATCTATTTCCGGTTTAATCATAGAGTTTTAAAATCCCGCTTAATCGATTAACATGTCTTCCAACGTTCCTACAATCATCTCCACTGTTGCCGAGGATGTTCAAGCGGTGGTTCGGATACTCGCCCACCCATGCTTGATAGAACCGACTACGACTCTTGGGCTCAACGTGTCGATTGTCTTGTCTTGGAAAGGAAAATGGGGTCAACATTCTCAAATCCATTGATGAAGGACCTAATATAGTTGAGACTACTAGAGACATAATTGATACAAATCAAGATGGAACAATGATCTATGGAATGGACGGACCTAAGATGTATGATGAGCTCAATGATCGGGAGAAAAGAGATTTGATCTTGATATCGTGGCTTCAAATATTATTCTTCAAGGTCTTCCAAAGGATATCTACAAGCTTATCAATCACAATACTGAAGCAAAGGCTGTGTGGGATAATGTCAAGATGCTTCTCTCAGGTTCTGAATTAACTGTTGAAGACAGAGAATCACAATTGTATGATGAGTTTGAGCACTTCCAGATGAGAGTGTCTATGAGTACTATGTGAGGTTTCACAAGCTTGTGAATGACATGAGAAATATTAAGATGACAATGCCGAACATTCAGCTGAACTCAAAGTTTGTGAACAATATGAATCCAGAATGGCACAAGTTCGTTACTTCTGTGAAGCTTACCAAAGTTTTGAAGAATACAAACTATGAGCATCTCTATGCCTTCCTTCTTGAAAATGAGAGACATGCCATGTTTGAAAAAAGGATTCTTGATCAGTTCAAAGCTCAGGGAGAAACAAGCTCAACAAATGATTCAACTGCCTTTTACTCAAATGTTGGGATAACCACCAAAGCTTCTCAAGTTGTACCTATGGGTAATGGTAATCATAAACTCATTCCAGATCCAATGTTCAAACAAGTTGATGCTGATGCAGGCATGGGAAACTTCATCAATCAACTGGCACTCATGATAAGTAAGAACATGAATTCTCTCCCACAAACCAACAACAATCTCAGAACAGCATCTAACCCACACAATCAAGCCACATCGGATATGGGAGGATTGTGGTGCAACCGATTCGGGAAAGGCAGTATGATCGGGGAAGAGGTGGAGTGGTAGAGGTTATGTTGCAAATCGAACCGAGGAAGGATTGGAAATCAAGGTCAAGCTAAGCCGATCAAATGCTATAACTGTGGTGGTGAGGACACATTGCAAGGAACGCACATCTCCAAAACATCCACGAATCTCGAGTACTTGAGGATAAGATGTCGCTAGTACAAGCTCGGGACAATGGAGCGACTTTGGATGAAGAGGAGTTTCTTGTTTCTTCTTGAAGGGAATGCCAAGACCTATGATCTTGACGTTGATGAGCAACCGATTCGGAGATAGGTCATAATCATCATAATGCCTTTCAAGTAGCTGATTGTGATGCATTCGACTCTGATGTAGATGATGAACCTACTACTCAAACAATCTTCATGGCTAGCATCTCACCTATGGTGTCTCCAAAGGTCTCTCCCCCACAACAAACTGGTCCATCAAAAGACATGATAATCTCAGAGGTATTAAAATTATATGATATTGTTGATGAGCAAAAGATGCATAATGAAGTACAATCTCTTGAGACTTATGAATCAGATGTTCATGATGTGGATAATAACAATACTGTCTCATATGATCAACATGTGAGGCGAAGTGAAAGTGAGACTGTACCAAGTAATGCATCTTCTGCAGTCAATAATGACTATGTTTTTGATGAATTCACTGCATGTGCTCCTGATGATTCTATTGCATCTGAACTGAATGCTTATAAAGAACGTGCTGTGATTTATGAACAACGTGCTAAATTTGAGTTGACCACCCGTGAGCAGGAAATGGATGACCAAATGCGTACAATCATTAGAAAAAATAAGTTTAAAGAAGAAGTATTAAAACAAGAGTTAAATTCCTTACAAGAAAAGCTTTCTAAAGCGCTAAGCAAAACAAGAACTTCAGGAAAATGTAAAAATGCTTAAGCAAAAATTTAATGCTAAGGAATCAAAACTTTTGAAAGATTTTTCTAATCTGAAAACTTTGAAAAACAAGCTTGAAAACAAGTTGTACTTACAAGGTAATACCATTCAGACTGCTCACATGATCAATAAGCATAGAGTCTTAAGCGACAAACATAGTGTCCCCATTATTAAGGAATCCAATCCTGAGTATGTTAAGAAAGCTAAAGAAGCCCAAAAAGTAATCTATGATGGCAATGAAATTCTTAAACCTAGACAAAAACCTAGTTGCACTGAGAGCACTGAAGAAGATAAGCAATTAGAAGATGTCACTAAAAGGAAATTGGATGAAAAACTTAAGAGCCCTTCTTGCTTAGAGAAAAGAATCAGTTATAAAGCACCCAACTATTCTAAGGAAAATTGGATTGCCTTTAACAAGTTTAAGCCTCAAACGCTGTTAACACCCGAACAAGTGTTCTGGAAAATGGACTTAGATAAACAGAAAGCGGAAAATATTGTTGAAACAAACCCTCCCCTTAGGAAAATGCCTAAAGCGACTGTGTATCCTCCCAATACACCAATGCATCTAGTCCCTAGAACTATTGCCACTAAGAGCAAGACCTTAATCAGTCAATATGTTATCTTTCAACTATTTGTTGATTTTGAGAAAACCTGCAAGAAAAGGATCACACCCACTGGTATAACTTAAGGAGAAAGGGGTTTTGAGCAAACTAAAGAATGTTATTTAACTGAAGTCATGCCTTTCTTTAAACAATTAAAAGATCAATTTGAGAGTCTTAAAAAAGGAATGAATTCAGACATTAAAGAAATGAAAAAGGAATTTGATGCAATGATAGTTGAGGTTAGTGATTATGAGCGAGCATTAAAATATAATGAGATTGAGAGGAAGAACTTGCACACCTTAAATGAGAATCTGATTTCTGAATGTATCTCTCAAGATGTGTTTTTCACTGCTACTAATTGTTCTATTACCGCTTCTCAATTTCATGAATTGTCTGTTGCTTTGAAAGTCTCCCATGATCGTGTAATGGAGCTTGAAAAGACTAATTCTAAACTAATTGAGAAAATTGCTCAGGATGATCATGATAATTTGGTGAAACATCTTTCTAAACTAGAAGTTGATCATTTTGATCTACAACTAAAATATCAACATCTTAAAGAAAATGTTAAAACCTCAAATATCAAGACATCCTCAGATGCTCCGAGTTTGATGCGCTTTTCAAATAAACAAACGTGATGAACAGATTCAGGCTCATTGTAACACGATCAGAAAGTTGAAAGCCCAAATCGCTCAATTAAAGGGCGAAAAGAACAATGTGACTGATTCCCAAGTGCCTCCTTTTCTAGATTCTCAGAATTCACAAACGTTTCATCTTCAAAACTTAGTAAATTCATTACAAAAGGAAAACGAAAGTTTTCTAGAAGAAAATGAAAAAGTTAAACGTCATTTCAATGAGTTATTTGAATCAATTAAGGTCACTCGTGACAAAAACAACGAACAAATAGCTTCATTGCAAACGGAAATTGAGAGTCTGAAGAGCCAGGTAAAAGGGAAAATGCCAATGACCAATGGGGAGAATGGTGTATCAAAGGTTCACTCTAGTAATAAATATGCCCTGTTTGTGAAATATGTTTCCCCTCATCTCAGGAATAACAAACTTGCTATTCAAACATATTTCTCTTCTCTTAAGGAGTGTCTAGAATGTCTACGTGAGATTGTTGAAGAGGACAAATTAGAGAAACCACTTGACAATGCAATTGGGCATGCATGCTTATATGCCAAACGATCTCAAGAAATTCTAGAATGCTTAATCACAATATGCCCAAAGTCCTTAGGTGAGAGAGTTAATCCTTTGATTCCATGTTCTATGCCTAGTTCCAAGTATGATATTCATTCGATGCCCGATGTTTTGAATATGAACCTTAGTGTGCCTTCAAGTAGTTCAGATTACAGATCTGTTAATGCTAAGAAAGCGAACTCAAGTGTGCCTTCTAGAAGTACAAATCCCAGCACTTCTAGTGTTAAGAAAGTGAATCTTAGTGTGCCTACATGTAGTTCAGATCCCAGCACATCTAAACAGGAGAAGCAAAGAGTAGCAAAACCAACTAATGTTCCCATTCCCTCTACAGGAGTAATCAGTGACATTAAAGCAAACAGGTCAAAGTCTCAAGACAATACAAGGAATGACAGGACCTCGCAAGCTAAGAATATGCATTGGAAGAGAGTAGAAGACCTACCTAGGAACTTTAAGTCTGAGCCAAATAAAACGAATCGTGTTGATTCTAGTATTAGCCATAGGCGTACTGTAATTAATTCGAATTCTAATTCTATTTGCAAACCTTGTATTGATGTCTGCTTGAATTCTGTTTCTAATCATGAATGTGGTGTTAATGTTTTGCCTAATGATGTTAATTGTCCATTTAATATTGTTAATGCTAAAAATCATGCTAAGAAGGCTAAAAGGCAAAAACGAAAGAAAGTTAGAAAACAGTGGAAACCCACAGGAAGAACTTTTAGCAAGATAGGTTATCAATGGATACATGTTGGCCATAAGATTAATCGACAATGCTCACTAGAAAATGGATGCCACTTGGTAGAACTATTCCTTAAGAAGTGGACATACTTTGAATAGGCAAATCACGGACACTAGTATCGCATCTATTTATAATTATTCCATTGCTTCAATTTCGATATGGACGTTTCTATTTACGATGTGGGTGTTCCAATCACTATTTCTAACCAAATGGAACCCATTCTTGCATGGGGATCCCAATTATCCGATTATCCACTCTTGTCTCGTGTTCAACCTGCAGATCGCTCAAATCGCTCGTGGTACCGGACTCAGTCGCTCCAAGATACGATTGGCGACCGGTCGCTCATGAACTTCGTGAGCAAATTCATCGGACGATTAGATTCGGGAATGATCATTTCGTGCAATTATGGGTTATGGAGATTATGTTGTTGGTAAAAGTGTTATCTCCGTGGTATATTATGTAGAAGGTCTTGGTCATAACTTTGTTCTCTGTTGGTCAATTCTGCGATTACGATCTAGAAGTAGCCTTGGAAAACATACTTGTTTCGTTAGAGAACTTGATGGTAAGGAACTTTTAAGAGGTTCACGTGGTTCAAATCTATACACCATCTCTATCGAAGATATGATGAAGTCTTCTCCAATTTGCTTGTTGTCAAAGGCTTCTAAAACAAAGTCATGGTTATGGCATCGTGCCTCAATCACTTGAACTTGGCACCATCAATGATCTCCGAGAAGGACTTAGTTGTAGGTTTACCTAGACTTAAGTATGAAAAGGATCATCTTTGTTCAAGATGTCAATTGGGAAAAAACAAGAAGTATGCCCATAAACCCAAACCTACTAACTCGTCACGAAGTTCTTCATACAATTCACATGGACTTATGTGGACCCATGAGAGTCTGAATATCTTTGGGAAGAAATATGTGTTAGTTGTGGTTGATGATTCTCTAGATTCACCGGTAAAATTCTTAAAGACAAAGGATGAAACTCCGGATATCATCATCAAACTCATCAAACAAATTGCAGTTCGCCTTAACAAAACGGTCGTAATCATCCGAGCAGACAATGGAACCGAGTTTGTTAACAAACAACTTAGTGAGTTTTATGAAAGTATTGGAATCACCATCAAAGAAGTGTTCTCGAACTCCTCAATGTAACGGTGTAGTTGAAAGACGAAATCGAACTCTTGTGGAAGCCGCAAGGACAATGCTAATTTACTCAAAAGTTCCAATGTTTCTCTGGGGTGAAGCTATCGCCACTGCATGCTACACCCAAAATCGATCCCTGATTCATACTGCTCATGGAAAAACTCCATATGAACTTGTCCACAATAGAAAACCTAATCTTTCATTCCTTCGTGTGTTCGGTGCATTGTGTTATCCTACTAATGAGGGCCAAGATTTAGGAAAACTTAAAGCTAAAGCAGACATTGGAGTGTTTGTAGGATATGCACCAAACAGAAAAGGATACCGAATCTACAACAAAAGAACCCGAAATATCATGGAAACAATTCACGTTACGTTTGATGAGTTGACCGGTCAAATGGCTCCTGGACAATCTAGTTCAGGACCCGCACTTCAAAACAGTCCCATTAGTTCATCCCTTGTACCAAACTCTTCTCAAGCAACTCCATATGTACCTCCATCTGAAGATGATTTAAAGAAATTGTTTGATCCTATGTTTGATGAACATTATGAGCCAAGTGCTAATGAACTGACGATTCCTATAACAATCCTTCAGTCTCAATATCATTAAGCCAAGAAGCGCCTGCTGCTGATCACTCCATCTCATCGACAAATCATCAATCTTCGAATGTACATCATGGAACTATTTCTGGCATCAATGATGAAGACAATCCCTTTGCTACTCCTGAAGATGCTCCATTTGAAAACATATTTGCTCCTGAATCTTCATCAGAACCATCTTCTTCAGAAGACATCAACTCTGCTACTTCAGTCCCCCAACAACTGCCACATGAACACCTCGAAAATGGACTCATGATCATCCATTAGACAACATCATTGGAAATCCTTTCGTCAAAGATCAACACGGAAACAACTTGCAACCGATGCCTTATGGTGCTTCTTCAACTCCGTACTCTCTAAGATCGAACCAAAAGATGTTAAAACCGCCATGAATGAAGATAGCTGGTTCAATGCCATGCAAGAAGAAATTCATGAGTTTGATCGACATGATATTATTTTTGCCTTGACTGACCCCAATGAGTGTGACCGTTTTTCAAATGAAATGAGTTCAAAATTTCAAATGTCAATGATGGGACAAATGTCATTTTTCTTGGGATTACAAATTTCACAAAGTCCCGGAGGCATTTTCATAAATCAATCTAAATATGCAAATGAGATTTTAAAGAAATTTGGATTTGACTCAAGCGACCCTGTTGACACTCCCATGATTGAACGTACCAAACTTGATGAGGACCACTCAGGGATCATGGTAGACCAAACTAAATATCGGAGTATGATTGGATCCCTGATGTACCTCACAGCTAGTAGACGGACATATTGTTCATTGTTGCATGTGTGCTAGATACCGTGCTAAGCCTACTAAAAAGAACCTTGAAGCGGTTAAACGGGTCTTCGGTATCTCCAAGGAACCATCAATATGGGACTTTGGCACCAAGGACTCCAGTATGTCACTAACAAAGATATGATCATGAGATCATGCGGTGTCAAGATACTCGTCAAATACGCCTGAGGTGCTCGGTTTTGGGTGATAAGCTTGTGAGTGGTCGTCAAAGAAGCAAATGAGTACTTCTATTTCCTCTACAGGCGGAATACATAGCCATGTCATCTTGTTGTGCTCAAATCCTTTGGATGAGATCTCAATTAATCGACTATGGCTTTGTATTCAACAAAATACTCTCATCTTGTGATAATAAAAGTGTTATTGCTCTTTCTTGCAATAACGCTCAACACTCAAGAGCTAAGCATATCGACATTCGACATCATTTCATCGGGAACAAGTGGAAAAGGTGTGGTGGAACTCTATTTTGTGAGGATCGAATATCGGTTAGCGACATCTTCACCAAAGCTCTTCCAAGAGAACGTTTGAGTTTATTCTTCCACGACTTGGCTTGAAAAGCCTTCAACCAGAACACTCAAACGCCTTCGTGAGGAAGACGAGGAGTAAAGGTCTATCTTCATCTATCTCTTGTAAATATTTATTCGAAAATCAAAATACAAAATTATAAAACCCTCAAAAAAAATCAAATAGAAAATTATAAAACTTTCAAAATCCTTAAAAATCTGAAAAATTCGAAAAACCTTCAAAAAATATTGTCAATTTGTCATGTTTTTCTCGGTTCGATTATATCTATGGTCTTTGTGCTGTCATTCAAAGAATGACACGGGACTTTAGATGTTGTTCAATTCTTATATTAAAAAAAAAAAAAAAAAAAAAAAAAAAAAAATGGGAGAAAGAGAAACAATGGTTTATTGTCATTTCGTGCAAGAACCGCTTTTCAAAGAAAGAACAGAGCCATACTTTATCATGTTTTCAAAATTCCATGCTCGATTCTATAAACATTTATCTCTGAAAACTAACCGCTTTGAAAAATAACTCGGTCTCTATTTTTGATAATCATCTCGACTTATTTGCCAAAATATCTATCTCTCAATCAACAACCTATGTCATTGATTGAGGGGGAGAATGATTTCAATTAAATTAAAAAGTTATTTGGCATTCAATTATTTTCAAAAGATATTAATGCATGTTTTATCAATGGAGTTTAAAGTCTTTATATCCGATTCTTGTCATCTAAAACATTTTTCATAATCAAGTCACAATTCTCCTTAAAAAGCTTTCAAAATCATTTTAAATCTACAAAGATCACAAATCTCAAATGATTTGATAATTGCGATCGGGGGAGAATTTGTGATTTAAATTGAATTTAAACTGATAATTCGGTAAATGGTTTTATAAGGATGTACAAGCTCTCCTTCCCACATGTGCAAAACTATTTCAAATTTTCAAATTTTCCATGCACATGTTGAGGGGGAGCATTTATCTTAAACCATAAAGATCTGAAACGTGATCAATTTATATCAATGTGCAGGTTCCCTCTAGTATGTGCAAAACTCTTTCAAACCTTAAGGCACATATTGAGGGGAGCAAGCTTATGAAAACCTCATCCTTCCCGAAATGCTTTATCTACTTGATTTAATTAGGAAGTGATGTTGATATCTTTAGAAAATGATAATCAAAGAATTTATTTCATCTCTTGCCTCGTGTGCAAAACAATTTCAAATACTTGATGCACATGTTGAGGGGAGCTCTTATTCTAAAAATATAAAAAAACAATTCAGGTACAAAATGCTTTGATAATATATCTTAAGTATCTGGATTGATTTTCAAATGGTTTTCAATTGGTTCCAATGGCAGATGAACAATACCAAATAGACCGACCAACTTTACTTTATGTACGGTGATATAAGGATGATAAGGTTAGGTATGTGTTCCTATGATCCGCCAGAACCGGAGAGATCTACCCAGGGACTATCCACAAGTTAGTGTAGAGTTCTTAGGTATGATGATAAAAGGAGAAAATGAGATATGGGATGAGTGCGGACTGAGACTGAGCTAGTACTGGAATAAACCCAACAAGGTTCTAGCTATGAAGTCTCGGTAAGCATGAAGGGTTGAAGAATAAAAAGAATTGAATGAGAAAGGGTGAAAACAAATAGCCTCCATATATTCAACCTTAGGGCGTAAACCGGATCAATTCATATGCTACTGATGGTAACATCGGTATTGAAGACAAGACGTCATGGGCCCAAAGTGACGACCGCACTTCAACTTTCCAAACCACTCAAGTTCCTCTTAAAAGGACTTGTTTCATTCTCACAGGAACCGACATTATCTATCGACTTTCTCTTAGAGATTGTTGATATTGAAGGAGGAGACCTCTCCCTAGTCTCCGATATAGGATCCAAATATGCACAAATTGAGTCTAGAGCCACGAGATCATCAATAAATCTCATTAGGACACTTTCAATGAAGACTCTCTGTTTCACACAATGTGGAAAGAGATTATATCTTGAGTCCCACGCATTATCCTTGTGGTATTGCGAACATCTCGAGTGATATGTGAACATATTCACAATGAAGATGGAAAGCCTTCGAGCCAACATCAAACAAACTCTGGTAGGTGGCATGTAAGATCTATTCAATAGATCAACCATGTGACAACCGAGCGTAAACAATGGGCGATTCAATCTTTGAATCAATCACGGTTCGAGTTATGGATTGACGGATACCTTTGAAAAACCGGTCGTCATGCTTAAAATCTCTTTTCTTTAGCACTTCGACCGTGTACGAATTTTTCAAATCAAAAGGTGTTTTATGATTGATAATTGATTTTCATTAAAACCTTCGTTGTATTGCAAAAACAATTTCTATTGAGCGATACACGATTGTTTTTCAAATCTCTTTTGTCAATCAGTGAATCTCCATTCACTGGTTCACTCACTCCGTGTTGTCTTCTTTGAGACGCCCGGTTTGAGAACGACTTGAGCAACGCGAAACCTGTCAAGGAAATTCTTCGAATTATACCGATCACAGCAAGATTTGTCTCGATCAACGGGAACCGTGGGTCGTGTACCTCAATTCAACGAAAGTGATCAAAGACACTTTCGTGCGCTTTATTGCTAATCGTTGTATGCAGTACGCCGACGCTTGCGTACCAATCGAATGAAGCGGTCAATCCATAGCCGCATGCTCACACGATACATTCATTTCTAAAGAAATCATGATAAATGCATCAATGACTATGATATTTTCACTCCATGCTTCGCTCTACGCTACCAATATCATGAATCAACGAAAGCTTCCGCTACTCGATGAGAAGATTTCATAATCCGTAATGTGAGCATGTCGGTCCGAAAGTCACAACATCACAAAATTCCAACACCACAATGGATGTCTCAGAGATTTTTGTTAGCTGATGATCTCAAAAGCTGGCTCGAAATTATTATCACGTGGATCAGTAAAAGACCTCCACTTGGATTAACCAAACATGCAATGAGAAGAATCAATGACTACGCGCTTCGGAGCCAAGTACTACATCAAGAATGCAAGAACAATCTTTAATGCAATATCTGTTTGTATTCAATGTAATTTTAGTACATGATTGAGGTGACCTCCCTCAGGGGGAGATTGTTTGGTAATAAGTTCTCTCACAGCTTCTTACTTGTTTCTTAGCATCTTATCTTTTGACCCTAAAACAATCATAATTTAAAAATTATAATCTCATCTATGCAAAGTCAAAACTTACTATTAAGATCATCATATTTTTGTTGCAGCTAATAACAAAACTACTTATGTCTTATGACCCTAAGATGTAAACCTAGTCATGTAATTTAACTAGAACTATTCAACTGTAAACCTAATCAAGTGAAAGAGTTATAATTAAACTCCTAAAAGGATAGAATATCAACTCTCTTAATTTTTTAGGGCAAATCACATAAAAGGTATCGATCTTATGCCCAATTTCAATTTATGGTACTCATCTTTTTTTTCCTCAATTTAATTTATCGAACTTTTTATGTGTTGCAATGTTGGATAGTTTAGAGGTAATCATGTTACCAATAAAGACTTAGCAGGTTATCCATTTTTCCGGCAAGTTGTTTCTATTCCGACATGTTTTTTGATATCACAAAAGCAAACATTGCCAAAATGCAATAGCCCAACTCAAAATAAAAAATGGGATACATTTAGAAACTGTTTGATCTTCTAGTACCGGTTTTTTTTGTTAGCGGAATTTAAAAGTTGTGTGTATACTCAGAACTTAGATTCTAGAGGCATTTAACAGTTATATAAACAAATTAGGACGAGTCGAACATTTTAAAATATTAAAGGTAGTCAAAAAAACAGAGGCATAATCAAAAGCTTTTCATCCATGAAAACAAAGGCTAACTAAAGCACTATAAAAATAAATGTGGAATGATTGTTTCAAAGGGGCAAATACGCAAGTGAATTACCATATACAAAGTAAAAGTTAAAACATAAATTATTCAAAAAGTAAAAGAATAAACAGAGTAATTGACCTTTTTTTTATTTGATAAAGTAGTGACAGTAAGTTTTAGGTATTGAGATGTATAAATGGTAACAGTGATGTACCATGTTAGTAATTAGATGGAGATTTTTTTTTTCTTTTTTTTTTTGATGAAGTAGTGACAGTAAGTTTTAGGTATCGAGATGTATGAATGGTAATAGTGACGTACCATGTTAGTAATTGGATGGGTTTTATCGGTGGTTAAGTGAATTGGGTTGGTCCCGAAGTCGCCTGGAAATATCATTGGAGAAGAGAAAGCAAGGAGGTGGGGACCTGCAGCCTTTTATGTATGTAAAAATTTTCCGACATTGCAACTCAAAAACGTTTGATGCATTAAATTGAGGGAAAAAAAAGGATGAGTACCTTAAATTGAAATTGCACATAAGATCGGTACCCTGATTTGCCCCTTTTTTATAAGGAGTCATACCCTCTTTCATAGCAGATATATTAGGCAAAACCAAATATCACTTAGATGCACTGTTAACTACAAAGTCAAACCACACTAATGAAACTCAAAGATAATAACCCAACCAAATGTAAAAGCATCAGCACATTATCAACTAAGAAAATATAGTAAGTGAACAAAAGTAAAAAACAACGCCATGAAAAGCAAATACATGGATTAAAGAAGAGGCCATGGTAACTCTGGAGTGAAAACTCTTTCACAATTTAAGAGCTCTAATATTTAAGTAATATGTTATCACTTCCATTAAACTAAGTTTCAGTTCAAAAGATAGAGGATGTATGGAAGTGAAATAGAATTATAAGGAATACGTATTTTATCTTACCAAAAAATGTAACAGCCTCGCAAAGACCAAGATTGTCCTTAAAGAACTCGACACTTTGATCATAAGAGGCAAGCATTCCCATGTTCAATGCCATATCCCTCACAACTGTTGGACCAATACCGTTGTAGAGAGCCAATACTACTTCATCTGTTGTAATCCTATACAAAGCATGGAATGCATATAGGTAGTTATAACGATAGGAATCAGGTAAGGTTGCATAAGCCTACATATGGATCAGTGCCAAATCAACATGGCTTCTCACACAGGCTCCAATGGCTTTACCAATCAACCCACACAAAGCTTTCTGATAGAGAGGCAGGGTCTTTCAATCATTGGCCTCAAGTTCCTTGTTTGTCAGAATCGTAACACGTAATATGAAAAAGTCACATGAATACCCAAATGAGGAGCTAACGTTGTTTATAACCAAATCCTTTAATTCGATTATCAGATGCCAAAGTAAGATAAAGATACACGTAAATAAAAACTGAATGTACCAAGATGGCGCTTGTATATGTTGCTTGCCTAAGTAATCCAACAAATATTTCTGCTCAAAACAACATACTTAACACATTATCACATGTATGACGGTAAAGAATACTAAAGAAAGAAAAGAGAAAGGCACTTGGCGCATTTGTAAACATATAATGGTGATGAATGATAAAGAAACAAAAGAATAAGAAACTTAACAATCCAATTAGTGTGAACTTGCATAAAATATAATATCAAATGTATCTGGTTGTCTTCTGTTACGTTCATCAAGCATATTGACTATATCATTAGCTCAAAGATGATATGACTTGTCATTAGAATAAGGCTAATACAATTTTATGCTTAAAATTGTAGGACTTTACCATATAATAGTTTCTATATGCATTTGAACTTTCCATATAAATTAAGGGTAAATGTCAAAAATTAGTAACAACTTATTTAGAACTATACATTTTGTACATTGCATCAGGCGTTTGCTTTTATCATTGTGATTCAAGAAGCTAAATAATGTGACCTCGCATCATTCCACATGTAATTAACACTTCTTAAACTTGTTATTGATTAAATTATTATAACCAATATGTCACTTATCCTCTTCAAGATGCATATCTACTCTTATATGAATAAACTCAAGAGAACTACATTCAATAACCATGTAATGAGTTCATAATCATTAATATATCTTATATCTTATGTTCCAAACTCGAAAATAATAAAACAAACACATTCCTCAAAACTCACTTATGTTTACATAAAGCACTTATGTTTATAATCGTCTATAAATCTCTTAAGCCCGATATGGTGTGCCCTGCAAACATGCTTAAAACCTGAACCAAGTAAATAAGCTAAAGATAAAATCCTCATTTTTTACTTTTGCAACTTCAAGCACATGTTTTTCAAGAATCGGTTAGGTTGGTTTATATGATCATGAAACAAAGATTATCCTACATCATGTATTATAAGTAACATTTATCAATACTTTGTTGACGAACATATATCAATAACCAATCAAAACTCTAACTACACATTTGAAACTTAAAAAACTTAATATTAAATGGATCGACAAAGCATGGAACATAACTTACACAAATGTTGGAACCAGTTCACATACAAAATATGTAAGCACTGTACCAAATCAAATATTATCATGGAAATCGAGAAATAAATTTTTTAAAACAATCAAATAATCCCATACACATATGTTGCAAACAGCTAAATACTAAAGAATCGAACATGTCGTATTGATAAATGGAGACGAATGCCCGTTTATTCAATTGATGAAATTAGAGTTCATAAATTAAGACAATATAATCTACTTTGGGATTTTACATAAATTGATGATTGATGATTATGATTAAGTTAATCAACTAAATTTGTGTTTGATTACGATGAATTAAAAGGGGGAATATGGATGATAGTTTTGATCGGGCGCAAATAAGAAGAAGCAGGTGATGTGATGAGAAGCAGGTTCTGTGGTGTTTTTTTTATGGTAAATAAGATTATCTTCCGCTTTTTTAATTTTACACTTTGTACCCAAAATTATAAATTGAACCTCAATGACATGTGTATTTTCTCTTTTTTTAACATGCGTTTTATAAAAAACGATTATTTTTTAGTAGTGATTGGCATGCCTAATTTTATGTCTAACAAACATCACCATACACTTGGCAAGATCAATGGTATTATTGATGAGAGAAAAATTATGAAATCCATGTGTCAATCAATTAATGCATTAGGCACATAAATTAGTCATCTAAATCATTTCCTTTTTTTTTGCCAAATTAGGAAATAATTAAACATATATTTTTAAAAAAATAATTATAATTCAATTATTACTTAATAAAGTATGATTTGATTTTTTTGAAATGAAAAATTCCCACTAAGGTTTTGTTTTATTATATAAAAGATAAGTATAAAAATATATAATTTCTCATGTAATCGTAAAGATAGCCCAAAAAATTACATGGTTAATAATAAACGGCCGGGTACAGATCGACACGGTTATTAATTATAAACCCGACCAGCCCTATGCTACGCGACTTAGCCCGGAAAACTATATCAATGAACCCAAATTATGAAATTATAGAAATGATTTTGTTTAAAAGGGGAAAATATATATGTGGTAAAATAAAAAAGAAACCGAATATTTAAAATATACATTTGGATTACGACCATATATGGTTTGATAAGTTATAACGCAAGCCGATATTTACGTACATTATCATATACAAACACGTACTTAATTACCCTTATTCAATATTCACAATTTGATCTTAAAAAATGAAAAGAAAACGAGAGATTAACGATGCTAGCGAGAGCACAAGTTGCAGGACGACCAAAAAATTGCCTCGAACTGTTTCGGATCGTCATGTCAAACCTCATAATCAAGAAGGTACATTTTATTCAGTATTCATGCATGTAATTTAGTCTCTATAGGGTTTTCACATTTGGATTTTTGTTCTTGGTGTTTGTTTGGTGTGTGAGTTAGTTCATTATCACATGCATGCATGCATGGTGAATTCATGACTAGTTTGCTTAATTTAGAGATAATTAATTGTGTTAACATATTGAACTTGAAATCGTCTTGTTGATCGAGAAACAAAATTACTCGCTTATTTAGGTAAATTCTTGTATATAGCTTCATGTCGATCACAAGAGGTATCAGGTTTAAATGTCACTATGTAAACTGTTAATTCGGAAAAGGTTTGGAAATGGTCATGGGGATACACCGGCCGGTTAAGTCGTGCAAATCTGAGTCATTGACTCGTCCTCTTTAAGTAACTTAAACTGAAAAGCTCAGTACATTTTAATTATTATGAGTTGAGTTAATTAAACAAGTGAGCAATCGCATAGGAAATCAAATAACAACCAGAAAAGTGGAAAAGCTCCGTACATTTTAATTATTATGAGTTGAGTTGAGTATATATAAGGTGTAATGTCGGTTTAATTGTGGGTTTTTAAGAATTGTAATACAATACTAATTCGTATTGTATTAGAAAGTCTGTAGTTTTTACTAAATTTACATTCCAGTCCGAGAATATGAAAAAAGTTTTTTAAGAAACAAAAACTCATGCCTTACTATCTTATTATGCAAATCAATGACCGGTGTGGTGTATTAATTATTTAGGGATAAAAGCACGATCATGAAGATAATGTACAGTTTGAATAAAACTGAAATTTGTTTGATGCAAAGCAGAAGCTTCTGCTGCAGGCTTGATTTATACCTCTCCATCTTTCTATTCTGATCTACACCAACTACACTTACAATAGAAGCCGTACCGCCAAAATATTTGAGATTAGGACCCTTATCTATCCCAGTTTTCCAATTTTTTTGCATCCTTTTTTCGAGTCAATTTTGCAAATAGTTGTGACTTATAATCTGCAATTGTATCAAACCACAAATGTCATTTACACAATAAACATCTTGCTTCAGAATAATAAATCGAACTTTCTTTAGTATTCTTTGCCATTTTGGCCTACACTAAAAAAATCACCCATTTTGACTGTTACGCTAACCAACTAAACCACCCATTTTGCCGCCTCAAGTGAGTTCTGCTATTAATGTTTTCATTAGCGAAAATCACCCATTAATCCAACTATATAATACGAAGAAATAACAACCAAAAATTAAGTATGTACCTTAATTTTGTAAGTTCAAGGACGTAATTCCTTTTGTAGCTCAACCATTTTTTCCTCCTCTCTATTCCAGCTCATGGAAATCAGATACGGATGCAATAAACCCAGTGTATCATACATTTTTGCTTTAGCAGACAATATACCTCCAGCTCTCAAAAAACCAAGTGTGACCATAGGAAAAGCAGCCTAAGTAAGATTATTTACTTTCACCCCACCTTTCTAAGCAAGAGCATTAATCAACGTGGACTTACCAGCATTTTGTGCACCAATAACCCACATATGCCCTCTAGGCCCAGCCAAATCCTCAGCAAAAGTTAACAAATTTCTAATACCTAAATCCTTTTTAGAACTAACCAAATACACCCCATTAAGCCTAGGTGCACCCTGAGCCTTAGCCCTATGCCTAATCCATCTATCTAACCTAGTGGGACTAATTTGTGGAGGCAAAAGATCAACTTTTGTTGCCATAAGAATCAACCTAGGCAACTTCTTACTACCCCGCACACTATCATGACCTCCTTCTATCACTGCAAATAAAGACTTAGCAGCTCATTTTGTAAACGACCCATCAGATCCACACAATCAACAACCATTATCACAACTATAGACAGAAGCATGTATCATGAACTGAATACACTAACAAATTAAAGTAAGCATAGTTTTGATCCCTAAGTGTAGCAACAATTATGTCTTGTCATGAAATCACTTGATAACTATATATTGTGAATCATGAATATAAACATAGGCTAAATCAATAAGCACCACTTAAAATCCCAATACAAGCATCACTTATATATGTTAGAGGTTTTGTTCGTTTATAATTAAATAAATAAATAAATTTGGTTTTGAATTTGGGGATAGGTTCTTGACCAGGAAATTTGGCTAAATCAATGACTGATATATGTTAGATGTTTTGTTCGTTAATGGTTAAAAAATCAATTTGGGCATTGGGTTCTTGATCAGGCAATGGAGGTGATGGTGGGTTTGGTTATTTTCTGATGAAAGAGAATGAATGTGTTGGTGAAATAAGATGAAGGGTTAATGTCCCGTTTTTTTTTAAAATTTATAGTTTTTGCCTACAATTATTAAAAAATAGCATTGAGACCCATACGTATTTACGAATTTTTTTAACATATGAGTACATAAACGTTTTTTAATAAATTTTCAGGTAAATTAGGAAATAAATAGCTTTTATTATTGTTTTACATCTAAAAATAAAAATCTAATAAAAAAAATATTAACAAATAAGGTATGAATTGATTTTTTTGAAATGAAAAATTCCCACTAAGGGTTTTGTTTTATTATATAAAAGATTGTATGCGCATTTGCAAAGACTGGTTTAGAATGCAATCCAAATGATCCTACTTCGACGTGATTGCATCAAAAAGTTTTTAAAAAAAAAGTACTTGTGCAAGTTTGCGGGCAAAACGAAAATATATAGCTTGAGGTACTACATACATTTGTAAATTGTTCTCAAAGCTTATATGATACAAGTTACTCGGTTTGATTTCATAATGTGTAATTAGCATATGTTTCTTGGGAGGTGATACTAACACCATATTTTTTTATGCATGCATCACAATTTGTGCATTACAGTATTGTACAGTACGAACAGTAATGAATAAATTGTGATGCATGTATCAAAAGATGTGGTGTAAGTATCAATTCCCATGTTTCTGGGAATATTTATAACAAAACCTTTGAAGGATTAAAGCCTCCCCGGCCCAAAACAATGGTAAAAAGAAGCCCACAAGGCCACAAATCTATCTTGTTACTTAACTCTATGGCTCATAAGGTCTAGCTTAGCCCATAACAATAAGAAGACAAATAACTGAGTAAGCTTTGACCATTGCCCATTTTGTTATAAAGAGTTCAGAGGTCAGAGAAATAGGAGCTAGACAGGAGCAGATTTGGTTCTTGTTCTAGGTATGAATTCCATAGATACTAGTTTGATATAGTACATTTCTAAGCCAAAGATTTATGCTTGAGGTTTTTCACCACAATTGGGTTTTGTAGGACCTTAAATATATCAACCTTATCACGTTATACCAAGTTTTACCACACAAGCTTATACGTAAAATACAAACACAAAGCTATGCGTATAAATAAGAAAGAAACAAAGATGAGAAAGATGGTGACTTGATGATATGTAACCCGTGTATGTGTAGAGAAAGATGAAACAAGAACTTGTTATATTGCTTAAAGAAAACACACACACTTTACACACCCTCAAATGACCATTTGAGGGTATTTATAGTACAAGTAACTAGATGCCCTAAGGCTTGGCCATGGGCCTTGTGGATATGGGTTGGACATGGATTGGATTACAAATGATAAAAGGCTAGCTTAACTAAACGCTCAACCATTTAGCTTAGCCCAATCCACGAGCCCGTTGACTATTCTAGTATGATATCTAACACACGTTATAAAGTTCCTAAACGTGAATGACCATCACTTCTATTAATAACTATTATACTAATAATCTCCCCAAGGGTGGTCATTCAAAAGATGCTCCACTTGATAAGATCTTTACTTTTCTTGAGCTTGAACTTTGTGTGTAGATATAGAATAGTCTTGATTTTCTTTGTTCCTTCATGCTTTGTGATCAGTTAATGGTGTTGTCTGCCTTTTTGTCAGCTTCTTTAGAATAGGTGTCTCCACGTCTTTTTCCATTTTTTTCTCCAAGGAACGATCATCAGTACCTGCATAAGATTATGTCAGTGATAAACGGGTTCCAGCACTTACAAGTTTGAATTTCGAGGGTGTTAACAGCATAGTGTGAAAACACATCTCTAATTCTTACAAAGGCCGTTCCTGAACTGGAGTCCTTCAAAAAGGATAACCGATATACCGAAGTACATCTACAATTCAGATGAGTCGCTGAAGTATACCAAGCATCACTTCACGATCGTAGACCGCTTGAGACACACTAAGCGTAACCCATAAAGAATTACGAAGTGACTGTTGTCGTGGTCGCTGATGTTGACCACGGCAGAGTTTCCATTCAATCACCGAGGATCACGGTTGTAAAACCTCTCATAAATGTTCGGCGATTGCTAAGATCTGCGTGAGGACTCTAGAATGTATCACTTGTGTTCTTATTGTTGAACAACAAATGATGAAATGTCATGTGTTCCTATGAGATCTTTTGATGAATCTCGTGGCTCTAGACTCAATTAGTGCATTTTGGTTTTCCGGCGGAGACTAGGGAGAGGGTCTCTTCTTCAATATCAACGATCTCTAAGAGAAAGTCGATAGATTATGTAGGTTCCCAGTGAGAATGAAACAAACTTTTAAGAGGAATTGAGTAGCTAGAAGGTTTAGTGCGAGGCGTCACCGGGTCCATGACGTCTTTGTCTTCAATACCAACGTCAACTAGTGACAACCAAGAGTGATGAATTGAACCCGGTTTCTGCCCTAAGGTTGATTATGGAGGGCTATTTCTTTTCACCCTTTCTTTTACTTTTCTTTTTAATTCTTCAGCCCCTTCTTTCTCCTTTCTCACATTACTCTTTTTTTCAATTATACCTAAGGACTTCTAATACTAACTATTGGTGGTGTCCTTGGGTAGATCCCTCCGGCTCTGGCGGATCATAGGACGAATATTCCTATCCTTAGTCACCTTATAACTCCATGACTGTCCCATGTTGCCATAAAACCTTTTCTTGAAAATCTCTCAGAGTGTTTATGATTGAAAACATGTTTGAAACACTCCAAGAGTTTTATATTTTCATAAACACTCCCCCTTCACATGTGCTTATAAGTTTTGACAGAAATCTGCACAGTGAGGTTAGAGTTCGCACTTTTTTGAATTGATCGACTCATGATAGACAATTCCCCACGAGACACAGTTACGTTGCATAGTTAAAGAGTTCCATTGTCAGTTTTTAGGTGGCAACTAGCTCTAATAACCAACTTGAAGTTTTAAACACTCCTTGAGAAGAAGGTTAGACCCATGAAAGTGCATGTCTATCACGAGTTTCTCGAGATGGTACATTTACAGACTTTGATTTCCCGTCAATTTATTGGTTTCGTCTGAGTCGAGCTCATTTTGAGATTCAAACACCGATCATTAAACATTTTGATCACATTATAATCACGTCTTCTCCCCCTCAAAAATAGCATATTCGTGATATTTTTTATATCAACGGATTAAACAACATTTTTAGAATCTTTTGGGGAGACAAACAGATTTGATTGAAGCAAGAATTTGGAACATTTTGATTTTATACTCCCCCTTTAATAAAGCATAATCAATTAAAGGGTTTTAGAGAGAGTTATCTTGAGCACAAAATATTTTGAAAGATTTTGAAAATATTTTTGAACAATCTTGAAAAAGGTGCTCAAGATGATGATGATTTCTCACTAGTTTTAAATGTAGTGCACTGAAGCGTACACTAGATTTTTCTTTAAAAAACACGAGTTTTGATTTGAATATAATCAAAAGTCATCATTTTTGTCCGGGTTTCGTACTGAAGTATACGAAAGCCATTTTTTTTTTTTTTTTGAAGAAATTTTGAGGAACGACATGTTTTAGAAAACATTAAAAGAACTCTCGCTCAAGCATCTGTACATGCCCGTATCATTGTTGAATGACATTTCTAGAAACGTACAGAATATCGATTATACGAGAGACATGTCGTGAGAAGAATATTTTGGATTTTAATTTTATATTGTTTTGTATTTTTGAAAGTTTTATATTTTATATTTTGCTTTTGTTGTTTTTCAAATTTTGTATTTTGTTTTCAAAATTATTTACTGATAAGCTTTGGAAAAATCATTTTCAAGAAGATTCGAGAAGACGTTCTAACTCCTCAGGGGTTAGGCTTCGCATTCCAATTCGTCGAACTAAATCGTTAAACTTTTCTTTTGGAAGGGCTTTAGTAAATAGATCGGCGAGTTGGTAATCTGTCTTCACGAAGAATAATTCAGCAGTACCTTCTTCCACGTGTTCTTTTATGAAGTGATAGCGGACAAGAATGTGCTTAGTCTTTGAGTGATGAACAGGATTGCATGAGATGGCTATGGCACTTTTCGAGTCACAATACATAGGTATTTTATCGAAAGTAAAGCCATAATCGTGAGTTGTGTTCTCATCCATAGAACTTGAGCACAACACGCAGATAGAGACACATACTCACTTCGCCGTTGAAAGTGCAAGGCAATCTTGTTTCTTTGAAGACCGGTGACTAACTTTTCACCCAAAATTGTGCTCCTCCGATGTACTTTTGTCAGAACTTGATCACCGCGTGGTCCGTGATCCGAAAAAGCAATTAGATCAAACTGGATTCCTTCGGATACCAAAGTCCCACGTGAATGGATGTCTTCGTGCATCGAAGATCCTTTTAACCTCTTTGAGGTGCAGTTCGGTAGGCTTTGCCTTAAACCGTGCTAATAAGCAAACAAAGAAATGAATATCGTGTCGACTAGCGATGAGGTACATGAGAGAACCAATCATGCTCCGATATTTCTTGGATCAATAGGTTTCCCAAATAAATCGGCTCTAATTTTGGTGAAGTTACCATTGGTGTTCAATCGAATCACAATTATCCATACCATGATTTTTCAAAATCTCGGTTGTATATTTAGCTTGATTGATAAAAATTCCACGTGGGGATTGATGTATTGTAAACCAAGAAAAAACTTTAGTTCCCCATCATGGACATTTCAAATGGGGTTTTTCGTTGTTCACTAGTTCATATGGGGTTTTATTGAATCTTGGATGGATTAGGATCGGTTACGAGTGAAACAAGCGGTGCAACAAAGACCCACCCATAGAAATAACGGTGCACTAGAATAGATTAGCATTGTGCGAGCAGCTTCCACAAGAGTACGATTTCTTCTTTCAACTACCCCATTCTGCTGTGGAGTTCTTGATAGGTCACTAGTTTTACAACACAAGCAACATAGAAAGAGATAGAGGCGGTTGAACAATAAACAAACACACACACACGATAGACTTAGACGATTATGCGTAGAGATGTGAGTGAAAGAAATAAATTGAACAACCAACCCTCAAGTGAGGGTTATACAAGAGTATTTATAGGAAGGAGAGCTAGGGCAACACTCCCACTCCCTTCCTTTCCTTAATGGACATGGGCCTAAGCTCATGGGCCTTCTACATAAGCTTAAGGCTAATAACAAACATAAAGGCCATAATTAAGCTAACTATTACAAATGAATCACTAACACTTGATTAAGGTTTAGGAGTGATTCCAACAATCTCCCTAAGTGTTGGTGATGAATGAATGTGAGCGGTTAAGGTGTTGATGTAATAGTAGCTTTGGCGTCTTCGACATTCTTTTTCTTGTGAAGAATTGCCTTGATTCGAACAATCTCCCGGTGTAGAAATTGTTTTCTTTAAGCGGTTACGCTTTGACGTCATCTTTAACTTTGTTCTTTGTTCATTGTTCTTTGTGATGGTAGTGATAGTATGTTGTTGTTGTGCGCATCAAGTGCGCCTCAGTGCGCTTCGTTGCTCCGGTGTCTCCACGTCATTCTTCAACATGCTCACACGCTCTTTGACATTGGATTTCGAGACGTATGAAGTTCTTTAAGTCTTTAACTTTGTAGATTCTTTGCTTTGACGAAGAATCATTCGACTTTGTGTTGCTTTAAGATGGAACTTCCATTAGTGATGATGTTGGCGTGAGCATGAGAAGAATCTGCACGATCATTCCGCTCGAGCTTCCATAAGAAGAAAACATTAAAGCGGTTAGTAATAAGCGATTCCTCGCACTTACAAGTTTAAACTTGAGAGTGTTAACAACATAGTGTGAAAACACAACTCTAATTCTCACAAAGGCCGTTCTGAGCGGAGTCCCACAAGTGAGATAACGCGATGTACGAAGTACATCTCTGATTCGAGATGAGTCGTCGAGGTATACCGAATCATCACCTCACGATGTAGACCGTTTGAGACACACTAAGCGTAATCCACGAGGAGTTACGAAGTGACTGCCGTCGTGGTCGTTTGATGTTGACCACGGCGGGAGTTTCCATTCAATCACCGAGGATCACGGATGTGAACCTCTCATAAATGTTCTCGACAGTTGCTAAGATCCGTGAAGGACTCGATAACGTACCACCGATGTTCTTATTGTTGAACATCAAGTGATGAAATGTCAAGTGTACCTAAGAGATCTTTTGATGAATCTCGTGGCTCTAGACTCAATAGTGCGTTTTGGTTTTCTGGCGGAGACTAGGAGAGGGTCTCCTTCTTCAATATCGCAATCTCTAAGAGAAAGCCGATAGATTATGTAGGGTTCCCTGTGAGAATGAAACAAGCTTCATTGAGAGAAACTTGAGTGGCTAAGAAGGTTTAGTGCATGCGTCCTTTGGGTCCATGACGACTTTTAATCTTCAATACCGGTGTCATCAAGTGACAACCAAGTAGCATATGAATTGAACCCGGTTATGCGCTAAGTTGAATAATCGGAGGGCTATTTCTTTTCACCCTTTTCTTTGCATTTCTTTTTGATTCTTCAACTCCTTCTATCTCCGATTCTCATTTTCTCCTTTTTACAATCATACCTAAGGACTTCTAACTATTTGTGGTGTCCTTGGGTAGATCCCTCCGGCTCTGGCGGATCATAGGACGGTTATTCCTAACCTTAGTCACCTTATAACTCCATGACTAACCTATGTTGCCATAAAACCATTTAAATGAAAATCTCACACAGTGTTTATGAATGAAAACATTTTGTACCACTGTTGAGATAAGATTTTGCATAAATACTCCCCCTCCACATGTGCTTAAGAGTTTTAACGGTAATCTGCACAGTGAGGAAAGAGCACACACTTTTTGAATTGATCAACTCAAGATAGATAATCCCCCGCGAGACACGGTTACGTTGCATAGTTAAAGAGTTACATTGTCAGCTTTTAGGTGATAACTAGCTCTAATAACTACCTTGAAGGTGTAGACAAACCTCGAAAGGTTGTCAAACCCGTCAGAGTTCATGTCTACCAAGAGTTTCTCGAATGGTACATTCTACTCGGACAAGTCCTTTGCGAGACACGTTTACATCACTAGCGAACTACCTTGAAATTATTACCCGTCCCGGACAAGTCTTTTCGAGTTACTAACGGTTAAGATTTCGTCAATTCTTTGGTTAAGTCTGAAGCACAGAGATTCATTTGCATTTACTCAACATATTTCTTGTCACATAATTATCTCCCCCAAAAATGGCATATAAAGTGTTATTTTGAACAGTTGAGAATAAATATGACCATTTCGAGTGTCGCGGGAAGAGTGACACAAAGAACATTTTGGTGAACAAAGTTTTAAGTCAAATACTCCCCTCAACAAGTGATATAAGCGGTTGAGGTTTTGAAAATCATAAGGAAGTACTTGTTCTTTTGAGCAAAACCTTGAAAAATGAAAGGTTTGATAGGTTTTACTCAAAAGTAAGAAGCTTTCGCTCCTTTTATAAGGATTGTGGCATCAAGCGTACCACGTGGTCCTTTCTTGACAATTACGGGTTGTACATCGTTATGTGTGCACAAGCCATAGACATAATAAATCACACATCCAAATATATAATGAAAGAAGCGGTTCAAGGGTACCGGAAGTCCGATGATGTTGCGGGAGTGCGAACAGGCGTTGATAGCCGGTGATGTTAATCTGGGTCGACCACCAACAAAGCTTTCCAACGTTCTGAACTGATCCCTTCGAAACAACCGTTCATCAATCATAGTGATGATTCTCCGCACATCCCTTCTGTCATGAGAGTTCCATCGCTTAGGAGACCCAATGTTTTGATGTATATCCTTCAACCGATAATCCAATCCGTCCCTAACCAACTTCAAAGTGTGATCCCCAAACTTGTGAAGATCTCTACACGCCATCAAGCAATTACGTTGAAGTTCACTGCGATAAATGACGCCGAATGGTTTGCTGATGAGCGTATATTGTGGAAGCTGGTTGATGTCGGGAAGATCAAGCTGAGGTGGAGTGAAGTTGACACGGGTCTGATATGATTCAACTGCAAGCTGGAGATCTTCTACACGTTTTTTGATAACTATACTCCTGATGAAGATAAGCAGGGACTTGATGAATTCATGTTGTACTTCAGTTGAGAATTGTTTCATGCATCCCTGTACTTTTGCAAGATACATGTCTTCAATGTCATTGAGAGATAAGTTCTCAAAGTCCGCTTCACAGAATGCATAATCCCTTTCTTCTTGACGTTTGACCACGATATTCTTTAGGAAAGTGTAGTCCCATTTTGACGAAAGATCAACGTGTTTGATAGCAACGATCCCTTTAGTACTATACACTGCATGTTGTGACTTTCGGACCTGGCAGCTCTTGTAGTAGATTCTTCGGCGTTCAGGCCAATGATGAATCTCGTACAATGCATCGATGTTATACTGTTCCACATTGTTAGAAAACAATTGGGTAGCCTTTTCTTCGATAGCTATGCAGTTTGAGTATATTGTTCCCGGGAACGGAATCGTAAGGGATGTAGCGTATTTCCTAGAACCATCGCCACCATGTAGAAGAAATTCCAAGTCTTTGTTGAAGAAGTAGCGAAATGGAATCTTAGGCTGATCTGGTCGGCCGATCGTCGGTAGAGGTTTAGACCAATCGGTGTAATATGGAGGGTTGTCCCTTTTGGTAAAGTCGAGGTTTGCTTCCGGGTTGAGCCAATCAATGTTATTGGACATGGCTCGAGCAATGTTTTCAAGGTGATATTCGACCTCGATGGCACTTTCCGAGCTGTGTTTTAGAAGTTGAAAAGCTTCATTCTTGATTCGCTTCAACTCAGATTTCGTCATCTTCTTTACACGGAATTTTTCTTGCAGTATCTTAGCATGCTCCAATATATTACCGTCTACCAGATCTTGACCTTCAGCTGGGTAGGGAGTGGAATTAAAAAGAGTAGAAAACCATTCAAATTCCTCAGTGTTATCTTCATCTAGCCATGATACGACGTCAGCCTTGGGCGCCTTCTTCTTCTTTTTCTTAGGCCTAGATGAGGATTCTGGTTTCGTACTTTGTCGGGAGGCGGGTTGTTGTTGGGGCTCACGGACTTCCTCATCGTCACCACCCGTATACTCAAAGTGATCACCGGTTTTCGAGTGCGGGGTGGTAATTCGAAGAATCACGAGGTTTATCGGTAGAAGAACGAGGAGGAGACCTTTGTTGTCTTGGATTCCGTTGGGGTGGAGGTTGCATAGAAGATGATTCACCGACTTCTTCCGCGTTTAGATTCTTGATCCTTATCCTTGTCTCTATCTTCATCGTCTCTAGGACGTTTAGGCCTTCGACTTCTTCTCGGCATGCGATTTGAGTTGGTATTCAAAGAATGCTTCCAACAATTTGCTTCGTGAGAAGCAAGTGTTCTGAGATCGTTTAGACATTTGAGCTACCAACGGTCAACCAATTCAAACATCGAGAAGATTGTGGGATCAACGGGTTGATGCTAACATACATTGGTGTTGATCTCATGGTTTGCTTGGCCAAGTGCAATAGGTTCGGATAAAGTTGTTTGGTAAACATCTCTGTGTAGCTCCGGAACAATGTCAAGAAGGTCTTGATGAGTGTACCTTTGATCATTTCGTCCATTTTCCTTGAAGATCATCTTGCATGAGCTTCGGACGTATTCCTTTCAACTTGCATCTTGTCGATCTCATCATGAATATATTGTATCGATCAACAGAGAAATTCATCTTCTGTAGAGTATGTCTTTCTTTCGACTCGTTTGATGACTTTAACGATTCGATTCTTAGATTGAGAAATCCAAGATGGAGTTGGCTTCTTCAACGATTTGGATGTTGATTTGGTTGATCTCTTTGATGGTGGTGGTGAAGAGTGAGATGATGAATCCGATGATGATGAGATGTGAGGAAACTCCGGGTCCTTTGGTGGTTGAAGTTTCCTCCTTAGAACGTTTAGGACTATCCGTACAACGTATCATAATCAACATCTTTATCTTTCTCGGACTTCTCGGTTCCGGTTCCTCAAACTTATAATCAATAGTATCCTCCACAAGCTTTTCTTTGTTGCACAAGAGTGGTGGCACAGTTCCTTATCGGGTTGATTAACCGCATCGGGAATTGGTGAAGAGTGGACACCACCACTCGACCCTCCAGGGCCACGCATTTGATCTTGTTCAAATTCTTTAGCTTTTGTAGGTGTCTAATGATTTTAAACTTCTTCCGTAGGATGTATCCAGTTGCTCTTCATCGAGCTTGAGCTTTCTTCATAAGGTACAAGAACCTGAGTCTTCCTTTTCCTTGAATATTTGGAGGACCTGGGAGGTTTGGCTCTTGAAGGATTAATGTCGGTTGTAGTTTGAGTGGAAGATCTCTTCGTCGATTGTGTATCTTGAGCTTTCGTCCACAAGCTCTCTTTGCGGTTGATTTGGGAATGGGAATAGGTCTGACTTCCTTAGCGGGAACAATCCTTTTCGTGGAGGATTCCTTTTGGGAAACTTCCTCGACTCTCGGTGCTTGCGACTCCTCCACCTTGCCTCTTACGGTTCTCCGTGTAGGTGTCCCGAAGGTTTCTCATCAAGATGACCAACTTTGCCTTCTTTCACCGCAACTAGATACCTTTTGTATGTCTCGAGCTTTTGATTTCGTTAGGCGAAGGTGATCGGGTAACACAACACTATGTTTCTTTGTTGACGATTCCTTGATTACGGCGGTTAAAATAGGCTCGATCAACATGTCGTGATTGTCGGGGTCATTGAGCCTCTTGGGAATATCGGGATGAAGACCTAGTGCTCTCGGATCAACAGTTTAGTGTATCGACATAGGAATCTTTGAGCCAAGCTTTTTGAGAAATGACATCATGTCATCCCATATCGAGCTTCTAGTTCAATGTGCTTCATGTTGATTAATGACCGAAGATTTGTAGTTCCATGAGCTTGGGATGCTCATAGCCACTATCACGACGAGAGCAGATTTGGTGATGATGATGTAGAGAGTTCTCCACGGTTGAGGAATGTTCTTAAGCTCCACATGAGAATGCTTAGAGATAGTTCACGAAGCTTCATCATAGCCAATATCAATCAAGAATTGCAAAACTGTCTCTTGACAGGTGTGGCATAGAAGTCGGTTGGCTCGATGTCGGGGATGAGAAGAACGACCCGTAAGTCCGCATGTGTGATGGTGACTTGTTTGTGATTGGCGTCCAACATCATCGCACTTTGACCTTTGATCCTTTGCATTGAATTCGTAAGCTGTTGAATGTAGATCTCCGTGATCGTAGCGAATGCGAGAGCATGTTCGGTAGGGATGATTCTTAAGAATATCCATAGCAATCAAACAGGAAGATTACGGCGGTGAGGGTTTCAAAGTCAACCCGAAGGTTGTTCTTTCCAATCTTTCTCGGATAGCCATTAGGAAAGATATCGGCAACTGTGAGAACATCTGGTGCATCCACATTCATTTGAGCAACCATGTCGTGATCTGAAATAACATTAGCCAAAAGAACCAACATATCGAAAGACATTATGTTAGTCAACAGAAGGTTTTATTGTCTAATTATTGAATGTACAATGTCAATGATTGTTACGAGTCCAAAGTCACTTGTGTGTCCAATAGTCCAATGACGTTGTGATAAGTTTCGTGAGTTAGTTAGCTTTACCTTTTAAAGTTTATGTTATCACTTATTTAACACAACATATTAAACATTTAAGCTTATTAGTGACATTATTGGTTTCGTGACGTTATGATTTGTTTATTTACAAGTTTGCAGCGTAACAATTCATAATTAAGGTCAATCAAGGCTTAGGCGTAAAAGTGGAAAAGTTATGCGTAAGCAGAGTGGTATACGCGTGAGACAAAAGCTTATGCGTGGGATCCCGACTTACGCGTAAGAAATATTACGCGTGAGGAGCAGGGGACCATATGCGTGAGAGCTTATGCGCGAGGCGTATAAAAACCTTATGCGTAAGGCTTACTCGTAAGAGTAGACCTTATGCGTAGAGGTCATCACACGCATATCCTTCACGGGATACGCGTAGTCCCATTGTAGAACCTTATGCGTGGGCGCTACGCGTAAGATTACTCTTACGCATAACATGCTACGCGTAAAGTGATCCTTATCGTAGTTTGCTTAGAACCTTGATTACGAATTCTCACTTGTAACAAACACGAAATAAATTCATCATATCATCAATATTAACATATACATTCATCTTATAACGGATCATGGCATGAATTTTCATCAAACAGTTTACGCGTAAGATAACTTATGCGTAGACTTAAACCCTAGAGTTCATGAATTACGCATATGATTTCTAGCCATAGGAATTGCACCAAAGTGTTTCTGGTAAGTCTTAGAGGCATAGTAAGTTGTTCTATCCAAGTTTTAACATCAAATTCAAGGCCAATCAAGAAAACCCAAATCGTATGAACTAGAACCCTAATTTTCAATTTATGAATCATTAGTGTTTCTGGGTAGTTTCTGGGCATAGATATGATTAATTCAACTTGAAAACAACCTTATACAAAAATCTTTAACACCAAAAACATTCACATATGAAAACGCCCAAACCCACGCATAAACCCTAATTTCCAAAATCCATCAATTCGTGTATCTGGGTGTATTTTGAGGATAAAAGTGATATCATTGATGTTCTAAAAACGTTTTGACACTATCTTTTTAACCACAAACACACAACACATGATCATGTGTTCTAACCCTTATGCGTAAAACGCAAAAGTCATTGAATCTTAAGTTTTAACCGTTGGATTCTCTTGAAATTTAAAACCATTGTTTAAAAACTTGTTAAGAACACAAAACCACTTACAAATTGAAGATCAGATAACCGGATTTGAAGAATGATTTTTGTGCGTAGGATTTGTATGGTTATGAGTAATAAATGTGAGGATTAGGTTAGGTGGAGGTGTTTTATTAAAAGTAACTTTAAGCTTTTGGCGCTTTTAGTCCCTCCACCTTTTCCATTTTCATCCAAAGTCTTTTAACTTCCTTTTGGTTACCAAACGAAGGATTATTTGAAATAACTTTGACGACACTCCCCTTGACTTTAGAAATAATGAAAGGTTATGAATTTTTAGTCCGAGGAGTGTCATTTGAACCAGAAAATTTACCACCATTGATAAAAGAAACAATCGGGATATGAAAACATGCAAGTACAAGGATATTTTGAAACAATTAAGAATTTATTTTCTCCCCCTCAACACTTGATCGGAAAAAATAATGAATTTTGAAAGATTAGAGTGTTGACGGAAAAAAAATACTTGACATGTTGAAAGAAAAATAGATAGAAGAATATTTTTGTTGTTTTATCAGGTTTTATATTTTTGTATTTTGTTTTTGAAAAATTATTTACAAAAGATATATTTTGGTGTTTGACAGGTTTTTAAGACTGTTTTAGGAGGTCATCCAATTCCTCTTGAGTCAAACACCGCATACCAATCCGGTGGACCAACTCATTAAACCTAGCGGGAGGCAAGGCTTTGGTGAGTAGATCTGTCAATTGGTATTCTGCACCCATGAAGTATAATTCAACTGTACCTGTTCCACGTGGTCCTTGATGAAATGATAGCGAAGATCGATGTGCTTTGATTTCGAGTCTTTGAATCGAGTTGCACGAGATCGCAATGGCACCGATTGTCATGAGACATCGAGATTCATCAAACACGTAACCATAGTCTTTGAGTTGTGTTCTCATCCGGATGACTTGAGCACAACACGCCGACATGGCTACATATTTCGCCTTGGTTGATGACATCGATGTACAATCCTCGCTTCTTCGATTGCCAAGACACCGGTTTATCACCAAGAAATTGTAGTGCTCTTGAAGTACTTTTACGTGAATCTAAACATCCTGCGTGATCGGCATCTCAAAAGCGATTAGTTCAAAACCGAATCCTTCGGATACGGATCCCAAGTTAATGGTTCCTTGATGTATCGGAGGATTCTTTTAGCCTCGAGAGGTGGGTTTAGATTGGTCTCGATCGATAACGGAGCATAGATAAAGGGCAAATACAATATCGGGCTCGCTAGCTATTAGGTACATTAGAGACCCAATAATACTGCGGTATTTGGTTGGGTCCACTAATTTCCCATTTAAATCGCGTCTAGCTTCTTGGTATGAGTCATTGGTGTGGCATAAGTGTCACTGTGTTTTCATTCCAAATTTGTTTAACAATTCAAGGGCATATTTGGGTGACTCAAGAAAATACCACGGGGTGATTGATGAACTTGCGGTCCTAGAAAGAACGTAAGTTCACCCATCATGGACATTTCAAAATTTTCTTCATTAGTTTTGCAAAAGCGATTGAGTACTTTTTATGTGTAGACCCAAAATGATGTCATCCAAGTAAATTTGAACAATTAAGATATGTGCCCGTGATATTGTATTAAAAGAGTAGGGTCAACCGAACCTTTGGTGAAATTATTGGCAATGAGGAAAGATGATAGCTTATCGTACCATGCCCGAGGAGCTTGTTTGAGACCATACTGAGCTTTGTTCGGTTTGTAGACATGGTTCGGGAACTCGGGATCAACGAATCCTTCCGGTTGGTCGACATAAACCGTTTCTTTCGGTTGTCCGTTGAGAAACGCAGTTTGACATCCATCGAAAGACCGTCATATTCATATGAGCCGCGACGCGAGAAATATCCGAACGACCTCAAGACGAGCAACCGGAGCAAAAGATTCTTCAAAGTCAATACCTCTTCTCGACGATAACCCTTAGCAACTAGACGTGACTTGTTTGGATTACGTTCCCTTGACATCAATTTGTTCTTCCAATCCATTTGAGACCAATGACATAGACCCTGTTGGTCTTTCAACCGATTCCCATACTTCAAGACGTTTGAATTGGTTGAGTTCTTCTTGCATGGATTCAATCCGGTATCTTTTGTCATTGCGTCTTTAATGTTTTAGGCTCAGTTAGCGGGACGGTGAGTGCATAAATGCAATGTTCACCGTCCGAGTGAAGACGTTGTCTCGTAACGACCGGTTGATTCGGGTTGCCAATAATATTTTCCGAGGATGGTCTTTTGTCCATCTATGTGTAGAGGTTGATGTTGGTATACATTGTGCGATTTCGAGGATTCAAATGGTTTGTTGAAGATTCCGCGACATCCGGTGCGCGATCTCATTAGCAAACGGGTTAAAGAACGCATTTGGATCAAAATCTGCGGTGGGGTACTTCATTAAGAATATCATCACCGGTTCATCATTGTTGGAAGCGGTTTGTTCAAGCTGTTGTGGTGGAGTCAATGGTGGTGCTTCTTCAACCGTAGTTGTTGTAGCAGTGTATCGGTATAAGATTATTATCGGGTTGAGCGGTGAAACAATGGATACACACGAGCACGTTCATCAATATCGCCACCGAACAGAGGAGCAAATAACCTTTCCATTTGTTGACGAGTGAGTGGGGGCTTTGTTCGGTGATGATGGGGTTGAGGAAGTTTAAGCGGTTGTGACCGGGTTCCAAGTTGTTATACTCGAAGCCATTTCGTAAGTTCATCAAAATGAGCATGAATCATTTCCATAACCTCCTTTGTTCGACGATTCCAGTTCGGAAACCTTTAGAATTATCACAATATCCAATAAAGACTCCAATGTCGACTTTGGCTTTGAGCTTTCCAAAGTCATCACGATCATTATTCGGATAGCAAAGAGATCCAAAGACATGAAAGTGTTTGAGATTCGGTTTTCATTGTGGACAAGCTCGAAAGGTGTTTTGTTGTGGCGTTTTGTAATCATAGAGCGGTTTTGAGTATAGCATGCGATGATACGACACGCCCACAAGTAATCTGGGAGTTTAGCATTGATTAACATTGTTCTTGCAGCTTCCACTAACGTTCGGTTTCGTCTTTCAACAACTCCGTTTTGTTCGGTGTACGTGCAATAGATGTCGATCTTTGAATTCCACTTTCTCATAAAAATCACGAAGAGTTTTGTTAACAAATTCAGTTCCTTTGTCTATTCGGATTTGTCTGACGGTGTTTCGGAGCTGAACCTATATTTTCATGAGAAAGGTGATGATCAGCTGTGGAGCTTGGTTTTTGCTTCGAAGAAAGTAGACCCAAGTCCAGCGTGAATAGTCATCAACAATTACTAAGATGTAGCGTTTGCCATTGATCGTTTGCGCACGCATCGGGCCACACAAATCCATGTGAAGAAGATGAAGCACATGCTAAGAGTTGTGTTCCACCTTTGAAGGAAAATGAGCATGAGTGCTTTTCCCTTGTTCACAAGCTGAGCAAAGGTGATCTTTTGAATACCAGAATCGTGGGAGTCCTTCAACTAGTTTGTGTCGAGCAAGGTTGGTGATGGTTTGAAAGTTTAGATGTGAGAGACGACGGTGCCATAGCCAGGATTTTGTTGATGTTGCATTTGAAAGTAAGCAGATGGGAGATGAAGCAACCATGTCTTGCATAGAGATAGTGTAGAGACTAGAATTACGCGAGCGGACATAAGGTCGTTTCCTTGTAGATCACGAATGAAACAAGATTTCTCCCGAAAGCAACTTCCAAATCTCCATCACGTAGCCGACCCTCGAAAGCAGTTGTGACCGAGGCCTTCCACATAGTAAACTCGCTAATTTCGATGTTCCCATTGATATAGTCTCCGTAGCCCATGATAGCTGCAAGTGATCATTCCGAATCGGCGGTGCCAATGAACTTTGCAATAAAGTTTGATAACAGTTTAAGGTTGCCTGTCATGTGTCGAGAACATCCGCTATCAACAATCCAGAGAATGATTTGTATCACCTGCATTACACACAGACGACACTGATGGAATAGAAGTAGATGTGGAACCCGAAATGTTAGAGGGTTCCGGAGCATTTATAGTAGACATACACACATCAATAACTTTAGGCATCCATTTAAATCCTAGTGTGTTATATATCCATTTCTGCCATCTATAACTACTATTTGCTTTAGTCTTAGTGAATGCACTAGGTGGTACTACATTCTTTGGAGGTGAAACTGGAGCTACAGGGACAGCAATGCTTGCCTTAGAATCTAAAGAAGGCGGTCTACCAAGCACAGACTTAGAATGATTAGTGGGCCTAGAGGTATTCCGATTCTTAGGATTCCGTAAACGAGAGATTATAGCTTTAGCAACACATTTGTAATGACAATCAGAATTCATACTTTTACGACAAATAACACAAGGTGCATTAGACTGAATATCAAAAGTACTTAATGGTTTAGCATTCGTTACATCACTATTTCTATTACATTTTCTAGACGCAATGTCTATAGTGGAAGCAACGTGAGTCTTATTCATAGTCCTAGGGTGTTCTTCTACTTTAGCATTCCTTATTGATCTTTTCTTAGGTCGCAACTTCCTATTCTTGATGTAGTGCTCTAGGTCGTGAAGTGCGGACGTTTGGAAAAGATGCAACTATTCTGTTTCGAGAGAAGGAAGCACGTTAGCAACTTGTGATTTGGCGGTAGGGATTCTAGGTTCACGATTACTAAGTGTTCTTGGTGCTATTCTCTTAATCACGGTAGGCGGAAGTTGTTCATACTTTCCTAACATTTCTCTTAACTTAAAGATAGTGTGAATCAAATCTTGATTTTTAACTAAGATTTCGAAAAATTCATGACTTCCTTAGTGTGTGCAAGAAAATGATCAAGCTCGTTTGATGCTTCATCACGAGTCTTTTTAAGTAAATCAAATATGACACCATATTCCTGTTTAACTTTTACAAGTTCTTGTTCATATTTAGAGATTTGACATTTCAAAGACACGTTTTGATCATCCAGTTGCTCAAATTTTGGATTAAACGATTTAGATTGCAACTGGTTGATTTTGTTTTGCAAAGCAAGTTCACGATTTTGACAATCTTTTTGACACCATTGAAGACGACGTTTAGCATTTGAAAGCTCGTTAATCAACCGTTCATTTTCAGCTTTTAAAGACTCGATCTGATGCACATTATCATAATTCTCAACAATTACAACATTATCAACAGTATCAGCAGAGATATAATCAGATGCATGTGACAAAGAATTAAATAACACAGCATTATGGACATCAGCACAGATAACATCTTCCAAGAGTCGATCAACATCTTTTCTCAACATTTTCTTTTTACGTTTAGTATTAGAAATAGATGTTTCGTTTTCTCGAAAACGACCTTCATCAATCCAAGTTCCTTATGAAAGTCCGTTCCCAAGATAATGCACAACTTTTCAAAATTTTAACATTTGGTAAAAGATTTTTCGAAAATGTCTCTTTGTTCTCGCGCGAGGCGATTGAAAATGTTGAACTTTGATTTCGAATGATATTCTATCTCATGTTGTAAAGTTTTGAGGTCACCATGAAAAGGTCAAAATATCTAAGAATTTTGCGATTTTCGTGTTTTGAATTTACTTCACCGATGGAAGGTAAAGGACCATAAGTTTGTGCATAATCGGTTGGGGATTAACATTAGAAGACTCGAGCGTTTTATGATAATCCTTGGTGTGTTAGAAGAATCCGTTGGTGTGACGAAAGTGACCGCTTTTTATAATTAAAAGGTTTGTTGTAAACAACAATTTCTAATTTTGATCGACTCGTCTTCGCATCTAATTCCTCTTGACGATGATATTCAACAACACTCATAATAGTATCATCAATTTTATATTACACTTTGGAAACTTTAGGATTTGGTTTGAATGCTTTTGGTGAAAGCTTAGGTTTGTAATCGCAAGATTCGGTCCATATCCATTTGGATTGGGTTTTAAAGTAAACTTTTCAATAGTCATTCTTGACTCACCATGTTTGTAAACAACGATTTTAAACTCTTTAAGTTTGTTTTGCAAGCCGATAATTTCTTCAAGTTGGTCATCTATTCGTTTCGTTGAATGCTTTTTGTATGCAGAGAACTGTTTTGACAATTTAACAACTCGACCTTAGCTTTTGATTTTCCAAGGTGAGAGCGTTAATTTGCTTTTTATGTTCATGTTTGATTGTTCTATTTCGCACAATAAAGCATTCTTGAGCGGCTAGATCACGATCTGTCTCTCTAAATATTTTTCGTTTTGATGAGATTTAGCAAAGCGGCTTCAAAACCTTTTTCACGGTTTTCTTGAGTTTTGAAAAAGTTGAGTTGCATTTTAAACATTCAAAATCCTTGGTTAACAGTGCATTTTACTTTTTAAGTCCCGATTTAATGCACAACATTCTTCAATTTGGGATTGTTGGTCTTTAAGTAAAAGAGCAAGATCCGGATGAGGCAAAAGTTCGGCTTGTTCAACGGGAGTCACAACATGATCATTATTTAGATCCTCAAGTATAACCACGAGTCAATTTGATTATCAAAGGAAACCATAAGGTCATCTTGATCGTCAAATGTAACTACGGGTCTAATTGAAAATCATCGGAATGAGATGTAGATGACTCATTTTGAACATTTCGAGCCTTGCGGATTCGGATGTTGGCGGAGATATTAGATCGAGATAAATATGGTTTGTTCGGCACACGAGACAAGTCATCGATGTCATACACTGGGCTGTGTCACTCATATGTAGCTCTTGCATATTAGCCATCAACATAATAATTGCATTGGCTGCAAGTCCTCCATATCATCATCCGAGTCGCATACGCCATAAAGCTCGTTCTTTGTGCGGGAGAGTTCCACCGACTTCATCCTTAAGAGCTAAAAGAAGAGCCTCTTTGTGATAAGCACTACCCTTATTCCTCGGCTTTGGGCATGCATTAGCCAGTGTCCCTTCTCATTGCGGTTGTAGCATCGAAGACCATTCAACCCATTTCGAGCATTTCCATGTTCCACCACTTGAGCTCTGTTGTTATTCCTACCCACAACATTAAACCCTTGACCACCGCCCATCGCGACCATAACCACGATTCTGAACTTCAACTCGTCCATTGTTCACAACAGCTTGATTTCGTGTGTTAGATGAGGAACGAATACGATTGTTGGATTTGTTGGTATAACGGCTAAAAGCATTAGCAATCATAACAAATCCTTGTTGCAATGCTTCGAACGGATCAGATTCCTCATTAGCTTCACTGACAAGTGCTTGAGCATTGTTGTTGTTGTATGGAACCAATTGAGTTTGTTGAGATTGTTGCTGTGAAGGATCATATGGTGTGATTGTAGCAGTTGGTTGAGTTGCTGGTTGAGGAGGATAACTGTTTTGAGCATACAAGGCAAGTTGTTGATTTTCCGGATTTGACGTTGAAGCAATTTGAGCACGGAGAATCCTTTCCCTATCAACTTCCTTTTCATGAGGCTTCAAGTAATCATACAACAATCCGTATGTAGAATGATGCATGTTCTTCGCTTGACGGAGAAAAATGACATACTTCTCCCATTCAGGACCAAGACTACTCAGGAACTTAGTATTAACTGCAATTCTTGGCATGATGATGTTGTGTTTATCCAAATCATTTATGATGTCTAAGAATCGATGATGATAAGACTCTAGTGTCTCTCCGTGTTCAATCATGAAGTGTTCATAAGCCAAGTAAATTTTGGATTCCATATCCTCCCGATTGAGTGCAGATCCTTCCATAAGTAGATGAATGTGTTCCACATTTTCTTTGCGATCTTTTGAGCATCAACACTTGAAGAATTGGGTTTGGTAATCCTAAAAGGATATATTGCATTGCAAGCTCATCGACTTCATAGTGTAGAAGTTCTTACGGATTCAAGTCTGCAACAAGAGCAATGTTCGTTTGTTCATCTCTTGGTGGATTAGCATTTGGATCTCCGGTACAATGACATTAGGCATCCGAAATGGACCTTCCAAGATAACCTTCTTTAAGAACTTTCCATGTGGCTTCTTGGATCACAAAACCTAAAGAACCTTATCACCCATTGATCGTAGTTTCGGAGTGAGCATTGGAGGTCTATCAAGTGATCCGACCTCATGAATTGATTGTTGGTCGCTTAAAGCTTCACACATCTTTGCAAACCAAGTGGGTTCCTTCATAGTGTTCCTTGATGGATGTTGATTGAATTCATTGTGTAGGGTTGAACTTGAAGACTTGGTGGTGGTTGAACCATTTGAGGTTGTGGAATTGCAGCAAGTTGTGGAGTATGTTGTTGATTAAATTGTTGTTGATAAATTGCTTGTTGTTGATTCCATTGTGGATGTTGTGGACTTAATTGTTGTTGACGTTGAGTATAAGTGTAAGGGAAATAGTTAGAGTATGGTGGTTGTGACATGTTGATAAACTTGTGTTATAAAATGGATCTTTGTAGTCGAATGAACCTTAGTTGATGAAGTGTCCTTAGGCGTAGAAATCACAATAATCCAAGTAGCACTTATGCGTAAAAACACCAAAGTTACGCGTAACAATAAGAGTTACGCGTAGGTTTAGCTTACGCGTAAGTTAAGGAAAAAGCACTAAAGTTATGCGTAAAACAAGAAGTTAGGCGTAGAAAACTTAGGCGTAGGATTACCTTATGCGTAAAACTAAGCTTAGGCGTAAGATAAATCTTATGCGTAGGATTTTCTACGCGTAAGCTTTATGCTTATGCGTAATTTTAGGGTTTTATCCCAAGTGATCTTTTACACTATCACAGTGCAAAAGATATCCAAAGTGGACGTATTTTCAGGCTTATCCAAGCAAGAAAACACGGAGTAAACCACGAAACTGAAGATCAAACCAAGGATAAAGTTACGCGTAAAACTAGGGTTTTGATACGCGTAGCTTTACTCATAAAAATGATTTTGCCCAAAGATGTTTCTAAACCAGATTTTTGTGATGAGATAGCTTCAATATCACCAAAATAACACAAAAGTGTGAAACTTGATGAACCAAAACTTCTAAAACAGTTACGCGTAGGATGAAACCCTCGTACAAAAACTAGTTTAAAACAATGATCCCGCATAAAGTTTGAAACTTTTGCCAAAAACAGATTATTTTAACACCTTAAAGCGTTGAAAGTACAAGAATCTTGGATTAAAAGTGTAAAATCGTGTTTTTAAGCGAACCAAAGTATCAAGCACGATACGTACGTTCTACGCGTAGGACCAAAAACCCACTTCAAGAAACAATACGTTCACCCAACTATTAGGCGATTGATACCACTGTTAGGTCACTAGTTTTACAACACAAGCAACATAGAAAGAGATAGAGGTGGTTGAACAATAAACAAACACACACACACGATAGACTTAGACGATTATGCGTAGAGATGTGAGTGAAAGAAATAAATTGAACAACCAACCCTCAAGTGAGGGTTATACAAGAGTATTTATAGGAAGGAGAGCTAGGGCAACACTCCCACTCCCTTCCTTTCCTTAATGGACATGGGCCTAAGCTCATGGGCCTTCTACATAAGCTTAAGGCTAATAACAAACATAAAGGCCATAATTAAGCTAACTATTACAAATGAATCACTAACACTTGATTAAGGTTTAGGAGTGATTCCAACAGTTCTAACAACTGATGTCTGATGTGTGATTCCAACATCTTCAAAATAAGCTCTTAACTCCGATTAGTGAATTACGTGCGTTGTTATGCATTTCTTACAACCCCTTCGGAGTTTGAAGAAGTACTTGAATACGCTTGTAAAGGTGATGATGATGCTCGGTGCTTCGCCTTTTGATCTCGAAACCTAACCCATGTATATCTCGAATAATCATCGACGATAACAAGAATATACTTTTTCCCATTTATGATTTCAACTCTCATTGGGCCACATAAGTCCATGTGCAACATATGCAACTTTGCTTCCGAACTAGGTACGGATTTGGGTTTATATGATGCTCTTTTGCTTTTTCCTTGTTCGCATGATGGACATAGGTGATCCTTGGTGTATTTGAACTTTGGAAGTCCGTTGACGATGTTGTCTTTGGCAAGTTTGTTGATGGTGTCGAAATTGAGATGGGATAATCGTCTCGTGCCACAACCGTGACTTTGTTCCGGATGCTCGTGTCATAAGACATATTGGTGATGAAGAGGCCATTTTGTTTATATCGATAGCATACAAGTTTGTATCACGATTCCCGTTAAGAGATCGATGCCATCCAAGTTTCTAACGAAGCAAGCATTTTTCCTAAAAGCAACCTCTAAATCGCATCACGTAAGGCGCCTGATCGAAAACAAATTGTGTCCCAACCCTTCGACATAGTAAACCCGAGTGATCAAATAATTTCCAAAATGTAGATCTCCATAACCCATAATAGCGCTACATGATCATTTCCAAACGACGGTTCCCATGAATTTCGGATGAAATTGATCGCCAGACTTGATTCCGGTCATGTGCTTGGAGCAACCCGATTCGACGATCCAAAGACATATTTCGATAACCCGCCAATAATGAAGAAGAAGATTTTGGAAACCGTTTTGATTTTGGTTCCTTTGGGTTAGAGGTAAACTCGATCACACTCAAAGAATTTTCTCTGTGGTATTCTAGTATATCACTCATTGTACCATTTCGAGTGTGAAATTTCTACCGTGGGTTTCAAATGTCATCCCTAAAGTAAACACTATGCTTCATCAATAGTGTAAAGCCTAAGTCTTGCAACTAGTCTTCCTATTCGTTTAGCATAAGTTCTTTTTGGAACGTTCTTCTTAACAGGCTTATCATTCACATTCTTAGAAACACAATCATCTTGAACATTAATTAAAGATTTCTTGCAAGTTAAACTAAGAGATTCAACACATTCATTAGACTTAGCAAGTTTCATAGGTTCATTACATTCAGATGAAATGTCTTTCTTATTATAAAGCGGTAAATTCCTAGGGTGTTCTTCTACTTTCTTCTCATTATTCAAGCTACTTCTCTTATAGGCATGCGAGACTCTATTGTTCCTTGTATTGCTCTTAGGCTTTAGTCTGCTGCTCCTAGAGGTGCTTTCTAGTCCTGTAGAAGGTAAGGCACACACATTAGGATTCACTTTTTTATCAAGAGAAGTGGTTTCGGCTATCCTAGTCTCTTTAGAGTGCTTGTTTAAACTTATGTCGTTTGTTCCTTATGTTTTGGATGTGGAGGCAGAAGCATTAGTGGTACTCATCTTAAAAAGGCCAGGTGCTAAAACTATTGGATTCTCAATAACCGCTTTTTCATTTTCAATAATTTTTTCTTTTTGCTTAGGCAAGGCAGGTGGAGTGACAGTTTTTGACAAATCTTTTTTCTCATTGACTTTTGGAGGAGGAATAGAAATAGACATTTTTTGTTTGAAAACCTGTTTTGGAGCATTCTCCTTCTCCTCAGTCAATGGTTTTGCAATCTTGGTATCCACTGCCTTTCCTTTTAGACTGTCCAGCTGAGCCCTTAAAAGATCATTTTGTTCTTGCATGTTCTTGTAGGCACGCTCATACGACAGTTTGTCATACTTGCATTCCTCAGTTTTTCGATCAAGTTGTTTAAAATATGAGACATTTTCTTTTTCAAGTTTTGCAAGAGCATTTTCATATTTTGAAACAATTTTGAGGTCTCAGATCGAGTCTTTCATGATCTTCAATGTAATATGTTTGTAAAACAATGGACATAATATCGATTACACGTAACATCTTCAAGAGAGAATCATTTAAATTTTCCAAAACTTTGATGTGTTCAACACTCTCATTAGCTTTCTTTACTGTGGATTTATGGTCCTTGACAAAGTCAACCGTTTCTTTCAAAAATGCTTGTTCAAAATGAATTACCCTTGAATTGATGTTATTCGGTGAGGGCAATTTGAGTTTCAAAAAACTTTTTATTTTCATCATCAAAACTAGAAAACCAGATGTTAGTTGTAATATTGGTTTTAGATTTGATAGTCTCTTGAAGTCTCCCAATTCTAGTTTTAACGTCATCTAAAATGCTTCTAGCATCACTTGTGTTAAAAGGATTGTTTGAAGACATTTGTTCAATGTTCGAAAGTGATTTTGAGACAACTACAGGAGTTGACACTGGTTTTGAAACTGGTGTTGACACACTGTTTGAGACACTGGGTGTTATGGAAAACTTTGATTTTTCTTTTTGAGAAAAAAAAATGCCATTAATTTTGTTCCATTTGTTATAATCAATTGGTTTTAGATCAGGGTACTTTTGTTGCATTTTTGATCTACTCTCATCAGATAGTTCTAACGTTTCAAGAGAATCATGAACAATTATGGGTTCATGCAAAGCTTTTCCATTGTTCAAAACATTCCGTTCTTTCTGAGCTTTCTTGAGGAAACACAGAGGGTTGTTACCAAGAGCCATTTTATGTGTTGTATGAAAATATGGATTTGTTTGATTAATTAGTATATTTGTTGATTTGGCTGAATGACCCGTTGTAACAAGCAAATTTTCCAATTTTTTGATCTTCTCATTTTTATCAAGAATTTCATCAAGAAGAGAATCTTCTCGTTTTGAAAAATCAGCAATCAACTGTTTCTTCTCTTTTTCAAGATCAGAATAAGTTGCTTTTTGTTTAGAAAGTTGGTTTTGAAGATTAGAAATTTCCTCGTTTAAAGATTTAATTTTCAAATTCAAATTAACATCAAGCGTGTTATACTTGATTTGCAATTGATTTTCTCTTAAAACGAAATCTCGATAACCAATTTCTAATTCCGACTCTTTGTTTTTGTGAAATTCAAAGGCTTTTGCATTCTCCTTGTACCTCTCAAGCTCAGCGGTCAATTTATCATTCGCGGCCTTAACATCGCGATTGACCTTTTTTACTTTCTCAATTTCAATGCCACAATTATTGATTAATGTTTCAAATAAGGCACGTGTTTCCTCATCAGTCTCAGTATTTTGTACCATCGACCTCCATTAGGATCCACATCCGAGTTTCGAGTTAGTATTGCTACAACTCTGATTGTTCGGTATGTATCATAAGTAGGTGATGGTGTCACGAGAATCTTTGTTCGTCATGAGTAAACACATCAAATATGACATTGTTATAGCATGGATCAATGATTGGTACCTCGACATCTTGCATTGGCGTCATAAGCAGGAGGTGCGTCGTAATCGATTGTCGTACGTAGCTTCATGAAGATGCAGTTTGCATTGATGTCCTCTCGGTCTTCCAAATCATCCATAATAGCCATAAAGTCATGTTCCTCAGCACTCAACTTAAGTCCTGCTTCTTCCTTTTGTACCAACATGATAGCTTTCTGAAGATACGCAAGATCCTTCTTTTTCGGCTTAGTAGGACAATTCCTTGCCATGTGACCCACTCCTTGACAATTGTAACACGTAACCCGATTAGCTCGATTCACATTTCCATAATTCCCAACGATCGAGCTGCAACATTCCCATTCGATTACCATCGCTCTATTCCCAACATTTCGTCCCATCGATTTCCAACATTCGACCCAACTAATTACCACGATACGGAACCGCCGATTACCCATGCGAAATCCAAGAGCATATCCTCGCCGATTCCCAATAACTCCAACCATTTGTCCTTGATGACCCATATTCATACCCGACGTGCAATTTGCACATTGCTATGTAGTGTTTGATGAAATCCTCTGGTTTTTGTTAGTTGGTGTGGAATAGTGTCCTCTAAATGCTTTACTCAAAAATGCAAATGCATTTGACAAAGCCTCTTCTTGTTCAATTTCAGGATCAGTGATTCCTTGTTCCTGGTATTGTGGATACTGTTGTTATTGATTGACTTGTTGTTCTGGTGGATAGAATTGTTGTTGAGGGATAACAACTTGTGGTTGTGGAATGTATTGTTGTAAGTAGTTGTTAGTGGAAGATGATGAAGCTTGTTGTTGTGTATTCACTGGAGTTTGAGTCTTTGCAATTAGTGCCAATTGATCATGATTCTTTGCCAATCTTTCTTTCCTGACTTCATTCACTTCAGTTTGGTTTTGTTTCAGAAAATCGTTGAGTTGCTCAAAGTTCACCTGATGTAAGTCCTTTGTTTGGTTGACAATAGTGACATATCGTCCCCATTCTTCTGGAAGATTGTTTAGGAATTTGATGTTACTCACGATAGTTCGGGTGCCAACTTGTTTCGATAAGCTCATTCATTAAAGTGCAAAACCTTCCATAGTAGGATTCAATGGATTCTCCGGAGTAGATGTAAACTTCTCCCATGCGCTAGCGACTTGTTCTCCGTGTCTTGTTGACCAATTTACATTCCATGACAAAGTCGTCTAACACGCTCCCACATATCGAAAGCGCTTCACAACCTGCTCATCTGCAAAGAAAGATGTCTCTTGGCAACCCCAGTTGGACAATGTGAATTGCCATGTCATCCGCTTCGACTTGCTTCGATCCTCTTGAGGTATTCGATTCATTTTGAGCACGAAAAGATGGTGGGACGGAGGTGTTGCATCGAGATTTCCGTGGTCTTGGACTTGTCGAGGCTGGAAGGGTCCATTCGTAATGGATTGAATCATGAGTTTTCCATTAGGTTTGGTCTTGATGTAGCGGAACATTCGACTTGTCCATTGAAGATAACCACCTTTTTCCAATATAGGAGGACGGTTTTCGGCACCGGCTGCATGAATGTCTTGTTGAGTAGCCATTGATGAAGGTATTTTATGATAAAGTTGATGTAGGATCGATTCAACGATAAAGGAGTTGTGTTTTGATGAAGATTAAGCTCGGTTGTTGTAGTGAAAATATGGTCTAAAACTTAAAAACCTCAATAACTTCTGTTCGGAGCGTTTTTAGGACTCGAAGGTTTGCCTGAATGAACTTTAGTTGATTCGGCTTGTCATTCTCCTCGTTCTCACGGTCGTTTTAATGGGTAGAACGCTGAAAACGGAGTTACGGTTCAAAAGTTATAGCCGTTTGAAGTTTTGCTCAAGATCTTACTCTTAAACATGTTCTTAAGCGTAGAAAGTAGTGCTTATGCGTAGACACTGCTTAGGCGTAGGATTCCTTAGGCGTAGGATGCTTAGGCGTAGACTTCCTTATGCGTAAAACCCAACTTACGCGTAACAAGATAGCTTACGCGTAGGAAAAGCTTATGCGTAGGAATGAGGAAAACTTAGCTTATGCGTAAACTAAAGGCTTAGTCGTAGAATCCTTATGCGTAGGATTTGCTTATGCGTAAGACAAGCTTATGCGTAAGACAAGCTTATGCATAAGAAATGCTTAGGCAGAAGAAAATTCTACGCGTAAGTGTTTAGTTTATGCGTAAAACTAGGTTTTTGCCCAAAAATCTTTTACACTTATTCCAGTGTAGAAGATATCCAAAGTCGAAGTGTTCCACAAACTTATCCAAGTGAGGGAAGCACTGAGTAACCGCTGAAGCACGAAGAATCTGCACCAAAAGCTTATGCGTAAAAACTCAATTCTTACGCGTAGACCTTACGCGTAGGAAACTAGGGTTTTGACTTTTGCTTACGTGTAAAAAGAGGGTTTTGACCAAAACGTTGCTTACGCGTAAACTGCCCAGAAATGCAAAAACACGAATTTTTTACCCAAAAACACGTTTCCAAATGATTTCTTTTGCACAAACTTCTTCCAAAACACTTAAAGATCAATAAAGTCTACAACTTTAAGCTTAAAACAACGTAAAAATCAAAGCTTTATGCCAAAAGCTCACGTTTTTATACAAAAAACGCAACTTTCTTGTAAAACTTGAACAAAAAACGTAACACAAACACTCCTAAACCATTGTTAGGCGATTGATACCAATTGTAGGACCTTAAATATATCAACCTTATCACGTTATACCAAGCTTTACCACACAAGATTATACGTAAAACACAAACACAAAGCTATGCGTATAAATAAGAAAGAAACAAAGATGAGAAAGATGGTGACTTGATGATATGTAACCCGTGTATGTGTAGAGAAAGATGAAACAAGAACTTGTTATATTGCTTAAAGAAAACACACACACACACACACTCAAGCACACCATTCAAATGACCATTTGAGGGGTATTTATAGTACAAGTAACTAGATGCCCTAAGGCTTGGCCATGGGCCTTGTGGATATGGGTTGGACATGGATTGGATTACAAATGATAAAAGGCTAGCTTAACTAAACGTCTAACCATTTAGCTTAGCCCAATCCACGAGCCCGTTGATTATTCTAGTATGATATCTAAGACACGTTACAAAGTTCCTAAACGTGAATGACCATCACTTCTATTAATAACTATTAAGACTAACAGGTTTAGTAACTTGGAATGAAATCAGTAAGATTTTTGTTAAAACAAGTCCATAAGTTTAAGAAGCATGATTTGACCCTTGCACCACAAAAATCTATTCAAATGAGTATGATTAACAGTTTCGGCACACAAAAATCTATTCAAGTGTGGGCTAGTGTTATAAATTTTAAATTTTAATACATACTAAAGCCGCTTCATCTTTTCTATTATGCGAGGGCTTTTTGATTTCTTTGATTTAGGACTCTTATGCACGGTGAACATACTTTAGTGTGAGGTTGGTTTATATGTTCACTCTTGCAACCATAGAAATCTTTTCTAGATTAGAATGGAGAATAGGTATACCGAGTTAACTACCCATGGAGGTACCACGGGCATGTCATTGTGGCACCGATGACATGAATCCACGTATAGATATTTTGGATAATCGTCATTTTTCACCCACGGGTGGGTTGTGGGTGAAAATTTGTACCCATCGGTGGATGACGGGTGGGTGACGGGTGAGGCATACCCATCGCGGGTAAACCCATGACACCCATTTAAAATACCCACCGGGTATACCCGTCAAAATACCCGTGGGTGTACCAATAAACCCTCAAACTAAAGTTAATTATACTAATTAAAATATGTATGATATAGTTGGTATACATTTAATAGCTACCATTTCTCAAAAAACACATTAATCTAAAACTTTCTTTTGAGTTTCAAGAGGAAAAAGGGAATATGAAACATCAAACAATCAATGTTATATACATGTTAGAGCATGGGGTGTCGTGGGTTGCCCAATTCTCTTCATTTAGGCCCCACGTGTGTCACATCACCTCCACATCACTCCAACACACTCACTTAAAAATACCCCCCAATCATAACTAACTCACTTCTCTTCATTTCGGCCCCACCCACCCTCTTTTCCATACTTTCCAAACACAATTAAATTCATTTCGTCCAAAACACATCGTTTAGTCGGTCATTAGCGATAGCGGCGTTTTGGGATACCTCGACCCAACACTCGGCTAAAAATTTTTCTTCCTGGTTTGTCCAACGAATTGTGGTTCGACCCTCTTCGTCCTCCTTGTCCGCATCCAAGTTCACAACGGCCTTCTTTTTTTTCTTTGTCGCTTTAGCCGGTTTTTTTCCTTGACGACGTTCTTCACGTGTTTCGTTTGGTGGTGGTTGAGGTACTTTGAATTGTGATTCAAAGTAATGTTGTTGTGAAGCGTAGAATTGCGTTGGTGGTTGTTGTGACAGATAGAATTGCGTTGGTGGTAGTTGTGACGGATAAAATTGCGGTTGTGATGGTTGTGATGGATAGAATTGCGGTGGTGATTGTCTTGGATATTGAAAAGGTTGAAATCCGACTTGCGAAGAAGTGTTTGAGCTTTGAGACGATGGGGTGGATTTGACGAAGACGAGTTAAGGAGATTCATAAACGACATCTCGTTGGGATCTTGGGACATTTTTTGTTGTGGATTAAGATGATGAAGATAATTTATTTTTGGTTGTTAATGAGAAGTGTGAATGTTTGGCGAGGGCCAAAGCAAAGTGGCGAACCCACCACGTGGGAAACGGCGAGAAACGAAATGTCGACACCCATGCTCTTAACATGTATAATCTCAGTCATAATCTCAATTCGTCCCTTTGCTAAATGCTTTTTACTTGCTTAAGTCTTCTTGTTTGAACTTTCACTCACCTTTAACATCAATTATTTCCTTTATCAGGTATACACTAATTGGTTTTCCTCAGTCACATTGTTAGTTCGTCCCTATGCTAAATTGTATGTTTAATTAGATTGTAGTTGGCTATATTGGTTTATTCTTAGTTCTTCCCTACTGATTTAGTATTGCTCGTCCCTATCCACTTGATGATTTATAGACATGGTAACAGAATTGATAACATAATCCCAACCTCATTAAAGAAGCATATCAATTCGACTTATATTAATTGATGCAAGACAGCTGGTTAAGGTGAAATAGCAGCTGTAACAGAAATATGTCAACATTGTTGAAATCATTCCGAAGTTGTTTAGAAGTATAACCCGTGGGTACTAGTTGAGTCTACTGATTTTTTAATTTTGTTGCATAACACTAACCCATGGGCAATAAATACCCGCGGGCATGGGCATGGGTAGAAAATTGTACCCATTGGCGGGTGACGGGTGAGAAAAAAACTACGTGGGCGGGTGACGGGTTAGAGATACCTGTGCCCATTACCCACGGGTGCCATCCCTAGATTACTGTGGTGTTGAGGTATTGGTATGATGGAGAAATTGTCTTTATTATCTCTTCTTATTCTATCTTTACTCTTATACATGTTGTGTTATTATTATTTGTTGTCAACATCCGCGCACCGAGCCTTTAGCTCAGCCGCATTTCTTTTCTTCGCTGCAGGTATTCAGGGATGATCGGGTTGTATGAAGAGAGACACTTGACTTAGAGATTTTGTAACTGGAGACCGCATATGGACTTAGGAAGATTTGGGCTATAAATGTGACCTTTTGAGAATCGGGTGTTACACTCAACCTTTTGAGATTCCATAACGTCCAGGTATATTGTTGTTATTAATTCTTTTGCAAATCAAAGACATAGCACATCATCCATGGCTGGTGGCTCAATCTCTGATCCTTGCATCATTGACGATGATGATCCCTACGTCCCACCTCTCATTAATTCATACATCAATGTGGATGATTATCCCATACCCGACGAAAACTATGCTGAGCAACTCCAAATTCAAGAGGCACGTGTATTCTCCTCGGCTTCGCGGGCATCAGCTTCATCCAGCATCAAGACACCAATCGTGATATTAGATAGACAAGCTTCACGTGCATCAGCTTCATCCAGCAGCATTAAGACGCCAATCGTGATATTAGATAGCCAAGATTCACATGCATTTGAGTCTAGCCAAGTACCTGAAAGATTCTGTGACATTTGCATGGACACAAAGAGTGAATCTGAAATGTTTCGTAACACCAAAGTTTGTGGGCACATGTTCTGCTTTGACTGCATCAGGGGACACGTAGCGGCCAAGATCCAAGAAAACATAACCAAAGTGAGGTGTCCAGACCCAAACTGCAAAGGGGTAATAGGACCTGAAGCGTGTCGTTTAATTGTTCCAAAAGAAGTATTGGATCGATGGGAAAACGCTTTGTGTGAATCTCTTATCTTAGGATCTGAAAAGTTTTACTGTCCATTTAAAGATTGTTCTGCATTGTTGGTTGACGATGGAGGAGGCACTGTGACATCATCAGAATGCCCTCATTGTCACAGATTGTTTTGCGCCCAGTGTAAGGTAACATGGCATTCAGGGATGAGTTGCAGCGAGTATCAGAGCTTGAAAAAGGACGAAAGAGACCCGAGTGACATCATGTTGAGGGATCTTGCCAAGAATAAGAAATGGAAGAGGTGCCCGAAATGCAACTTTTATGTCGAACTAGTCAGTGGTTGTTTACACATTTTGTGCAGGTCAAGTTCATGTCTTTTATTTTCCTTTGTTAACTAAATGATCAAGGTTACCGCTTTTCTGTTTGACCGACAGCTGATTAATTATTTCTGTTTTTGCAGGTGTGGGCATGAATTTTGTTACGGATGTGGAAAATACCATCCCGATCATCGGTGGCATAAGTGTCCACACGCTTAAATTCCTTATTAGATCTTTCCAGTAGACAACTTTGTAACTCATGTTAAGCTTTGTTTGGATTTATTCATAAATAAAACTTGTACACATTTATAGCTTTGCTACATCGAATTTTCTTCAAAGAAGTTTTTTTGGGTGCTTATTGGCTGTTCGACACGAACCAAATGAGATAAACATTGTTTGATCCTGGTGAAGGTTGTAACGCAGTAGTAACTCGGCCATTTTTGTTTAATTAGCCAAACAACTAATTAAGCACAATTTTTAAGCTGAAACAATAACCAAAACAGTCTAAGCACAACTCATTCAATTTTAATTTAAAAGGCTTTTTTAACATTTAGCCCACCAGTAATGGCCCAACCTAGTAGATTTAGTTACTATATATATATTATTCACGTCAAAGATCATTTCCTTACATATGTGTTCAATATGAATTTAACCCAAATCTTATATGCCCATTATATATTCAGCCTTTTGCTATTAAGATAATAATTCTCATGCAAGAAAGGAACTGGCCGATGTCTCAAAATAACATGCAAAAACCTAAGATCTTTGGTTTGATTCTCATTCTCACCTTCACACGTAATAATATTCTTGAATTATTCAGTTTTCGTATTGGTTTTCTTGTTTTGTAAGTTGGCTTTATTAGAATTATTTGTTGTAATATAGTTGTGTATGATAGGATAGATAGCTCGAGTCGGGTGTTCTATACCTGCAGGTGCAATACGCCGGAAGTTATTGCTTGCTTTTAATATGCCAAAAAAAAAAAATGTATAATTTAACTTCTGAAGTATGACAATGAAGTTCAACTTAAAAAATTTTATGATTTTTTGTGTTTATATATAGGGTACATCTTGAGATTATGGCGCATGGTCCCCAAAATCCATGGAACGGCCGGGAGCATTAAAACTAGGATGACGGAGAAGTCAGCTCGTACTTATTCGAAGGTCAAGACTTCAAATCAAGGTACCTAATTTATTTATTTAAATTCTTATGTACAAAAGCTTTTTATGTGAAGTTTTCACTATTTAGAAGTTGATTCCTAGTTAAAATTAATGGTTTGTAGATTTAAGTACTGTTTAGGCTTAATTTGATTCTTGAGTGTTCTACTGTTCTTCATATTCATAAACGCTAACTTTGCATTACATATATGTAACTCACACCGCTTGTCTATTTATTAGAAAAATAACTAAAAAACAGAAATTTCTCAATTGGTGATGATATAAGTAAAGGTTAAGTCCATATCATACGTGAACTTTTCAAAATATGCAAATATCATACGTGAACTTTGAAAAATATCAATATCGTATACGTACTTTCAAAATTCGTCTCGATATCATACCTTAGCGTGGCTAAGGTGGCATGATTAGTCACCGGTTAAATTAATTACACGACATTGTTAATGATTTTTATCGGTGATGTGAAGCTTACTCTAAATGTTTATTATATCTTACATGTATTTTTCGTATATATCGTTACAAACACTTTATGTACACAAATATGAAATTATTCAGTTGTTTATGATTCGTTTGAATAAGTTTAACGACAGAAAAATTTTCTCATGTTATTCATTTGTTCAATAATTATTAGTTAGTAGTAAAACTAAGTTCCACTACGTTATAAAAACCCACTTCCGGTACATATAATGTGGACTTTTGGCGTATTAAAAATAAGTTTGTGATGATAACATAACGGATTTTGAAAGTACGCGTACGATATTAGTATCTTTTAAAGTTGATATTTGTACATTTTTAAAAGTATCTTACTATTATATAAACTTAACCCTATAAGTAATTATCAGAAGCACAAAGTTAACTTTCAAATAACAAGTTTTTTTTTTTGTTAAAATTTGCCCTGTTTAGCTGCCTTTTTGGTAATTTTTCATGTATCAGATTAGTATTAGTATGGATTGATATTGTACATATGAGCATTTACATAGGAATTTAAATGAAGCCAGTAGAAATTGGTGTAATAACAAAGAAATTATTGTCTGCGTAAGTCATTTGCCCATAATTTATAACCTTTTAAGGCGATTATTACCATTACAAGCTAGCTAATACAAATATTTCTTTCAAAATCTGAATTGGCCAAGTGGATCCATAGCATATACGATTTATGATACAACTATGATTGAATGATTTCATAATGTGTAACTAACTTTTACTGGTGATATTTTACTGCAGTGCGTATACAACAAATGAACATAGGATTCAAACGGCAAAACAAAGACAGGAGCACATCATACGTATATTCTCACAGTTCAAGCAGTTCAAGCAGTTCAAGCAGCTTCAGCACATCTGATGAGTATGAAGATCTATACGCCCAACATATCATGATACGTGAAGATCCAATATTTCATCCATACTTCCCGTCTCGCTTGGATAATTATGATGATCTATACGTCCCACCTCTCATGAAACGTAATGATGCTGGTGATCCATACATACGACGGCCTCTTGTTGATTATGGAGATAAAAAAAATCACATCTTTGATGATCAAAAGTATGCCGAAGATCCAATATTTCATCCATACTTCCCGTCTCGCCTGGATAATTATGATGATCTATACGTCCCACCTCTCATGAAACGTAATGATGCTGGTGATCCATACATACGACGGCCTCTTGTTGATTATGGAGATAAAAGAATTCACATCTTTGATGATCAAAAGTATGCTGAGCAACTGCAACTCGAAGAAGCACTCGTATTCTCGTCAGCTTCACGTGCATCAACTTCATCGAGCAGCAAACTGCCAATTGTCTCTAGCAAATTACCTGAAAGATATTGCAATATTTGCATGGAAAAAAAGACTGAATCTGAAATGTTTCGAAACACCAATGTTTGTGGGCATATGTTCTGCTTTGATTGTATCAGGGAACACGTGGCAGTTAAGATCAAAGAAAACATGGTCAATGTAAGATGTCCTGACCCAAGTTGCAAAGGGCTTATAACGCCTGAAGTATGCCGTTTCATTGTTCCTAGAGAAGTACTAATTAGATGGGAAAACAAATTATGTGAATCTATGATCTTAGGGTCTCAGAAATTTTATTGTCCGTTTAAAGATTGTTCAGCATTGTTGGTAGACGATGGGGGACAAAGTGTGACGTCATCTGAATGCCCAAATTGCAACCGACTGTTCTGTGCACAGTGTAAGGTAGCATGGCATGCAGGGATGGATTGCAGGGAGTTTAAGATGGTCAGAAACGGTGAAATAGACCAGACTGACATTTTGATGACGAATCTTGCTATGAAGAAGAATTGGAGGAGATGTCCTAAATGCAGCATTTATGTTGAGAAAACGGAGGGTTGTAATCATATTTCTTGCAGGTTAATTACTTTGCTATAGTTTTTTGTTTTCCATAAAAATGATTTAGGAGTCCGGTTATCGTCTGTCTTACTGATATCCATGTACGTGCTAATGAATTATGTTGCAGGTGTGGATATGAGTTTTGTTATGCGTGTGGAATGAAGTGTCCTAAAGGTCATCATGAAGGTCCATGTCAGCCTGCTAGAACGGTTCGACCTGCAAGAACGATTACACCTGCTAGAATTGTTCGACCTGCAACTGCAACAATGATTACACCTGCTAGAAGGATTGGAGTGGCCTTTGGCTTTTTTTAAGCCTTTGAAGTGATACGTACTCTCTTTGATAAGAACTTTATAAAGGAGTGTTTGTTTAAGCTAATTTTTGAGCTAATATGATTTCGTCTTATGTTTCATAAGACATTTTTTTTTTCGGCTTACTTTTAAACTTATGAGCTTATATAAAGTTTATTATGGGGTTAACAGAATAAGTATTTCGTCTATATGGAAGCATAACAACGAGATATCTCTAAAGACGAAAAGTTAATCTTGACAAAAGTTCTACTAAACGCCTTGATCCTTTTCTTTTTTTTTGGCTTTTTATTTTTTTAACTTGTTGGGTATATATTTTGCGCATACTGATTAGGGATGACAAAAATACATGTAATTAACCCAGGAGGAAAAACCCGAACCCGAGACAGTTGGGGAGCGTTTGGTGGCAAGCAAACGGGTTGGGGGCAGGTATGAGTAAAAATAATGTTTTTTGCGAGTTTGGGTACAGATTTGGATTGTAGCCCTTATTACTCATACCCGCATCCATTTAATAATATATTATTATACTAAGAAAGCTCAATATAAACAAAATTTACTATGATCCAATCAACCAATAATAAGATTCATTTTTTATTACGATAAACTTTCACCCTTTTTAAAAATTAAATATTTCGCAAACCGTTAATCGTACGCGATAAAATTATACTATCGTGACGAGAATTAAATTATCTTTCTATAGATATGCACTACTATATATTTTTAACAACTTTTTTCAAAATTTCGGTCAACAAAATCATATATGATTTGTGAAAATCATATATGATTCGATTTTTACGAATCACATATGATTTTGAGAATCATATATGATTGTAAAATCATATATGATTCAGAAAATCGAATCATACATGATTTTTAAAATCATATATGATTCGTAAAAATCATATACGATTTTTTCTGACGGAATTTTGAAAAAAATGTTTGTCGAAAGATATAACAACGATATCATGAAAGATAATTTAATTCTCGTTATGATGGTGTATTTTTGACCTTGAAAATTTACCGTTTAAGAGATATGTTGTTTTAAAAAAAGGTGGAATATGATTTAAATAAAAAATGGATGGCTATGATTGGTCCATTGGTTCTATGACAAATATGAGTTCTACATGGATCTCAACTCATTATTATATAAGTATAGAAATATATAATTTCTCATATAATCCGAAAAATTAAATTGTTAATAATAAAAGGCCGGGTACATATCGACACGGTTATTAATTATAAACCCGACCAGCCCTATGCTACGCAACTTAGCCCGGAAAACTATATCAATGAACCCATATTATGAAATTATAGAAATGATTTTATTTTAAAGAGGAAAATATATATGTGGTAAAATAAAAAAGAAACCGAATATTTAAAATATACATTTGGATTACAACCATATATGGTTTGATAAGTAACGCAAGCCGATATTTACGTACATTATCATATATCCCTTACAAACACGTACTTAATTACCCTTATTCAATATTCATAATTTGATCTTAAAAAATGAAAAGAAAACGAGAGAATAATGATGATAGTAAGAGCACAAGTTGCAGGAAGACCAAAAAATTGCCTCGAACTGTTTTGGATCATGTCGAACCTCATAATCAAGAAAGTACGTTATTCATGCATGTAATTTAGTCTCTAGGGTTTTCACATTTTGATTTGTGTTCTTGGTGTTTGTTTTGTGCATGTGTGAGTTAGTTCTTGATATATAGAAACAAAAAGAAAGATGATTAGTTCATTATCACATGCATGCGCATGCATGCATGGTGAATAATTCTTAGTAACTAATTTGCTTAATTTAGACATAATTATTTGCGGGTATATATGAATAATGTATCAACAATTTAATTTTCACTCGTTTTTTCGTCGAAATTGAACTTGTAATCATATGTTGATCAACAAAATAACTCGTTTATTTACGTAAATTCTTGATATAGCTTCTATGTATATTATGGGTTGAAAACTTGAAATCATGTCCTCACAAGAGGTATTGGCATGGGTTTAAAAGTCACTAGGTAAACCGTTAACATCTTGGGGGGTGTCACGGGGATACACGGTTAAGTCGTGTACAACTGAGTCATTGACTCGTCCTCTTTAAGTAAAAAGAAAAGCTTAATTGTTATGAGTTGAGTTAAACAAGTGAGCAATCGCATAAACTAGTAATAGCGGAATATGTTCTGTGGCTTAGGAAGTTGTTTGGGTGTTAGATTTTGGTGTCCGGCAGATGACCTCGTAACTTGAGAAGGAAACCTTTCTACTTGTTTCCGCTCTGCGCTTTGTGTGCAGTTTAGGTGGATTTGGATCTTGTAGTCAAATGAAATGTACTTCTCATAAGGAAGGCTTCCTGTCCATGAATGTTAGATGGTTTACAGACAAATGGCCTTTGCGCGTATGCTAATACTGGAATAGTGCCTGTTTACAGATGACCGTAGGATATATATATCTTTTTGATCTGTTATGAAATGAACAGAGGAGTTATTGTTATGTTATTGTTATTTATGATATTAGCATTTGGAAAATGTAGGAGATGAATTGCTAATCAAAGACAGAAGCACATCAGACGTAGCTGCAGGGAGTTCATCAAGCTCAGATCCGTCCCACAATGTAGATGATTTCAACTTTGAAGCTTTCCTTAATAAAGATGAAAAGTTTCCCATTTCCAATAAAAAATACATCGAAGAAATGGAACTTCAAGAGGCACTCCTCATATCCGCCTCAGCATCGGTCATCCCTTCACCGACTGAATATGCCACGTCATCAAGCACGGACATGTCATTTTTCCCATATTCATCAGCTGATTATGCCATGTCATCTAACACCAACCTGCCCTTTATCCCATTTGTGACCTATGAATCTACCCAAGTACCTGACAAGTTCTGTGGTATTTGTATGGACACGAAAACTGAATTTGAAATGTTTATTAACGATGATGTTTGTGGGCATACGTTCTGTATTGACTGCATCAGAGAACACATAGGAGCCAAGATCAACGAGAACATAGCAAATGTGAGGTGTCCTGACCCGAACTGCAAAGGGCTAATAGGACCTAACGTCTGTCGATACATTCTTCCAGAAGAAGTACTAGAACGATGGGAAAACGCTTTGTGTGAATCTCTTATTATAGGGTCTCAGAAATTTTACTGTCCGTTTAAAGATTGTTCAGCCTTGTTAGTGGACGATAGTGGGGTATCTGTGACAGATACCAAATGCCCACATTGCAATCGAATGTTTTGTGCACAGTGTAAGGTGCCATGGCACTCCGAGATGGATTGCAAGGAGTTTCAGATGCTTAACGATAATGGCGAAATAGATCAGAGTGATATGAAGGTGCTAGAACTTGCTAAGAAAAATAAATGGCAGAGGTGTCCCAAATGCAACTACTATGTTGCAAGAACCACTGGTTGTAACGATATGTCTTGCAGGTTATAATTTCTTTGCTTTCGTTTTTCGTTTCAGATAAACATGCATGATTTAGGAGGTTTTGTGTACTAACTATGGGTTAATAATTTAATGTTGTTGCAGGTGTGGACATAGATTTTGCTATGGGTGTGGAAGCAAGAGAGCTGAATGTTCATGTGGTCGACCCTCATCTCGATACTATTAACCAAGACATTTTTCTTTCTGATTTCCTTACCTATGCAGAATTTTCTTTGATCAATTTTCATATCAGTAGGTTATATTACCCCTTTTTTAAGCTCGTAAGCTCAAAAATAAGTTTAGACAAACCCCCTTAATCTTAAACTCCAAGAAAGAAAAAAACATGTGATGTGATTACGCAGGGCCGGCCCGTGGATTATAGGGGCCCTGTGCGATAACTACGACTTAGATCGCTTAGAAACAAAATAAATTATGTACACAAAATAGAAATACTAAAAAATATGTGATATGTATAAGAATTTTTTTTGAAAAAGTGTATAAGATGTCACGGATGATCAACTTTGAAATATTTTTATTGAGAATTTATAAAAGTTCTGTAATTTCATATACAAATTGGTTCTATTCTTAAAATACTATAAAACTTGGGGTGAAACTGTCAAGTTTTTAAACCTGTTTGGACTTATTTGAAATTTAAACCAAAAGATAAGACAATAAAGTAAATTCTATAAACTTGAGGGTGTCATGTGAAAATGACAAAGAGTCATCTTCTTCCTCGTATAACCTGGTTATTCACTGCTTACAAAATCGATTGAAACATGAAGCTAGTAGATTTTTCACAACAATATGCAAAAATCAAACTACATTATCTTTTAGGTTTCGTACTCATCATATTTACACCAAAACCCAAACTAAATTTAGCCCTACGTTAAAAATCTTGGGGCCCCTCGAAAATACGGAGGCTCATGCATGGCTGAAAGACTGCACACGCTCAATCCGCCCCGTGATTACGTCGTAGTACACATATTTTAATTTTTATCCTCTATAACTAGAAAGCAGAATCGAGTCGTGTTCGTGTTAACCTATTCGCTCTGCGTGTTGGCGAGGTTAGATAGCCTTTACCCAAACACGACCCATTATTAATCGTGTCAAGAAACTCAACCCTAACTCATACCTACATAACACGTAACCCATTTGTGACCCGCTTAACCCATTTAAGTAAATAGGTCAAGCAATGAATAAAGTTGGTGGTTTGCCGATTTAACTAGTTTAAACGCAAAAAATGATATAAGGATCTAAAATATGATAAGAATAACATACAAATAACTATGCGGCAATTTTCTGAATTACATGCGTCAATTTTCATGACATCTAAGGTATAAAATTATAATTCACTCATACTAAATAAATAACAAAATACATCTAATCCACATTCGACATAAAAACCATGTTATATATTTTATTTTTAAGATCTCATATACTTAAACGGGTTCACAGGTTGACATGTTTAATACTTACTCAACCCAAACACAACCCGTTTATTAAACGGGTTAGACGGGTTAGACGGGTTGACCCGTTTTTTACCCAAACATGTTTAACTTCGTGTCGTTTATCGTGTCGTGTTGAAAATTGCCACCTAAACTATACAAAATTAATCACTAGTATAGACTACAATCTATCTATACATACTATTAAAAAAGAGTTTTTGCTAAGATGATGAATACATAAAATTGATGAGGTGTCAATCAATTAGACCTTCAATTATAAAACTTATACCAATTTATGACATCACTTTGGTATTTTCAATTTTCTTTTTCTTAATAAATAATATGTGTAGATGGCCTCTTTTTTGCTTTTGCTTGAGACCCAATGTAACAATTTTCAATGCAACTTTTTTGCAGGCAACTTTTAATTTGAAATTCAAATTCATGCTTTGTGTATTTTTCTCAATTTTATTTTCTCTTCTTTGGCTTTGAAGATCCTCTCAAATATTTTCTCAATTTTATTTTCTTTTCTTTGCCTATATTTGCCGACCATAGGTAAACTCTCAGGCTTTCTATTTTCTGCTGATTTTTTTCTTATATTTCTTTACCCATTATTAGCTTGCACACAAAGAGTAATGATAAGAAAAGACAATGATGATATTTTTTGTTTGTGATTGAAACATCAAGGTAAGTAGCTTTTCAAAACTCCTATCATGTATCACTTTATATTCTTTTGTGTTGGTTTGTTTGTTAGTTCAAGTTTTATTTTTGTTTATGTTTTTCTATGTTATGATGGTTGTGGAGGCTTAATCCAAGCATCAAATTGAAGGTTCCCATGCCTCTCACTTATAGAAAAATGGATGTTCTCAAGTTAAAAAGCACTGTAATTATTTAAGAGGTATCATGCTATAATTTATTCTTTCAAGTTTGGTGTAGTTTGTTAACAAATCTGAAAGGTAGTAACAAATTAATGTGAAACGTAGTAACATAGAAAAGATAACTACCATATGTGAAAAAGAACCATTCTATTAAATAAGTATACCACATAATTTTTGTTTTGACAATACCCAAATCATTTGGTTAGTCATGAGCGTTGTTCCTTTAAAAAAATGTAAACATAGAAAATTAAGTATGCTCCTAGAAGGATAACATATTCTCAAGAGCAAACAACATTTTAGCCTTTTACTTTGTTAATGCCTACAACTTAGATTCAGATAAAATTAGAGTTTCGATCTTCATATTGATAACTACTGTATCAAGTAAAAGAGTTTAATGTGCAAAGTTGTTGGCAGGAGTAACTCTTTGATCTAGCGAGTGTGACATATTATTGTGGAATCAAAAGTATAATCCAAATTTAATATGGCAACACTTGATGCATTTATATTATCTTGTACACTAGTGTGTGTAAATAAAAAACCTATAGGTGCAAATCAAACATGTCCTTGTGCCAAGCTGTCTTTCACAACAACAAAAATGATTTATTTATTTTGTGTATAATAACGAATACATGTTTTGAATATGGAAATATATTACTTTAATGTGTAAAGACAGGGAGGTGGATTATATGAACTTAAAAATGAATTCATCTAATATTTTCATAAATGCATTTTTTGTGTAATGAGATGAGTTCATTTTAACCTTTTGTGATGTTTCTAAAGCATACTAAATTCATCACTTCTACTTCAAGTTTAGTGATTCTTGGTTCATATGTTTTATTTTTTTTTGGCACCGTGAGATTTTTATGTTGTTACTTTGGTCCATATTTCATATAAATATACGGTTACAATTATGTACTTGGTCTTTGCATATGATAAACCGTTCTTAAAACAAATTAAATTGATACAGCCCGTGTGTTACACGGGTTCTTAGCTAGTAATGATAATATATATATGTTCAAACTCAAAGATTAATGGACTGATTAGAGTTGCAAATGTATTTGAAAACCATGAGATAAGGTTAATTAGGAAGTTAGGGACTCATGATCTTCTCCTGTTTATATGTCTTTCAAATTTTAAAATATATAAAATTTTGGCTATAAATATCAATATATATTCCTTTAATAATTTTATAGGAAAACCAAGAGCAAGCTCTTGATATTCCAAAACGTCTAATTTCATTAATGTTATTTATGCAACATGCATTTATAAACTGAAAAACCAAAGACAGAAGAGCATACATACATATGGCTGCTAGCAGTTCAACAACCTTTGATCTTGATCACAATGAAGTTGATGATTCCTACTTTGCTGCTCTTATCGATGACGACGAAATTTTTCCAATATCCGATGAAAAGTACGCCGAGGAGCTTCAACTTCAAGAAGCACTCATTTCCTCTTCGTCGTTGCTAAATATCCCTTCACCGAGTGACATAGCGTCATCATCGAACACAAAGCCTCAGCCACTTGTGGATTCATTTGATGAGTCAAACAAGTCACCAAAAAACTTTTGTGTCATTTGTATGGACACAAAGACTGAATCTGACATGTTTCGGAACGTTAATGTTTGTAGTCATTTGTTTTGTTTTGATTGCATTCGTGGACATGTGGCGTCCAAGATCAAAGAAAACTTGACAATTGTAACTTGTCCTGACCCTAAATGCGATGGGGTCATTGGTCCCGAAGCTTGCAAGACAATTGTTCCTAGAGAAGTATTGGAACGTTGGGAAAACGCGTTATGTGAGTCTTTGATCATGGGGTCTGAGAAATTTTACTGTCCGTTTAAAGATTGTTCGGCTATGCTGGTGGACGATGGTGGAGAGGATGTCACGTCATCAGAATGTCCACATTGTAACAGATTGTTTTGTGCACAATGTAAGGTGCCGTGGCATTCGGGGATGGATTGTAACGTGTTTCAAAGCTTGAATGAGGATGAAAGAGACCCGAACGACATTATGTTGATGGATCTGGCTAAGAATAAGAAATGGAGAAGGTGTCCAAGTTGCAAATATTATGTCGAAAAAAGTGAAGGCTGTTTGCATATCTCTTGCATGTATGATTTTATTTATGTCTTTGCATACCATAGGTTTTAAATCGACTAAAAAACTAATGAAACCATTCTGCTGAATGCATTGCAGGTGCGGTTATCACTTCTGCTATGGATGTGGCGAGAAGCATACCAGTGATCATGCATGTGCTCAGACGATAGCCTGATGAACTTTCAGCATCTTCGAAGAATCGGACAAGTAGTCTTTTTAGTTTTTTCAGATCATATTACTCGCATTGTTTCGTGTCCCGGTTTACATATGAACTTCTTTTTTAGTTTAGTTTTGCTTGGTGTTTAGATTAGAGCATTTACCCAATGTTAAATGTCACAATAGGGCAAGACATTTTTCTTCAAAAAGTATTATGATTGAATTTTGTTAGACTTTATTTGCCCAATTGTCACTTATTGGGCTTGAATTTGGTTGGACTTATATTGGGCTTGTTTAGTCGATTTTTATTTCTATGAGAGTATTAGGTTGTGTTTTCTGAATTAGTGTAATTTTTCATATTTAAGTCACTGTTATGGAATATAATCAGAGTCAAATAAGGCTCATAAACTTATAAATAAGCTTAAACAAACATCCCCTAAGTATATACCATATACCCTACTGGTCGTAAATGAGGTAATATATACTCACACACCCACACATATTATTACATCTTCGGATAAAAGTGTGACTATCTGCATCCCGGCTTTTCCATACCCCAATCCAGCGTTGTGATAGTAAGTGAGGTCTAGATTGACTGGAAATACATATGATAACATGAGAACTTGAAATGCTATCCCATCATTCACTTCTATCAAAAAGTTAATATTAGTGAAAATCGTCGAAAAAAAAAGTATCACATTTTGGTCAATTTGAATTTTAGGTACTTAATTTTTATTTTTCTCAATCTAAGGTATCATAGTTCTTTTTGTGCAATATAATGTAAGGTTTTTTTTTACTTTTCGAAATATGCTATCGGTCATTTTTTAGCTAGAATGGTTAACTAATGTGATGCATCGTTATAATTGAGCAATTAAAAATCATTTCGGCTACACTTATGACTGATAATCATTTTCAAAAGTGAAAAAAAAAACCTTGCATTTCATTAAAATAACTTTTATATCTTAAAGTGAGGAAAAAAAATCAGTATAACCATGGTTAACCATAAAAAATTTGTACAATTTGACCATAAAACTTACAACGTGCTTCGTTGAGCGTAATGGGGGTGGAGAATGGTAAAGGTAATGATTAAACATGCTTGATTAGGAGTAGGGAATGCAATCATTGTTTAGAGCACAAGGTATGGGGTGTTATGGTGTGCTTATAAACGACGTCATTCATGTGCCAACCATAACGGAAGATCACGCCATTCGTGAGTAAACGTTGAGCCAATGCAATAGCTCAAGCCATTTGCATTCTTGTGTGTTTTTTTTTCTTTTCTTTTTTTGTATTGTGAGTGAGTACGTATTTTTAGTGGGGTATTTTGTGGAACCCAATAACATGTTAGTGGTGTGTCATGAGGGAGGGTGTTTTAGTTATTGGTATGTTATTAGAAGGTGTATGATGTGGTACTGAGGTGACATACCAATAATGTGTTATTTGGATCTCCCTCACCTTGTGCTTTTAGTATTGGGTAATGAGGCATTACCCAGTAAATTGGGAGGTATGGTAATGATTACCTACCACCACTACCACCACCACCAGTAGCCGCTACCACCACCAGCAGCCATCACCACCACCAACACCCACCACCACCCGCAGCAACCACCACCACCAGCCAACACCACCATCAGCCACCACCACCAGCACCACCAGCCACCACCACCACCAGTAGCCACCACCACCACCACCACCACCACCCACCACCACCATCAGCCAACACCACCAGTAGCCACCACCACCACCACCAACCACCATTAGCAACCACCACCACTAGCAGCCACAACCACCAGCAACCACCACCACCACCAGCCACCATCACCAGCAACAGCCACCACCACCACCAGCCACCACCACTACCACCACCAGCATCAGCCACCACCACAACCACCAGCAGCAACCACCACCACCAGCCACCACTACCACCACCACCAGCCACCACCAGCACCACGAGTTGCCACCACTACTACCACTTTGGAGGTTAATGTGTTTTTCTTAAACCAAGAATTATCAAAGATAATGATAATCTTCATTCCATTTCTTTGCATTCCCTTTGTCTTTACCTTTCCTATTCCCCATTTTGAACCAAGCACACCTTTAATGTTTCAAAAGCTTCCTAGATATTTAACACTGAACCTATATATTTTTTTTGGGAAATGATACATGGACCTAAAACCAAGTGTCAACATTCTAATGGCTGTATACAGGGACCCACTTATTTTACAACTCATCAAGATAATGACAAGTGATTTTAGGTGTAAGTTGAAGCCTAAATTTAAATCTATGTATCATTCCTCTTTTTTTTTTTTTTTTTTTTGTTGAAAACTGAACCTATATATTGATCAGTTATTAATGTCATGTCAGATCTGTTTGTTAAGTTGTACTAATTCTTTAACAAAGTTAGGAATTAAATTAAAATATGATGCATGTAACATGCCCCTATAGTTTGACGAACTAAAAAAGTTTCTTAATTATCAAGTTTCTTATTATATACTTACTTTAATCTTAATAGATTTCAACGCCCCAATGTTTGAATACACTTGTCTCCATGATGGACGGTCCAAAATTAAAATATTTCACTTTTACTTTCATTCTTTTTGTATTTTATAAGTAATACTCCCTCCGTCCTGAAATTATAGTCATGAGAGAGAAAACACAAAATTTAATAAAAGTGGGGCTATATTAATTTTCAACTACTTAAATATAATATTCTCTCACTATATTCTCTAGTTTTTACTTAATAAGGAAAGTGGACAATTAATTTGGGACAACCCAAAAAGGAAATGTGGACTATAAATATGAGACGGAGGGAGTATAACACAAGACCTCGACGTGTTTCGGTGTATGTATAGTATCTATAAAGGAAGGTATCATATCATGTCGACTTTTTTTTTATCATAGGAGTAGGGTTATCTTAGTTGTACTATAAGTTCCAAATTAATGTAAAACAAATCTTCATATATAACCTTTGACTATAAACTCAACTTGAAATGTAGAAAGTGTTATGAAAAGCAATGAACAAGAATCAATAGATTTAAGGAGAAAATGGTATTATTGATTCATAATAAGGCAAAGGGGAAATCCTAATTTGTTAATCAAGATTGAGATGAACAGACATAACCCATAATATTTTATAATACTTTTTTTATTATATTCATCGTTTATTATATGTTGTACACTGCCTCATTAAAAACCTTATCAAGAAATACCTGGTGGAATAAAAACTTGATGAATGGAAAAAGAGTGTGAAGTGCCGAAGGCCGATCTTTTGATGTATATCTTTCAAGCGTCGAAGTTGATGTATATCTTTCAAGCGTCGAAGGCCGATCTTTTGAACCAATTGCTCAAAAACTTTTTTCGGCAAATATTTTGTGAATAAATCTGCCAACTTTTCGCTTGATCGAATCAATAACTCCATCCTTTTGTAGATCATATGTAAAGAAAAATTTCGGAGAAATGTGTTTTGTTTTGTCTCATTTTATTTAGAACGGCAATTTTTTACAACCTACACTACCTATCTCACATGTCTCCAACGAGACTCGAACCCACAACCTCTAGGTTGATGGACCACTCACATACCACTAGGCCGAGAGGCCTTTGGTTGTTTTGTCTTATTTGATACACCGTTCCTTGATTTGAGCTATACACGCCGCATTGTCCTCATACAATAAGGTTAGATTTTCTTTGATAGATTCGAGTCTGCATTCTAGTTGGATGTGTTGAATCATTGATCTTAACCAAACACACTCTCGATCGACTTCATAAAGTGCAATAAGTTCAACATTGTTTGATGATGTAGCAGTTAAAATGATATGAACATCCATTCCATAATTATTCATAACACTTCCCCTTTGATGTCCATTTGAAGATTATGCCTCACTAAAACCTTGCTAGATAAACCAAGTGGGACAAAAATTTACTAAAGGGAAAAGAGTATATAATTCCTTCATACGCTTAGGGATGGTCAAAAACCTTACCATGAAAACCCAGTGGGGAAAAAAATCATGGTCAAGGAAAAAAGAGTGCACACGTATTTTTTTCCCGTGATGATCACACCACACCAACTTTTAATACCAGCGTAAGTGTCTTGATATAATAAACATGTTTGATTCTCGCATGAACACAGATTGTTCATGTATCCAGAAGGACTAAACATATGTCATACATTTGATTCAAGTACTTCCTCATGCATAATAAGTTATGCAATGCCAACAAATTCAAAGAAAATGATATAATACATCATGTATGACCAATAGCGAGAACATCAAAATAATATAATTCAAATAAATGATATAATACATCAATGTTTCATATGGATTTAGTATGATGACGTGCACAGAATACTCATCATTTTTGTTAACTGAATCGCAAAACACTTAAAAACGCCGTAATGCATCAAAATATCGAAAATATCTCAAAATTGCATTTTATATGTTTCGGATGCAAAATGTTTAAAATCGATGAAAATGAGCTAAGTTTGCATAATTGGCGCTTCAGTCCCCGATTTTCAAAAGTTGTCGAAATAGTCCCCGAGCACTTATTTTAAAGAAAATTCACCAAAGGTCCATTTAAAATCATAAGTTGTCAAAATTAGTCCTTTGGTGAAAATGTCAAAAGTTTTGAGAATTTACAAGTTTGGTCCCTGAGTTTCAAATTTGGCAAATATGGTCCTTTTATTATTTGAGATTGTCGATATGACCCTTGGATTATTTTTCGAAATTACATGAGTGGTCACTACATTTTCGTAAATTACATGCATGGTCTCGGTTTTCGTTTGGCAAGATTGGTCCCTTAACTACACCATTGGATTTAAAACTAATCCTAAGTCCAAATCCTAACTACCCAAGCCCAAGCCCAAATTAAACCCCAAACCCAGTCCAACCTGTTTACCCTTTATACCCGGTCAATATTTAACACCAAACCCACCGGTCAACTCACCTTTTCCTCCTTTTCACCTGCCTTCCTCACCCACTCGCTGCTGCAAAACCAAGACAACCTCACCTCCATTTCAACATACCTCCACCTTATCACTCCACCAACACCAAACAACAAATGCATTAATTGTTCCCCCCTTTGCACTCAAACCCCACCGGTTGATATACCACTTTCCCGCCAAAAATATCATCAATGGCCAGAAATGACTCAAGTAATCCAATGGCCAAGAAAAGAGGTGGGATTTACTCAGAGGACACGTGGGAGGCCTTTTGCTATAAAAGAGGAGGAAGAGAAAGCTGAAAGTAGTTAGTTTTTAGTTTGTATTGTTTTTTTTTTTATGTTTTCAGTTTTTAAATCTTTAAGTAATTCAGTCTTTTTTTTTACTTTCCTGCTTTGGTGTTTCACCTCTTGTACTCAACTTGTTAATTTTAATAAAATTCAGTTTTAGTCTTTTTTTTAATGTTGTTTTCAATTCAGTATAATACTTATGTTTAATTCATATTTTTGTTATTAGAATCCATAGCAGATTGTTTTCATCAACAATTCGTAGATACAAAGAAAATCATAAAATAGTTGAAAATAAAGAAAAATACTTCAAACTGTTTGTAGATTAATCTACACTTAGCTATCGATTAGTATAAGTTCATTGAAGCTTTTGTAGCTTTAAATGAGCTTATTTAGCTTATGGTTCGCTTTGCACTCAAAATTCACAACTAGTCAACACTAGTCAAACGGGTCAAATTGAGAGTCAAACTCACTCTATAATCAAGAGTAGTTCTCAAACCGCTTTGTTATAAGGTTTTAATCAAGAGAAGCCTAAGTCTTGCATGTTCACCGCTCTTGTTTTGAAATAAGTTTTAAAAGGGCGTTTGGTTTAAAGTAAGAAAAATGGGTCAAAAGGTTTATGCCATCTTTGACCGTAAAAGTCAAACATCTTTTGTGTTTCCAAGTCAAGATAGACAAATTTGAGGTGATGCAAAAGCTTTGAAAAGGTTTGGGTGTCAAAAGCAATTTGTCAAAATTTTCTTCTAACTTGAATTTATCATGTTTTCATGAGCAATTTAGTGAAGATTTTGTTGAGATAAAAATTTTAAAAATAAAATAGGAAGTCAACCAGCTTGTTTAACTGTGGTTAAGAGAAAAAAATTCAAAAAAATGTTGTACTAGGGCTGTAGTGGGTTCAAAGTGGGTGGCTTGGGCTTTTAACTGTTCTGTGCAGGGTATTAAGTCCAAATGCAAGTTTTCTCTTAGCTTATTAATAAGCTGTAAACGGCTTATGGATAGCAGCTGTTGGGGGCAAAAGCAAGTGGGCTAGGTGGACTTCTTGTAGCCAGAAGCTCAGGTCCTAACTCTCTTAATAGCTTATTCAAAATAAGCTCTAAAGTGAGCACCCTGGCCCTGTCCACTTCTGCAACACCACAGCAGCTATCCCACCCTTATTGTGCTTATTAGTTGCTCCCATTAGCTTATCTAGGGAACCTTAGTGCTTATTAGGTGACATAGATTAGGAGAGTTAGTTTCTAGCTTATCTTTTGCTTGTTGATGCTTATTTAGTCCTTTAGATTAGCTTATTATCAATTGATTATGCTTATTTTCCCATAAACTTAGGATTCCCTTTAACTGCTTATCTGTCCCCCCATACTTAGCTGCTCTTACTGTTTTTAGCTTATTCTAGTTACATGTTATGCTTATTAGCTTGTTCTCCTTTAAACAATTTTATTCCGTTGCTTATTTGTGCTATAGATTAATCATCAAGAGTGTTTGTTTGTAATCGTCCATAATCAGAGGTAAAAGCGGCCCAACCGCTTATTCCAAGTGTTTGACAAAAGAGTTTTACAAAAAGTCTTATTTTGGTCTTATAAACAAATTGCAAAAGAAAATTTCCAAAAAAAAAAAAAGAGAAAAAGGTGGGAGGCAGGCTCGAACCTGAGACCTCCCACCCATTGAGAGTGATATGTTGTACCTGTATGACCAGCGCCCTTGGGACTTCTATTGGTTTTATGTTGCAACATTTAGTACTTAAAGACCTTTGGCAGTTTTAAGCTTAAGCCCTTTCTTAGCTTATTTAGTAGCTTATTTCCAAAACAACCCATTGCTTTCGATTTTCCTAGAATCAATAGCATTCAAAGTACTTTTAGTGAATTTTTGATTTTTCTAAAATAGTTTTGTATTTTTAAATAATTAATTAGTGTTATATAGTTTTTAATTCGTAATAAATAATTTAAGAGTCGAAAAATACCCGGCTTTTTCCTAAAATTTTCTTTTGTCATATAGTAAGTAAGAAAATTGTTTTTACACTCGTAGGACTTTTATTTCATAAATTTTACGCTTTTACTATGCGCACTCGCGTAATTTTTACATATAACGTGCGTTTTCATTCTAGGTCATGTTTTTAGGTAATTTAGGTTTACGTTTTAATTAAAATAGTTTATTTAAGTTATTTTGTTTTTTAAATCAAGAAAAACATTATTTTAAAAATAGTGATAGCATTTATTTAATATAATTTATCTTTTTAATTTTCTTTAATTTGCATTTAAGCCCCTGTAATTTATAAACTTTTTCTTTAGGTATAATTGTTCATATTCAATCATAACCTTTTCCCATTCAAATTCTCTCGATCACTATTCGTTTGATTATTCATCGCACAGCTCGTTGGGACATAACGACCTGGGGAAACACTATACTCCTCTTATCTTAATTGCATTTGGTTCCAGACTGTTTGAAGTTTGTTACGGTTGCCCATTCACAAGTGGTCAGCTTGTGTGACAAAACTTGACGGTTCACCATCGATCAAATTTTTGGCGCCGCTGCCGGGGAGCTGTGCTAATTATCTTACGTTTAGCAGATTAGTGATTTGAATATTCACTCCTTGTTCATACCATCTATATATATCTATATTTTCTTACAAAAATCCAAAAACATCTTAAAACATATAAAACACAAAAATATTTTTCTTTTGTTTCTACATATATATAGATCAAAAACCCCAAAAGATTTTCTTTCTTATTTTTACAAAATGTTTATCCAAAAATCCAAAAATATCCATCTTTACCCTCTCACATCTTTGATTCTTCATCCCTACCCTCCGAAAACATTTGATTCTTTCTATGTCTTATCCTCACCCTCTTGGTTGTCAATGGTGTGGTGGTCCTTATAATGGTGGCAATTGCCCCGGTTGTAGCATGGTGGAATCGAAACGGGTCTGTCTATAACCGTGATCCCTATTCCTACCATAACACAACCGATTTATTCCATCGCCTACCACACCGTGAGACTCAAGCAGCATTGTTGTGAGTACCGTGGTGGTTCACACTCCGATTCGATTGTCAATCGGAAACACGCTTGTCTATGAGCGGGTTCCCGATAACAATTATGACTACCACACATATGACTCACACCACATCGGTTTCTTGTTGTGAGTATTGTGGAGGTCCACATCGTAGCTCGATTGTCAAGCAAGGAATCCATTTCCTTGTAACAATTACGACTCTTCGTATCATAACCAACCTCTACAAGACCAAATGAATCGGGCACCACCTCGGCTGAGCCACTTCCTCAAAATCTTCTCCTTGATCTTTTGGATTTAGTGAAGATTTGAAGGAATGTAAACATTCCCAAGATAATCCAAATCAAAATCCATGGAAGAATTGTTAGTCGAAGAGCGTTGCTAAAATAAATTCCCAAATTGCGTTTGAAAAATCTATTAGGAATCAATTGCAAAATAAAAAGCGACGGATCTAGCTCTCAATTTCGCTTTATTCTCGATGACGGTGATGATGAGGATACACTTGATATCCTTCAATTCTATAAAGATTCATCAAGTTCATCGATGATATCCCAGCAGTTGAGATTCATTCTCAAACAAGCGCTATCACACCCGAGGTTCACACTCACTCTCACGAGCATGGGGGACGAGCATCTTGACACTGTTCACGAAAAGGAATCGGGCGAATTCATAAAGTCTAGTGTTGAGAACCTTGTCCCAATCCCAAGAGAGTCACGGGGAATTCTCGAGCATTTGTGTGATATCCTACCCTCTTGTCTTCCCAAAAGATCATGTTGAGATGTTCTCCGATTCGATGATGATGATTCGTTGTCTTGTGGAGATATCGTTTATGTGGAAGATTTACCTTCCGAGCTTGTTAGCTTAGAAGAAGAGAATGATGAAGTTCTCGACACCGAAATCAAAGATGAAGCACTTCGTGCAACATTCGAATGTAAGTCTTCTCATTTCTAAAATCGAGGCTTTCAAAGAGAAACCTATTTCATCTCCTATCCCCATTAAGGGTAGTGACATTCTTTCCGATGATTCTAATCCGAAATGAAAGCCTTCTTTTGATAATATGGGAGAGAAGATTAGTGGCGATACCACTTTTCATTCTCATAATTCTCTCCCGATTATGAATCATTTATATTGGAGGAGTTCACTAGTGAACCCACTCATATCAATTCGAATATGATTCATTCACCTTCAAGGAGTTCTCGATGAACTCACTCATATCATATCTCCACGGAGTATGATAATTTCTACTTTGATCTAGACACACCCATAATATGTCTTGATCTGCGAGCTTAATCGATGAGATTCATGAAACTATGAATTCTCCTATTGAGGATGAAGAGTTAGTCATGATTTTCTTTCTTTTCTTCATATATTATGTCACTTCTCCTGTTCTTCACTCCTTCGGGAATGAAGACATTATCTTTGATCCCGGCATTTCCATGTACCATTATCTTGAGCCGGGAATATATCTCATCGGTGTGGAACTTTCACGTGCTTCAAATGTTTATCTAAACATCTTGAATGAAAGTCCGATGGAGAGTGTTTCTTCCACTTACTTCCCCATGAACAAATTAATTCGGGGTCGAGTCAAGCTAGCGACTCGGTAATCAAAAACAGTAGTTAAACATGGGTCTTCACCCGTGTGTACCACCCTAGTGTGGGGGAGTTGCCCCCCGATGTTGTATATAAGTTTTCAAAAAAAAAAAAAAAAAAAAATGGCCGTAGTATTTCCCTTTTACGTTCTTTGTTTCGCATAACCGCCGGTACTTTGAATATTGAGGGCAATATTCATTTCTAGTGTGGGGGAATTTCACGAATTTTATCATGTAATTATACCGCCTAATTCCCCCAATTTTTGCCAAATTTTTTTTCTGGAGAAAGTGTTTTGCACTTACTCAACTTATGGTTATCAGTCCGCCATGTCTAATAAACAAAAGGATTGGCTAATCCAGGAGCAAACGGCTCTTGGTAAAGATTTATCAAATCCGTTGACGGCTTGCAATTTGCCCAAAATTGTATGGTATTTAGCTCACCATATCCTTAAAAGTGAAGAGTTGGCTAGCCCGCAAGTTTATGGCTTGTGGTAAAGGCAGTGGAAAACCATAATTGGTAATCAGCTCACCAAAGATAGTATATATTATCTAAGAGTTGGCTAGTCCAGAAGCAAACGGCTTCTCGTAAAGACAAATCAAATCCGTTGGAAGGCGGTGGTTTGCTCAAAATCACATGGTTATCGATGTACCATAGTTCTTACTTGAACTCGAAACATTTGGCTACTCCGTAAGTAATGGCTTTTGATAAAGAGATTCAAATCCATTAAGTTTTCTCAAAAGATTGCTAGGGACTAGCAATAGTTTAGTGTGGGGATTGATGAGTGTGTAAATACTCATCATTTTTGTTAAATCTGAATCGCAAAACACTTAAAACGCCGAAATGCATCAAAATCTCGAAAATATCTCAAAATTGCATTTTATATGTTTCGGATGCAAAATGTTTAAAATCGATGAAAAATGAGCTAAGTTTGCATAATTGGCGCTTCGGTCCCCAATTTTCAAAAGTTGTCGAAATAGTCCCCGAGCACTTATTTTAAAGAAAAGTCACCAAAGGTCCATTTAAAATCATAAGTTGTCAAAATTAGTCCTTTGGTGAAAAATGTCAAAAGTTTTGAGAATTTACAAGTTTGGTCCCTGAGTTTCAAATTTGGCAAATATGGTCCTTTATTATTTGAGATTGTCGATATGACCCTTGGATTATTTTTCGAAATTACATGAGTGGTCACTACATTTTCGAAATTACATGCATGGTCCCCGGTTTTCGGGTTTGGCAAGATTGGTCCTTAACTACACCATTGGATTTAAAACTAATCCTAAGTCCAAATCCTAACTACCCAAGCCCAAGCCCAAATTAAACCCCAAACCCAGTCCAACCTGTTTACCCTTTATACCCGGTCAATATTTAACACCAAACCCACCCAATAACTCACCTTTTCCTCCTTTTCACTGCCTTCCTCACCCACTCTGCAGAAAACCAGTACAACCTCACCTCCAGCTCAACATACCTCCACCTTATCACTCCACCAACACCAAACAACAAAATGCATTAATTGTTCCCCCTTTTGCACTCAAACCCCCACCAGTTGATATACCACTTTCCCGCCAAAAATATCATCAATGGCCAGAAATGACTCAAGTAATCCAATGGCCAAGAAAAGAGGTGGGATTTACTCAGAGGACACGTGGGAGGCCTTTTGCTATAAAAGAGGAGGAAGAGAAAGCTGAAAGTAGTTAGTTTTTAGTTTGTATTGTTTTTTTTATGTTTTCAGTTTTTAAATCTTTAAGTAATTCAGTCTTTTTTTTTACTTTCCTGCTTTGGTGTTTCACCTCTTGTACTCAACTTGTTAATTTTAATAAAATTCGGTTTAGTCTTTTTTATGTTGTTTTCAATTCAAGATAATACTTATGTTTAATTCATATTTTGTTATTAGAATCCATAGCGATTGTTTTCATCAACAATTCGTAGATACAAAGCAAATCATAAAAATAGTTGAAAATAAAGAAAATACTTCAAATCTGTTTTTAGATTAATCTACACTTAGCTACTGATTAGTATAAGTTCATTGAAGCTTTTTGTAGCTTTAAATGAGCTTATTTAGCTTATGGTTCAGTTTGCACTCAAAATTCACAACTAGTCAACACTAGTCAAACGGGTCAAATTGAGAGTCAAACTCAGCTATATAATCAAGAGTAGTTCTCAAACTGCTTTGTTATAAGGTTTTAATCAGTAGAAGCCTAAGTCTTGCATGTTCACTGCTCTTGTTTTGAAATAAGTTTTTAAAAGGAGCGTTTGGTTTAAAGTAAGAAAAATGGGTCAAAAAGGTTTATGCCATCTTTGACCAGAAAACTCAAACATCTTTTTGTGTTTCCAAGTCAGTATAGACAAATTTGAGGTGATGCAAAAGCTTTGAAAAGGTTTGGGTGTCAAAAGCAATTTGTCAAAATTTTCTTCTAACTTGAATTTATCATGTTTTTCATGAGCAATTTAGTGAAGATTTTGTTGAGATAAAAAATTTTAAAAAATAAAAATAGGAAGTCAACCAGCTTGTTTAACTGTGGTTAAGAGAAAAAAATTCAAAAAAATGTTGTACTAGGGCTGTAGTGGGTTCAAAGTGGGTGGCTTGGGCTTTTAGCATCGCATGCGTGGTATTAAGTCCAAATGCAAGTTTTCTCTTAGCTTATTAATAAGCTGTAAACGGCTTATGGATAGCAGCTGTTGGGGGCAAAAGCAAGTGGGCTAGGTGGACTTCTTGTAGCCAGAAGCTCAGGTCCTAACTCTCTTAATAGCTTATTCAAAATAAGCTCTAAAGTGAGCACCCTGGCCCTGTCCACTGCTACAACACCACAGCAGCTATCCCACCCTTATTGTGCTTATTAGTTGCTCCCATTAGCTTATCTAGGGAACCTTAGTGCTTATTTGGTGACATAGATTAGGAGAGTTAGTTTCTAGCTTATCTTTTGCTTATTGATGCTTATTTAGTCCTTTAGATTAGCTTATTATCAATTGATTATGCTTATTTTCCCATAAACTTAGGATTCCCTTTAACTGCTTATCTGTCCCCCCATACTTAGTTGCTCTTACTGTTTTTAGCTTATTCTAGTTACATGTTATGCTTATTAGCTTGTTCTCCTTTTAAACAGCTTATTCGTTGCTTATTTGTGCTATAGATTAATCTGTCAAGAGTGTTTGTTTGTAACTGTCCATAACTGTAGGTAAAAAGCAGTTCCAACTGCTTATTCCAAGTGTTTGACAAAAAGAGTTTTACAAAAAGTCTTATTTTGGTCTTATAAACAAATTGCAAAAAGAAAATTTCCAAAAAAAAAATAAAAGAGCAAAAAGGTGGGAGGCAGGCTCGAACCTGAGACCTCCCACCCATTGAGAGTGATATGTTGTACCTGTATGACCAGCGCCCTTGGGACTTCTATTGGTTTTATGTTGCAACATTTAGTACTTAAAGACCTTTGGCAGTTTTAAGCTTAAGCCCTTTCTTAGCTTATTTGGTAGCTTATTTCCAAAACAACCCACTGTTTTCAGATTTTTCCTAGAATCAATAGCATTCAAAGTACTTTTAGTGAATTTTTCAGATTTTTCTAAAATAGTTTTGTATTTTTAAATAATTAATTAGTGTTATATAGTTTTTAATTCGTAATAAATAATTTAAGAGTCGAAAAAATACCCGGCTTTTTCCTAAAATTTTCTTTTGTCATATAGTAAGTAAGAAAATTGTTTTTACACTCGTAGGACTTTTATTTCACAAATTTTACGTTTTTACTTGCGCACTCGCGTAATTTTTACATATAACGTGCGTTTTCATTCTAGGTCATGTTTTTAGGTAATTTAGGTTTACGTTTTAATTAAAATAGTTTATTTAAGTTATTTTGTTTTTTAAATCAAGAAAAACATTATTTTAAAAATAGTGATAGCATTTATTTAATATAATTTATCTTTTTAATTTTCTTTAATTTGCATCTAAGCCCCTGTAATTTTAAACTTTTTCTTTAGGTATAATTGTTCATATTCAATCATAACCTTTTCCCATTCAAATTCTCTCGATCACTATTCGTTTGATTATTCATCGCACAGCTCGTTGGGACATAACGACCTGGGGAAACACTATACTCCTCTGATCTTAATTGCATTTGGTTCCAGACTGTTTGAAGTTTGTTACGGTTGCCCATTCACAAGTGGTCAGCTTATGTGACAAAACTTGACCGTCAGGAGCCGATCAATGACACTTTCAAATTTTTGTGAACATCATCTTTATAAGTCAAAAAGAGACTTTTCAGCATTATGTGACCTCATAACTGTGAGCGTCATCTATCAACATAAAGTATATTTAACTATTATTTCAACTATCTTAATGCACAAGGAATTAATCTTAAGATGTTCAATTAATGTAGACAAACTTTGTCTTTTATTTCGAATTTAGTTTCGAAGCATTTAATCGCCTTTATAATCTCTCAAAGAGTTTCATTGATATACCATAGTCAAATCCGGATATCCTTGTAAAATTGCACGGGTAAACATAATAATTTCCATGTCCCATTTTTTAAAAATATTGACTAAGGCGATTGCAACACTGTTGTTCCCTATTCACTATCGTATAAAACAGTTTAAGTACGTAAAACAAACTAATAGTGAATCAATGACTGAAAGTAATGTAAGTAAAAACACACTAATAAATTTTCAACGTTTATATTCTTATTAGAAATGAATCAAAAGAATACATTACCCAAGTACTTGTGAAATAGTACTTGGGATTGAAATGACAAAGGGTTGGTACTCCTCACTAAGTTCAGGCTAAGTCTGAACACAACTACTATGGAACCACCGAGCTATCTCGTGGGGTGAGTTGTATTGGAGGAGTGAAAGATGGCTTGTGTGTGTGTGTTTTACAATTCACAAGCTTAAATTTTCACTCCATCTCTTATGCTATTTATACAAGTATGAGTTTTAACTCTATCCTAAGTGACAACCGACAAGTTCTGTAAGACAAAATATCGATGTATTTTGTCTCATTCTAAAGTTATATCCGTAAGGACAAAACCACTTTCTACTTGTCGATCTTGATGTCGAGCCTTTAAGGGAAAGTTGACTTCTTGAAGATAAGCACTCCGTCTTTATCGCTTCAAGCATAACCGTTTGTCCCACCCATTCTTGATCTTCTCTTCCTTCGTCTTTAGTCAAGTTTGTCTTGATGTTAGTAGTTGGTGAAGAGTTGAGGGATTGATGAGTTATTTTCATCACCACCGAATCCACCATCTTCTTCTTGACTCAGTCTTCACCCCTTAAGTTTTGCCTTACTGAGTGGAGAGACTACTTCTTCACCTCTTACTGAGTATCCTGAAGATGGCTCACTGAGAGACTATGCGCTCAGTGACTTGTTAGTGTTTAACGGTCCAAACACTTGGGGTATTTTCTATTCAAATCCTAGATTAAGGGGTTTGGGTATTGACTGAACCCAACAGTCTCCCCCTATTTGGATATACAAATAGCCTAAGTGTTTGATCAGTGTAAGTGAGCAATTGGCTTCTTCTTACACTGAATGTACTAATGAACATAATAAAGAACACTGAATATTTTAACAAAACATACATCGTTTATTGATCAATTACATGGTTCCTATCACTATTACAAAAGATGAAAGATAATGATGTCATTTAATATGGATTCCCAGTGCTTCAAGCTTGACTTTCTTTGTGATGAGTGTTTCTTTGTCAGGGTGCTCATTTATCTTGGCGTTTAAGTCGACCTGAGAACGATGTTCTTTGAGTCTCGAATTTGAGAGGCCACGGTATGTAGCTCAAGATTGCGACCACACCGATCGATCATTGTCACTCCATCTTTGGAATGTTGGGTTTCCATAGACATCAATGTAGAAACAGTCCTATTTCGGGCTTTTCAATCACAAGACAGTTTACAAACTTCACTCCTTGGTAGCTCCTATTACATTCCAGTCCTGCACTTTGATATCATTTGGAACTCAACCTCTTCGTTTGCCTGTGATGATTGAGGTTGAGATCCTTGAGTGCGATTAAGGTAGGTGAATCCCAAGATTGTTGGTGCTTCCTCGGTCTTTCATACCTTTCTTGAGCATTTTCATCGCCTCCTTAACCACCGATTCGCTTCTTTTCAATGATCGGACCAAGTTCATCGAGTTTAGTGATCCCAAAGTCGGTGAATTTTAAGGGATCATGAACCTCGAAGTGTCTTTATCATCCCCTATAGACATTCATTGCCGTGGTTTGGACTTGGGGATGATTCGACATCGATGATTTTCTCGACGACCTTACGCTTGTCATTGACCAGTTGTAGTGGTCAATTCTTTCTTGCCTGATGGCTGCAGCTCTTTTGTTCTTTTCATCCAATTTCTTTTTCATTTCAGCCATTTTAGCAGCCTGAGCATCCTTGAACTTCTGTCCAGCCTGACCCTTTTCAAGCTTCTTAGGATCAATTCCAATGTTCCCAGCTTCTTCAGCAACTACTTGTACCAGTGCTTCTTTGCTCTTTCTTTCTTCCTCAATTAGTTTCCTCCTCCTTTCTTCCTTAGCAAGATAGGCACTTAGCTGTTGTGGAGTGAGCAGGTACTCAGTGTTGCCGATCATATAGGGGATCTTCTCAGGCTTATGTGTTTTCATTATGGCCTTTCCTTTTTCCTGTCCTGAGGAAGATGATGCTACCAAGGGTGGTGTTGCTGTCATGATTGTTGTTGTTGGTGGGACTGATGATAAGGGTGTTGCCAAAACTGGTGGGATTGATGATATTGGTGTTGCGAGGCGGTCGGTGGCTCCCCTCGGTGTGAGAGGAGTCCCTTGATGGTCTTCTCCCCTCAACTGTTGTTGCAACGTCGGTGAGAGCAAGAGTTGCCTAGGACACCTGGGGAGTTGGTGTTGCTTGACCTTTGAAGGCTTGGTAGATCTCCGTGACCATAGCCTTAATGTCGGTTGTATCCTTTCAAGACCGGTGACTTGTTCGCGCCAGATTAACGAGAGAGTTCCAAGGCACTTATTCTAGGCCCAAGATTCCAAGCCATTGAGGAGGATGCCTTAGCGGAGTAGTCACCGAGCATCCAAAGAACCCAGTGTAGCTGAAGAGGCGAGGCCGAAGATTGAAGACCACGAACATTGGCAATTTTGAGCATGGTGGTAAGTTCAGTGAGGCCTGAGGAATTTTTCAAGTAAGCCTCAGTAGCCTCCAGCACTTTGGAGTTGAGTGCTGGGTCTTCTTTGACCGAGTCCCTGATTTCATCAATCTTTGTCCCACAACCCTGAAGATGCTTTATAAATTTAACCAGGTTTTCATCCAGTCTGTGTAGATGTTGGTACATGAGATCCCTGTGTTCATCAGTGTTGGCATTGAAGGTGAGCACATCAGACTTTAGATCAGCATAGCTGCCAGTAGCTTCAGTGTGTTGATCCCATAGAGTTTCAGTAACCCCAGAATATAGCTTCCTTGAAGCTTTAGTGATCCATATAACAATTTGCCTCTGCGCCGATTGGAAGAGTATTATCAAACTTTCAATTCTTGAGACGGGAAGATGCGGAAGAGTCGAGTCATGTTCTTGATTTGGAAAGGTGACTCTTTAGGCTCTTGTGGATCAGGCTGATGCTCTTGTTCAGTTTGAACATCAGTGTCCACTTCTTCTCATGCTGATAGAATTTCATCTTCACTTTCAGCTTGTTCTTCATTAGAGAAAAGTATTTTAGTAACTTCAGCAACCGTTAGTAAACCAGTGGTAGTGATGGGTTCCATATCAGCGGGTGGTATGTTTCCCCCTGAGTCTTTGTCCCCAGTGACCCCTCAGACACTGGTGGGCATTTCCCAGTGCCTTCGCCGGAGTCAGGATTGGTGGTGGGTTCGTGATCGGTGGTTGTTTCTTTCCTCCGAGTCTTTGTCCCCTGTGACCCCCGAGACCGGTGGGTGTTTCCAGTGCCTTTGGCGGAGTCGGTGGCGATTAGATCCCTATCGGCGGGTTGTTCGGGTTCCTACGAGTCTTTAGGATCATTCGGTTGGCCTCGGACAAAAGCGTGATTTGCGAATGTCATCCTTGGGTGTTGTAGAAGCGCTCCCTACCGGTGGTTGTATGTTTCCTACGGATCTTGGGAGTAGTAGTTGGGACCAAGGGCACCGATTGTGATTTATCGGTGTCCTTCGTTGTCACCGGGTGGATGTTGCTTGGTCTCCGGTGGGTGGCGGATCGATCTTGGGCTTCTTTTGCCTTTTAGGTGTATTCTCAAGCCTCGTGGCCCCGAGACTTGGGTTTGGCCTTAGTCGATCGAGACTTCCCTTTCTCTTTTAGGAGCGGGGTTAGGAGACATTGAGTCCCTCTGGTTGTTTACAGCAACCATATGGGCCGTCAATTCGATATTTGTGACATTGGATGGGTCTTTTTGAAAATTATATTGACTCAGGATGCCAGGTAAAGCACAATATTTTTGTTCCTGAGGATAATTGCAACCCAGTAACACTTGCAAAGCACAAGAGACAAACCTAGGATACGAAACGTATTTCGTCCTAGTTTTGCTCTGTAGCTTGGTTACGAGATCACTGTAAATGATCTCCCCAATGTTGACAGTGACACCATTCATCAAGTAGTATGCCATCATCAACTGAATAGAGTTAACTTGTTCAGTGGATGAGTGGTTCCCGCCGAGGACCTGAATCACAAAAGTGAACAGGAACTAGGGGTATCGTGTACTAAATATGAGTACATCGCAAGGGTGTGGGTTAATTACTCGACCGATGTGGAAGAAGTAATTATAATACATGTTTTAAACAAGGGTTATCCTAATGCCTCTTATCACTTAGTTATTCCTAACTACACAAGTGTAGTCTCACTAGCGATCTCGGAATGCATCACAAAACAAGTTCTATAATCTATAATACTACCGGTACACTCTCTAAGCATTAAAGGTGAATGCTTTTATTCCTAAAGATATGATCTAGGGGCGAACCTCACATTTTTGGGGTGGAATTTGAGTGGTAAACGGTTTTTGTGCTAGTCATATAACTCTTATCCATGAGACGCTTTATTAAGACAAAAGTTTAGCCCATACATGTCATAAAAAATTTTAATTTGGTGCTAAAATTGCCCTAAAAAATATTTCTCATAGTTTATTACACAATTGAACTAGGACAAGACAAATAATCAAGGATAAGCATAGTTTCTAAGTTCCCGTTTCATTCTCCCTCACTACACTTAAACTTAACATTGTTTCCAATGTTCTCCGAAAGTATCAAAGTTATGATATAAGAAACTAATACTCCCCTGATTAGCTCGATAGGATATGTATGAATTTGTGCTTAAATCCTCTTCCAAGAAGAACGCATAAGTAATAAGCTTCATCTAATGTGTTTCTTCTTCTAGTTCAAAATAACCTGCACACTCATAAGAAAACGACAACCCAAAGCATCAAACCGAACAAAGAAAAATCACAACAACATGTAATTCCAGACTTAAATAAGATATAATGCTTGTGGAATGGATGTTTGCAGTTTTTCTGGAAAATTGACACCTGGGAATTTCCAAAAATTTATAAGTAGCACAGAAAATGAATTAATGATAAACTGTTTACGCAGAATAGCGGCGTCGCCGTCTGCTTTAATCTGACGCGTCAAGTTGTCTCGACAGAAGTGGTCTCTTTGCATTTTACGGAAAAATTACATCATAAAAACCTTAAAACATTCCTACAAAACATCCATTATGACTCGATACAAGCATTTGACTCTAACAATCATACAAATATATCAATTTCAATTATCGTTAATCTCATGTTCGTGTTCTTAAAAACATATTTGATCTTCCCTACACTTATCTTTTTGTAAAATACCTTTATATGTAATTAAGACGAGGTTAAAAACAAAATAAAGCATTTTCACAAAGTCTAACATGAGAATAAACAATAACGAAAAAGATATATAAACACACAAATAAAATAACAAACATTCAAACAAATAAACATGGGTTGCCTCCCAAGAAGCGCTTGTTTTTGTTCGAGTCACGAGCTTGACTCTACCCTTATTTTATGGATAAAGGGAAAGTTTTTCCTACACTTAAGCTTAAGTGCGGGTGATAGTAGCGATACACACCCTTAGGGTGGAAATTTGCTACGTGAGGAGAGGGTGATGGGTGATACTTATGCTCAAAGGGGTGTGCTCCTATTATACTAGCCTTACCTAATTCAATTGGTGTAGCGGGTAAATTAAATCTTTCTCTTAGAAATGGATCATCTTCTATCAACTTCAAAAGATTCTTAGTTAAGGATCCATCTTGACCTAATAAACCCGGTTTAAACCCATAATGTTTCTTGTTATCAACCATGAATGGGTGATGTAAGTGTGTAAGATCATGGGTTACTCTTAAAAACATATTTGATCTTCCCTACACTTATCTTTTTGTAAAATACCTTTATATGTAATTAAGACGAGGTTAAAAACAAAATAAAGCATTTTCACAAAGTCTAACATGAGAATAAACAATAATGAAAAAGATATATAAACACACAAATAAAATAACAAACATTCAAACAAATAAACATGGGTTGCCTCCCAAGAAGCGCTTGTTTTTGTTCGAGTCACGAGCTTGACTCTACCCTTATTTAACGGATAAAGGGGAAGTTTTTCCTACACTTAAGCTTAAGTGCGGGTGATAGTAGCGATACACACCCTTAGGGTGGAAATTTGCTACGTGACGAGAGGGTGATGGGTGATACTTATGCTCAAAGGGGTGTGCTCCTATCATACTAGCCTTACCTAATTCAATTGGTGTAGCGGGTGAATCAAATCTTTCTCCTAGAAATGGATCATCTTCTATCAACTATAAAAGATTCTTAGTTAAGGATCCATCTTGACCTAATAAACCCGGTTTAAACCCATAATGTTTCTTGTTATCAACCATGAATGGGTGATGTAAGTGTGTAAGGTCATGGGTTACTCCTATATTAGCTTCTACTCTACATGGCTTAGATTCTACCACCTTCATAACGCAACTACCCAGACTATTTATTTGATGGGTGGATTGGGGCCTAATTCAATTTCTAGATTCACATCTAAAGACGAAAAATTGGGTAACATTTTTGGTTGAGGCTCCGGTTCATCAAAATCAGGAACTCCCCTAGGACTAAGAGAGAAGTCATGACAACAAGCATCTAAACCTACATTCTCTAGTGGTGTTTGGTCTAAAGGTTCTATATCAATCGCGGTTCCTATAGTCTCTTCTACTTCTTCCGGGTAAGTTATAGGCGGTGTGTGTTCCTCAAGTGGTGGTAGGGCTTGTGGGCTTGGAGCTTCCACCTCATTCTCCATTATACCTAGATCTCCTATATGTTCATCATGTGTTTTAGTATGATCTAACCCAGATACACTCCTAAGTATCTCAAATCCTTCTTTAGCCATTTCAAATTCTTGGTCCGATTCATAAGAATTGTTTTAAAAAACTTGACTACTATGTTCTATTTTCCTAAAAGATTCCTCACGCGTGTCATATGTTTTGGTGAAATCTATCCCACGCATGCAACTAGGTAGTTCAACTCTAACCATCTCACAATCTGGTTTGGATTTAGGTTCCATGTTCTTAAAATCTAGGTCTTTTTGTTCATGGTGCCTAAGGTTGGATAAATCCTCCTTATCTGTTTCCTCAAATTGTGTTGTAGACAAGCCTATGACTTCATTCAAACTATGGGTTATGCTTAGGAAGCTTTTCTCAAAGTTTTTCCAAATGGTCGCACTAAAAGGAGTTGATCCTAACAATGATTTTTGAATAGAAGCCACACATGCACAAAATTCATCAAAGCCCTCTAACTTTACAACTATCTCCTCTTGAATATCTCTAAGATCACTCACAAATTCATAAGAACAATAATAAGAAATTCTATCTATGAAATACAATTGTTCCTCATTTGTTAATGATTCAAATGCAACTTCACTTGCCATAGTGACAAATGAAAAGGGTTTTACGAACACAAAAACAAAGAATGAGGATAGACTACGAGAAAGCTAATAAAGAAAATATAAATCTCACTTAATAGGAATCTAGTGAGTGGACCTAAACGAGATAGAAATCTAACTAGCTATTCTATTCCCCGGCAGCGGCACCAAAAACTTGATGCGCGTTCAGGGTCAAAGGAACTTCCTTTTCATCAAGCAAGTTTTTCAACACCCTAGGCAGTAAACCTAATCGTTGTAGTGTAGTATTGGGTAAACCTCGAGAGTTGATATCGTTCTCTAGGGGAATGGGAATGCTAGCAAGAAGTGTACTATCTAAGGTTGAGGTTGAGGATGATTTTTTTTTTCCTTTTATATGTTTTTTAGAAAGCTAAGGGTAAAATCTCGAGGCAATTGGTTTGGGGGTGGTACTTCTACCGATTACTCTACTATTCTAATTATCTAATACTACGGGTAGCTATGTCTATTTGATTGTGTGTCTGTATGACGATTAAAAAATGTGTTTACCTAGATACTATTACTCCCTAGTTATCTTTTATTGTTGGTTGAATTGTCATGTCCTTATTCTTAAAGCGTTGTGTTTTCTAAGGTCGTAGGGTGTGCCTTTTGCCCTAACTCTTTTAGAATACCTTTAGGTTATTGCCTACGAAATCCGCTAGATGATTCATAAACTAACTTTAAGGTTATCTTTGGATATTTAGACTACGAAATCCGCTAAATGATTCAGAAACTAATGTTCACAAAGATTACTCAAACATTTAAACACAACGATAGCCTAGTTGCACTCATAAGCCAATTACAATTAAGATAAGAGACAACCAATCAATAATTAATGACTAGGTTTCATAGATCTAAGCAAACACACAAGAAATTTAGCTAGACATGTTAAACAAGCAAGCATACACACATTCAATGGAAGACATAATGATATTAATGGATTAAAACACTTATCTTGATGTGTAAAATAAGGTTTTGGACTCTAAGATACTGTCCAAGTCGGACTACAAATGTTTAGGGTTTTTACTACAAAATTCTACCTCCTTAAATGCAGAAAAATCGAATTCTATAAGTCAAACCGCTTAAGTTAAACCGCTTATGACAAACCGCTTACGTCAAACCGCTTAAGTCAAACCGCTTTCGATACAACTAATCTAGACAAACCGCATCCAAGAACTTGACAAATCGCTTCCTTGATCAGATCAAATCGCACCCAAATGACATCAAACCGCAAACACGTAATGTCTACGAGCTAACATATGCTAGAAAATAGTTGGGGTGACCGACACTTCACTCTGGATTTTCTAAATCCTAACAGGAATAGGTAGTTCTTAGCAGGATCTAACTGGTTCTTGAACAAAATAGCATTTTCTTAACTGGTTCTAACTGGTTCTTACAGGTTCTTGGCCGGAATATCCGGTTCTTAGCTAGTTCTCTTGGTTCCTACTTGGTTCAGCCGTTCGGTCATTTTGACAGTATTTCAATAAAACGGAGTTCTGGTTCAAAAGTTATGGCCGTTTGAAGTTCTGACGTAAAAAGTCAACTTTGGTCAAGCCGCAAGTGGTCAAACCGCAAGTAGTCAAACCGTAAAAGTCAAAACTTAGTTTTTTTGATCAAATCGCAGTGGTCAAATCGCATTGGTCAAATCGCAGGATTGTCAAACCGCTGGAATACAAACCGCTAAAATCAAACCGCTTTTTATCAAACCGCTTCTTATCAAACCGCTTCTTATCAAACGGCTTAGATCAAACCGCTGAAGACAAACCGCTTGAGTCAAACCGCTTAAGTCAAACTGCTTATGTCAAACCGCTTATGTCAAACCGCTTACGTCAAACCGCTTAAGTCAAACCGCTTCCGATACAACAAATTTAGACAAACCGCATCCAAGAACTTGACAAATCGCTTCCTTGATCAAATCAAATCGCATCCAAATGACATCAAACCACATACAAGAAAATAGTACGAGACTCAAACCGCTTTCTTGAAACTCTTCAAAAACTAAACTTTTCCAATCCAAAACACTATAACCAAGTAAAATTAAGCCTTCCAAACCAAAACCTAAGCACTTATGATGATTCTAAACACAGAAGTACTATCAAAATTCAAACTTTAACACTTTTAGGGTATAGAATTCAAACCAACAAAACACACAAATAACCAATCTTTATGATCTAACCATGGCTCATGATACCAATTGTTGGATATTAGTTATTGTAACACACAAACAATCAATTATATGTTTTGAATCTTAGCAAGAAACTTAGAGAGAGAAAGTGGGAGATGGGATCCTTTCAAGAGAGAGAAAGTGAGAGAAAAACAAAGAGAAGTTAGATTAAAAAATGAAAGGTCCAACCCTCTACCTTGGGAAGTAGAGGGTATTTATAGTTTTACATAATACGCCCTATGTCGGGGTGTGGATCAGGCATACAGTGGGTAAAGACCCATCCGTCCTCCACGGTGTTACTCTAACTAACTAACTAACTAATAGATAACGTAATGTGTAACACCCCCAAAAATGACTCAGCGGAAGCATACGTGTATTGGGGCGCTACTAAGTTGGTATCACAACATAAGCATAGAACAACGGATTTTTATAAATAACTTTTATTCATTTCTTAAAAACAATGTTTACATTTTTGATTTGATGCGGAAAATGGCCCAATATAAAAAGGTGGTCCCAATACATAAATCAGAGTCGTCTATGACCATGCCATGCCTTTGCCTTGCGCCTCAAAGATAAGCTATCACCTCAAACACCAAGATACATGCTAAAGGGGTCACTTTTACATTTGGTGAGTTCATAGGTTTATTTAAAAAAAGAATTCAGTACACTGTTTCAAAGTTGGTTTTTGATGATCATTACGTCTTGCATAATGTCATGAAGTTTATGGTTTCAATTCATAAAAGAGATTTCATTAGTGGACTATAAGTAGGGTATATGTACATTACAACGAATATAATGTCATATATTAAATCTTGCACTAAGTTCATGCAACCGAAACTACGACAGTTCTTGTATGCACAAAGAAGTCATACAAATAAGGAGCCATGGCGAGTGTTTATCCCAATACACTCGGTCCCGACATGCTATATGTTTCTCCTTGACCCAAGCGGGGTCAACCGAACAGAGGAGTCACCCTCAATAGATCTATTTATAACATTCGCGCTTCCCAGCAGGAATTGACGGTTCATGAAGAGGGCAATTTGGGATCTAAGGACTTAGGCTAAGCTGCGTAATATTCTAGGTCAAACATTTTGGTATGGTCCATAAAACATCTATGTATGATGAAACTTTAATCATAAAAGCATAGTATGCATAGAATGCACAATTTCAGTAATTAAATCATTTAAGTAAAATGAGCATGTATCTTCCCCAAAACAAGTATAAAACAGTTAAAAGTAGGGGCTATGAAACTCACCTTGGCCATTAGAAGTCTAAAGGGAATTAAATCAATGAGTGATAGTGCACGGCTCCGACACGCAACCTAATTAATATGGCAATTTAGTCTTTATGTTTAAGACTCGATAAAGTTTAACTAACTTTATAAATTTTTAAATGTTTGTGTTGTTGTTGTTGTTGTTGCTTATGTGGCATCGTTTATCTTAAAACAATTTACAATATTTAGGTGGATTTTGGCTTAGGAAAGTTGGCATGAAAAGAAACTCAAGGAAGGAATGACGAGTTTGGTTCAATGTCGACCAAAGGATAGTATACGGAAGAGTAGTATTCTTGTAATAAGACGTTGTCGGAATATGAGGACAATGTTTATATATATATATTTATAGATACAGCAAAAGTATGTAAATAATGGTTTTTCAAGTAATGGTTGTTACTTAAAGTATTTGTAAAATAGGCTAGTAAACTATACATGTACTAATTGTATGTATATGTATATTTATCTCTTCATATCACCTTTATTAGTTAAAATAAGGCCTTAAATAAGTTTATGTAATAGTTGTAGCTAATGCTTTTGTATTAAAGAACTTGATAAGTGAAAGTTAGAAATAAAGTTTCTCCTTGTTTGTTGATATACATAAAATATAATAAGCTAAATATCCATCCTTATCAAGTGGTGTAAAAGTACTCCTAATCATGTCAAAGTAATACAACTTGACCGAGTATATGTTTCATGTTAATATAGTTGAAATGGGGTTTTATTGGGTTACGAGTCCGACAAGTTCAAACTAGGTTCATCACGTCCAATTTAGCTATACACGATTGTCGTGTAAATTTTAAAATGATTTATAAGATTTCGAAGTAAGTATTATGACTTAATGATTTATTTTATGTTTGAACATAGTTTTGGTTTGGACATAATGAATAGCCTACTGATGGCTATCTCATTCTCGACACACACACACTACGATGACCTCATTTCCATGTGTTTCATTAAAACAAAATAGTGTAGTAGATTTATAAGTTTTGTGAATTAAACACCCTCCAAAATAAGCTGAAACCAACGCCTGGGGCTGAAAACAAGCGAGAACGAACGTTCACGGTGGGTGGAAACAAGCCTAATCAACACCCCTTACTTAGGCTGAATTGAGCAAAACAAACACACCTTCTTGGAGCTGGAAATCAGCGGGCAAACGCACCCATTTGGAGCTGGAAATCAGCAGGGCAAACACACTCTTTTGGAGCTGGAAATCATATTCAAACACGCCCCTATTTGTGAAGAAAATAAGCAACAAAAGGTACCCTTTTCGGGCTCTCGGTGGTGGGTCGAACCTAGAGTTACTAAACTAAAAGGGTACTAAACATGACACACCCGTGCCATGCTAAGCTCTTGACATCCTTTGGTGATGTCTTGAGCTAACATAAACAAGGCGACATCACACCCTCTCGGGGTTGTGTCGAGTCAAGAAGCACGGAACACGAACCCTTGTCAAAATAGACAGAAAATAATTACGTCCTCATGTGAGTTTCGACCGTGACAATAGACACCAATACAACACAAATCCGATACTAAAACGACTTACGAATTAGTAGCGACCAAATCTAAATCTGTAATTCACAAATAATCTAACTGAATCCAACATCACTAAAACACGAGTACTTAGATTTTTATAAGCAAAATAAGTGAATTCGAGGCAGACTCAAAAAGAACTAGACGAGCCAATCCTAAAACATTTTTCTTTCTTATCACAGGTGGTGTTTAGTTTTATTTTGCCACACAATTACCACAACAACAACTTTTGACAATTAATCATTCGAGTATAAGAAAAAAAATACATATATTCAAATTTAGACAAGTATTACAACTACAATAGTTTCAAAAGATGACAAGAAGTGTACTCTTACATTGAAACCAATGGTGGGTCGAATGGGTATGAACACCGAAACAAAGAAACCAAATTTGGAGAAGACTCGAGGTGAATTGGAACGATTAACTTATGGAGTAGCTTCCTTATGCCCTCAACTACAAAACCCCTTTATCAATTTTGAAAACCCCTTTGTTTTGAGAAACCCTAATTATTAAGAACCCTAATTATTTTTGTGTCGTGATGAGTGGATGAACCTGCTTCAAGAGTTGACGCTATATATAGATGTATATTAAGGAAGCCTTGTGTCCTCTTTCTCTTCTTGATTGCAGCATGGCACTCTACTTGGATTCCATCTCCATTCACACCGCTAGTGTCCCCTTAGGGTAGATTATGTGGTCAAGATTTGTGGTGATGGATTATGGCGATCAAGAGGAAGGGAGCAGAACCTTTTGGTTCCCGGTTTTGGATAGAAGCGAAAAGGAAACAATGAAGAAGAAAGAGATATAAGGGTGGGACGGTGTAATTTGTTTTGTTTTATTATAATTACTGTATTGACTGTACCCCGTGTTTTGTCGAATTCTCGAGTAAACGTACCTTCCCGGTACCCGAAGAATATAGAAATTATATTTTCGGAAACGATTTTATAAGTGTAATAATATGACATTCTTATTACGTTGAAATTTGATTATAATTGTTTGCCGTTATTAATTTGGTGTCGGTCTGCGTGCGGTGCCGTGGCTTCCTAAATTCACGAGATAACCTTTTGTTTTCTTTCAGAATTATTAGTGATTGATAAAATGTATTTTCTCTTATCTCAAGATTTATTTTTAGTTTTGTTTGCTCTTTGCTGTTTGTAGTGTGCGAAATAAGCGATGGGTTAAGCTTATGTATGCTTAAATTTTAACTTGACAATAATAAATTTCACAGATACTTTGTGGGCAAGTATTGTAAGTGCGGTGTCTTATTTCTAAAGGAACGAAATGACCTCTCGTTTTATATTTTAGATATTGGCATTTTGTCGGAAAATAATTGATTTGAATTTTCGACGCGATAAATATTATTAAAATAATCCGAAATTTTCTGAGTTGTTATAGTCTACCCATTTTACGGAGATCCGTCCGGATCTCGGCCACGCTACCCGATAGGGTGTCGGAAACAGGTGATGGTATTTGGAATAAGTTTTGAGTTTTCCTCGGTTGTCCTAGGGTTTCTCTTTGGGTATGGGTACCTAGGTGTTATGCAAGCAAGACATCCTCTATCCGAGGAACCATGATTGTCGGGGTAGGTTCATTAGGTGAAAGTTCAAATTTTGATGTTATGAGGTTTCACTATTTTGTTAGTGTGGATACCTCTAACTTCTCATGGTTTTATCAAAGCGCACTTTTCTAGTGTTTAATGGTTCTAAAGTGTATGGGTTGATTCTTAAGGTTTGCTATGGGTTTGTGTGCTTTCTTCTTTAAAGGGTGAAGAAATATTTGTTTTCAATTTTCTTTCGAGTAAATGTTTATATAAGTTTTACTAAGACCGATTTCAAAATCGATAACATGTAAAATTACACATTTTAAAAGATTTTAAACCGGTTCTTAGTTATGGGATGTATAAGGAAGTTTTGCGAAACTTTTAGTGTATGAGTATTTTGTCTCATTTTACGAGGGATTTGGAAAGTATTATTGTTGGATTTTAAAGAGTAATCCTCAAATTTGGGAATTTTATTGTAGTAAGAATGTGTATCAAGATATCACATTTACCCATGGCTACGAGTAAGGTTTAGTTGTCTAAGTTGGGTACGGTTGGAGGTTTAATAGTTGATGAACCTCATGGTTACCTAGGGTTTTAGGCAGAGGTTTAGGATACATCCTAAGGCCAGGCTTAGCTATCAAGGAGGACATTGATCATTTTTGTTTATGGGTTATTAACTTAAAACACATTTCGAGGGAAATAAGTAACCAATAGAGTGGTTCTGGAATAACTTTCAAAGTATTAAGGAACACTTTATTTTGGTAAGGTATGGGTAGAATTGTAGTTTATTTTATGGTAAAATGGTAATGTGGTAATTTGGTTTGTAGAATGATTCATGAAGTATTTTGATTATAATAGTTTGAGGGATAATCGGAAATAGTTTGTAAGGCAACTCTTTTGTTTGTAGTAGGGTAATAAGGTAGGCACGGTTATTCTTAAAAGGTGGGTGGAGTTTCTAGGTATCAAATTTTTCAATGGTGAAATTTTCAAGTTTTGCGGGATTATGGGTCATTTACTGTGTCTTTCTAGATTTTGCCAAAGGTTTATTGTTCTTTTGTTGCCTATTCCCATTAGAGAATTTTTCTCATAGGTGCTATTGAAAGGTTGCTCCTAGAATGGTTTGATTTGTTCATGGGGTGTAAGGTGTGGGGTAGGTGTGACTATAACATAACCCGATTGTGATATGAAATTATAAAGTTTATGATTAAGAAGTAGTATGACGCCAAATGAGTGGCTTATGATTAAGAGATATTGTGATGCCAAGTGAGTGTTTTATGACTAAGAAATGCCAATGAGTGACTTGTGATTAGGGAATGTCGGTGAGTGACTTATGTTTAGGGAATGCCGGTGAGTGGTTTGTGATTAGGGAATGCCGGTGGTGGCTTGTGTTTAAGGAATGCCGGTGAGTGGTTTATGATTATGATTAGTGTGACGCCAATGTGTGGCTTTAGTGTAACCGTCAATGTGTGGTTTATTGAAATGTTACATGTTTATCGAATTATTATCGCTTTCTCACTTGACATAAGGCTATTATAACTATCCTAAGTACCGCAAAATTCACCTTGAGTCGGACATAGGTGATCAGCTATGTCCCACCGTCCTCGGTTGAATATAGGTGATCGATCACATTCACCCGAGGTTCAATGAATTTTGAAATACTTAGCTTAGTTACGCTAGTAATATGTCACAATACTTTTAAAGGTTGTCTTGAAGGATTTGAACAATTATTCTCTTTATGTGAGGGAAAAGTGTAGTGTTGTGTTACGTAAATATACGTATAGGGAAAGTAATTGTAACCTAAAATGAAATTAGGTGAGTAGTGATAAAAACATGTATATTATCAAGTATGATCTCAACAGGATCATAAGTGAGGCATCAGCTCGGCAGGCAGGCACGTGTCGGTCATAGGGTTTAGTTTTTGTAAAAGTGGTTATAGTCTAGGTTTTAAAATACCCAGTTCTCTATAACCTAGGCTCTGATGCCAATCTGTAACACCCCCAAAAATGACTCAGTGGAAGCATACGTGTATTGGGGCGCTACTAAGTTGGTATCACAACATAAGCATAGAACAACGAATTTTTATAAATAACTTTTATTCATTTCTTAAAAACAATGTTTACATTTTTGATTTGATGCGGAAAATGGCCCAATATAAAAAGGTGGTCCCAATACATAAATCAGTCGTCTATGACCATGCCATGCCTTTGCCTTGCGCCCAAAGATAAGCTATCACCTCAAACACCAAGATACATGCTAAAGGGTCACCATTGGTGAGTTCATAGGTTTATTTAAAAAGAATTCAAGACATCGTTTCAAAGTTGGTTTTGATGATCATTATGTCTTGCATAATGTCATGAAGTTTATGGTTTCAATTCATAAAAGAGATTTCATTAGTGGACTATAAGTAGGGTATATGTACATTACAACGAATATAATGTCATATATTAAATCTATTACGCTAGCACTAAGTTTATGCAACGAAACTACGACGTTCTTGTATGCACAAAGAAGTCATACAAATAAAGAGCCCATGGCGAGTGTTTATCCCAATACACTCGGTCCCGACATGCTATATGTTTCGCCTTGACCCAAGCGGGGTCAACCGAACAGAGGAGTCACCCTCAATAGATCTATTTATAACATTCGCGCTTCCCAGCAGGAATTGACGGTTCATGAAGAGGGCAATTTGGGATCTAAGGACTTAGGCTAAGCTGCGTAATATTCTAGGTCAAACATTTGGTATGGTCCATAAAACATCTATGTATGATGAAACTTTAATCATAAAAGCATAGTATGCATAGAATGCACAATTTCAGTAATTAAATCATTTAAGTAAAATGAGCATGTATCTTCCCCCAAAACAAGTATAAAACAGTTAAAAGTAGGGGCTATGAAACTCACCTTGGCCATTTAAAGTCTAAAGGGAATTAAATCAATGAGTGATAGTGCACGACTCCGACACGCAACCTAATTAATATGGCAATTTAGTCTTTATGTTTAAGACTCGATAAAGTTTAACTAACTTTATAAATTTTTAAATGTTTGTGTTGTTGTTGTTGTTGTTGCTTATGTGGCATCGTTTATCTTAAAACAATCTACAAGATTTAGGTGGATTTTGGCTTAGGAAAGTTGGCATGAAAAGAAACTCAAGGAAGGAATGACGAGTTTGGTTCAATGTCGACCAAAGGATAGTATACGGAAGAGTAGTATTCTTGTAATAAGACGTTGTCGGAATATGAGGACAATGTTTATATATATATGCTTATAAATACAGCAAAAGTATGCAAATAATGGTTTTTCAAGTAATGGTTGTTACTTAGAGTATTTGTAAAATGGGCTAGTAAACTATACATGTACTAATTGTATGTATATGTATATTTATCTCTTCATATCACCTTTATTAGTTAAAATAAGGCCTTCAATAAGTTTATGTAATAGTTGTAGCTAATGCTTTTGTATTAAAGAACTTGATAAGTGAAAGTTAGAAATAAAGTTTCTCCTTGTTTGTTGTTATACATAACATATAATAAGCTAAATATACATATTTTGTTGAATGTCGGGCATGACCCGTTGGTAAATAAGTTTTTCCATCCTTATCAAGTGGTGTAAAAGTACTCCTAATCATGTCAAAATAATACAACTTGATCAAGTATATGTCTCATGTTAATATAGTTGAAATGGGGTTTTATTGGGTTACGAGTCCGACAAGTTCAAACTAGGTTCATCACGTCAATTTAGCTATACACGATTGTCGTGTAAATTTTAAAATGATTTATAAGATTTCAAGTAAGTATTATGACTTAATGATTTATTTTATGTTTGAACATAGTTTTGGTTTGGATGTAATGAATAGCCCATCGATGGCTATCTCATTCTCGACACACACACTACGATGACCTCATTTCCATGTGTTTCATTAAAACAAAATAGTGTAGTAGATTTATAAGTTTTGTGAATTAAACACCTCCGAAATAAGTTGAAACCAACGCTGGTAAATGAAAACAAGCGAGAACGAACGACCACGGTGGGTGGAAACAAGCCTAATCAACACCCCTTACTTAGGCTGAATTGAAGCAAAACAAACACACCTTTTGAGCTGGAAATCGCGGCAACGCACCCATTTGGAGCTGGAAATCGATTCAAACACGCCCCTATTTGTGAAGAAAATAAGCAACAAAGGTACCCTTTTGGGCTCTCGGTGGTGGGTCGAACCTAGAGTTACTAAACTAAAATGGTACTAAACATGACACACCCGTTCCAAGCTAAGCTCTTGACATCCTTTGGTGATGTCTTGAGCTAACATAAACAAGGCGACATCACACCCTCTCGGGTTGTGTCGAGTCAAGCAGCGGAACACGAACCCTTGTCAAAATAGACATAAAATAATTACGTCCTCATGTGAGTTTCGACCGTGACAATGGACACCAATACAACGCAAACCGATACTAAAACGACTTACGAATTAGTAGCGACCAAATCTAAATCAGAATTCACAAATAATCTAATCGAATCCAACATCACTAAAACACGAGTACTTAGATTTTTATAAGCAAAATAAGTGAATTCGAGATGACTCAAAAAGAACTAGATGAGCCAATCCTAAAACATTTTTCTTTCTTATCACGGTGGTGTTTAGTTTTATTTTGCCACACAATTACCACAACAACAACTTTTGACAATTAATCATTCGAGTATAAGAAAAAATACATATATTCAAATTTAGACAAGTATTACAACTACAATAGTTTCAAAAGATGATAAGAAGTGTACTCTTACATTGAACCCAATGGTGGGTCGAATGGGTATGAACACCAAACAAAGAAACCAAATTTGGAGAAGACTCGAGGTGAATTGGAACGATTAACCACGGAGTAGCTTCCTTATGCCCTCAACTACAAAACCCTTTATCAATTTTGAAAACCCTTTGTTTTGAGAAACCCTAATTATTAAGAACCCTAATTATTTTTGTGTCGTGATGAGTGGATGAACACGCTTCAAGAGTTGACGCTATATATAGATGTATATTAAGGAAGCCTTGTGTCCTCTTTCTTCTTGATTGCGCATGGCACTCTACTTGATTCCATCTCCATTCACACCAGCGCTAGTGTCCCCTTAGGGTAGATTATGTGGCTAAAGATTTGTGGTGATGGATTATGGTGATCAAGAGGAAGGGAGCAGGAACCTTTTGGTTCCCGGTTTTGGATAAGCGAAAAGGAAACAATGAAGAAGAAAGAGATATAAGGGGTGGGACGGTGTAATTTGTTTTGTTTTATTATAATTATTGTATTGATGTGCACTCGTGTTTTGTCGAATTTCTAGTAAACGTACCTTCCGGTACCCGAAGAATATAGAAATTATATTTTCGGAAACGATTTTATAAGTGTAATAATATGATATTCTTATTACGTTGAAATTTGATTATAATTGTTTGCCGTTATTAATTTGGTGTCGGTCTGCGTGCGGTGCCGTGGCTTCCTAAATTCACGAGATAACCTTTTGTTTTCTTTCGTAAAATTATTAGTGAGTGATAAAATGTATTTTCTCTTATCTCAGTATTTATTTTTAGTTTTGTTTGCTCTTTGCTGTTTGTAGTGTGCGAAATAGCGATGGGTTAAGCTTATGTATGCTTAAATTTTAACTTGGATAATAATAAATTTCACAGATACTTTGTGGGCAAGTATTGTAAGTGCGGTGTCTTATTTCTAAAGGAACGAAATGACCTCTCGTTTTTATATTTTAGATATTGGCATTTTGTTGGAAAATAATTGATTTGAATTTTCTGACGCGATAAATATTATTAAAATAATCCAAAATTTTACGGGTTGTTATATAATGTTTACGAGCTAACATATGCTAGACAATAGTTGGGGTGACCGACACTTCACTATGGATTTTCTAAATCCTAACAGGAATAGGCAGTTCTTAGCAGGATCTAACTTGTTCTTTATCAAAATAGCATTTTCTTAACTGTTTCTAACTGGTTCTTACTGGTTCTTGGGTGGAATATCCGGTTATGAACTAGTTCTAACTGGTTCCTACTGGTTCAGGCTGTTCCGGTCATTTTGACAGGTATTTCGCAGAAAATGGAGTTACGGTACAAAAGTTATGGCCGTTTGAAGTTTTGTCGTAAAAAGTCAACTTTGGTCAAGCTGCAAGTGGTCAAACCGCAAGTAGTCAAACCGTAAAAGACAAAACCCAGTTTTTTTGATCAAATTGCAGTGGTCAAATCGCATTGGTCAAATCGCACGATTGTCAAACCGCTGGAATACAAACCGCTTAAATCAAACCGCTTTTTACCAAACCGCTTCTTATCAAACCGCTTCTTATCCAACCGCTTAGATCAAACCGCTGAAGACAAACCGCTTGAGTCAAACCGCTTAAGTCAAACCGCTTATGTCAAACCGCTTACGTCAAACCGCTTAAGTCAAACCGCTTCCGATACAACGAATCTAGACAAACCGCATCCAAGAACTTGACAAATCGCTTCCTTGATCAGATCAAATCGCACCCAAATGATATCAAACCGCTTACAAGAAAATAGTACGAGACTCAAACCGCTTCCTTGAAACTCTTCAAAAACTAAACTTTTCCAATCCAAAACACTATAACCAAGATGAATTAAGCCTTCCAAACCAAAACCCAAACACTTATGATGATTCTAAACACAAAAGTACTTTCAAAATTCAAATTTTAACACTTTTAGGGTATAGAATTCGAACCAACAAAACACACAAATAACTAATCTTTATGATTTAACCATGGCTCTTGATACCAATTGTTTGATATTGGTTATTGTAACACACAAACAATCAATTATATGGTTCGAATCTTAATAAGAAACTTAGAGAGAAAAAGTGGGAGATGAGATCCTTTCTAGAGAGAGAAAGTGAGAGAAAAACAAAGAGAATGTCAGATTAAGAAATGAAAGGTCCAACCCTCTACCTTAGAAGGTAAAGGGTATTTATAGTTTTACATAATACGCCCTCTGTCAGGCTATGGATACAGTGGGTAAAGACCCGTCCGTCCTCCACGGTGTTACTCTAACTAACTAACTAAATAATAGATAATGTAATGTCTATGAGCTAACATATGCTAGACAATAGTTGGGGTGACCGACACTTCACTATAGATTTTCTAAATCCTAACAGGAACAGACAGTTCTTAGCAAGATCTAACTGGTTCTTGAACAAAATAGCATTTACTTAACTGGTTCTAACTGGTTCTTACTGGTTCTTGGCCGGAATATCCGGTTCTTAACTAGTTCTAACTGGTTCCTCTTGGTTCATTTGTCTCGTCATTTTGTGGTATTTCGCAGAAAACGGAGTTACGGTTCAAAAGTTATGGCCGTTTGAAGTTTTGACGTAAAAAGTCAACTTTGGTCAAGCCGCAAGTGGTCAAACCGCAAGTAGTCAAACCGTAAAAGACAAAAATCAGTTTTTTTGATCAAATTGCAGTGGTCAAATCGCACGATTGTCAAACCGCTGGAATACAAACCGCTTAAATCAAACCGCTTTTTACCAAACCGCTTCTTATCAAACCGCTTCTTATCAAACCGCTTAGATCAAACCGCTGAAGACAAATCGCTTGAGTCAAACCGCTTAAGTCAAACCGCTTATGTCAAACCGTTAATGTCAAACCGCTTACGTCAAACCGCTTAAGTCAAACCGCTTCCGATACAACGAATCTAGACAAACCGCATCCAAGAATTTGACAAATCGCTTCCTTGATCAGATCTCAAATCGCACCCAAATGACATCAAACTGCTTACAAGAAAATAGTACGAGACTCAAACGGCTTCCTTGAAACTCTTCAAAAACTAAACTTTTCCAATCCAAAACACTATAACCAAGATGAATTAAGCCTTCCAAACCAAAACCTAAACACTTATGATGATTCTAAACACAAAAGTACTATCAAAATTCAAACTATAACACTTTTAGGGTATAGAATTCGAACCAACAAAACACACAAATAACTAATCTTTATGATCTAACCATGGCTCTTGATACCAATTGTTGGATATTGGTTATTGTAACACACAAACAATCAATTATATGTTTCGAATCTTAGCAAGAAACTTCGAGAAAGAAAGTGGGATATGGGATCCTTTCAAGAGAGAGAAAGTGAGAGAAAAACAAAGAGAAGTTAGATTAAAAAATGAAAGGTCCAACACTCTACCTTGAGAGGTAGAGGGTATTTATAGTTTTACATAATACGCCCTATGTCGGGGTGTGGATCAGGCATACAGTGGGTAAAGACCCATCCGTTCTCCACGGTGTTACTCTAACTAACTAACTAACTAACTAATAGATAACGTAATGTTTATGAGCTAACATATGCTAGACAATAGTTGGGGTGACCGACATTTCACTATGGATTTTCTAAATCCTAACAGGAATAGGCAGTTCTTAGCAGGATCTAACTTGTTCTTGATCAAAATAGCATTTTCTTAACTGTTTCTAACTGGTTCTTACTGGTTATTGGCCGGAATATCCGGTTCTTAACTAGTTCTAACTGGTTCCTACTGGTTCAGTTTATTCGGTCATTTTGATGGTATTTCATTTGAAAACGAGTTACGGTTCAAAATTTATGGCCGTTTGAAGTTCGACGTAAAAGTCAACTTTGGTCAAGCCGCTAGTGGTCAAACCGCCATGAGTCAAACCGTAAAAGTCAAAACTCGCTTTTGATCAAATCACGCGGTCAAATCGCATTGGTCAAATTGCAGGATTGTCAAACCGCTGGAATACAAACCGCTTAAATCAAACCGCTTTTTATCAAACCGCTTCTTATCAAACCGTTTAGATCAAACCGTTGAAGACAAACCGCTTGAGTCAAACCGCTTAAGTCAAACCGCTTATGTCAAACCGCTTATGTCAAACCGCTTATGTCAAACCGCTTAAGTCAAACCGCTTCCGATACAACGAATCTAGACAAACCGCATCCAAGAACTTGACAAATCGCTTCCTTGATCAGATCAAATCACACCCAAATGACATCAAACCGCTTACAAGAAAATAGTACGAGACTCAAACCGCTTCCTTGAAACTCTTCAAAAACTAAACTTTTCCAATACAAAACACTATAACCAAGATGAATTAAGCCTTCCAAACCAAACCTAAACACTTATGATGATTCTAAACACAAAAGTACTATCAAAATTAAAACTTTAACACTTTTAGGGTATAGAATTCGAACCAACGAAACACACAAATAACTAATCTTTATGATCTAACCATTGCTCTTGATACCAATTGTTGGATATTGGTTATTGTAACACACATACAATCAATTATATGGTTCGAATCTTAACAAGAAACTTAGAGAGAGAAAGTGGGAGATGAGATCCTTTCTAGAGAGAGAAAGTGAGAGAAAAACAAAGAGAATGTTAGATTAAGAAATGAAAGGTCTAACCCTCTACCTTAGGAGGTAAAGGGTATTTATAGTTTTACATATCGCCTCCGTCAAAGCTATGGATACAGCTGGGTAAAGACCCGTCCGTCCTCCACGGTGTTACTCTAACTAACTAACTAACTAATAGATAACGTAATGTCTACGAGCTAACATATGATATACAATAGTTGGGGTGACCGACACTTGACTATGGATTTTCTAAATCCTAACAGAATAGGCGCTTAGCGAGGATCTAAGCGGTTCTTGAACAAAATAGCATTTTCTTAACCGGTTCTTATGGTTCTTGGCCGAATATCCGGTTCTTAACTAGTTCGATGGTTCCACCGGTTCAGTCGTTAGGTTATTGATCGGTATTTATTTGAAACGGAGTTACGGTTCAAAAGTTATGGTCGTTTGAAGTTTTGACGTAAAAAGTCAACTTTGGTCACGCCGCAAGTGGTCAAACCGTAAAAGGCAGAACTCAGTTTTTTTGATCAAATTGTAGTGGTCAAATCGCACGATTGTCAAACCGCTGGAATACAAACCGCTTAAATTAAACCGCTTTTTACCAAACCGCTGAAGAAAAACCGCTTGAGTCAAACCGCTTAAGTCAAACCGCTTATGTCAAACCGCTTACGTCAAACCGCTTAAGTCAAACCGCTTCCGATACAACGAATTTATAACGACCTAAAATCCGAAACATCAATTGAGCGTTTGATACGAAGATTACCTAAAATTTTGAACATTTGACTAAGATATATATACTTATGCTATAAGTTAAAACTACAAAATAAAAACTTCTATTTTTAAGCTACATAGAAATCGACCCATCTACATACATAGTGAGTATATATCACACGCAGGGCCGTCACATGAATTTTGAGGGCCCTGTGCCATTCCGAAACTACAGGCCTCTCAAACATGACGAATGATTTAAATAAGCGATAAAAATAGACATAGGAAAATATAAGTATTTGAAAACATAAAAAACTGCCTATAACATATCGATATCCACCACATTAGTATTATAGGGTCACATTCAAAGTCTTCATGAAAAATGTTTTAAAAAAACATTTATTAACCAAATTGGACTAACTTTAACAAAGTTTCTAAATTTGGGTTGAAAGTATAACTTTCTAAATTTCATATGTCTTTTACGAATAAAACAAAATGACTAAAATACAAGCGTAAGATTTATAAAACTTTAGGGTGCAAAGTGAGTAATACCCATAGTTATCATCTTTCTCATCCTGTCATCAATACATTCGGTTACTTCGTTATTTTTTTCCTTTCTTTTCTTTAGACACTTGAAACTAAACTATGTTTCAATTATATACATCCAGGTATTAAGTTTAGAATACATTCTTATCAATATTACTTTAAACACAGAATTAACCCATCCCTACATTACAATATCGGAGGCCCCAAAAATTTGGAGGCCCTGTGCGGTTGATCACTCTGCACACCCTAAAATCCGGCCCTGATCACACGCCTATAAAGTCAAGAGGGACCGATGCATTTTTTTTAGTACATACATTATAAATGTAGTAAACCAAGAATTCATTTGAAAATTCGAAAGGAATTCGTCTTCCCTTATCCGCAAATATCTCGGTAGTATTTTAGCCTTTATCCCCATTTCATTGCTCACATTTAACAAACCAAAATCACATCTTCTGTCACACACACAAAACCCTAAAAACATTCACAACGGCGGTTCTCATTTCCTCTCCAAGAAAATCAAGTACGAAGGTGATATTTTAGCGTGGTAAAAGATTTGGTGTTCAGCAAAGGTGGTGATGGTGTGAATATCAGTTCGTAGAAGTGTGTTACTTATTCTCTCGATCCGTCTCGCATCCGACCTAGAGGTATTACTAGTTATGTCTTTGTGTTTTACTCAAACTATAGCACACATTCGTCTATAACTTGAAAACGTAATTGAAATCGCACCGCATGTTCATGAATATTTTATGTTCGACCCTTGTTTCTCCTAAACCAAATGAGATCGTGAATTACACTTATGTTTCGGCATCGACCTCGACATTTTAGCCTAGCTCAACTCTTTCGAAACTGTTGTATATGCACGACTTGCAGGATGTCTTTTATACAGATAGATGTTATGTGTTATAGGACATTAAAACCGAAACTAAGTCTTCACCGTACTTGCCATCGTTAATAATATTGTGCATGAAATCATGCATGTTAAAAGGGATTAAACGTCACCATGATTTGTATAAACCTTATGTCAAGTCTTATATATGTTTTACTAATAAGAAATTAATGCCAATGGGTTCTAGTTCCCTCAAGCTCGTGTCACACATATGGAGTAATGGAGTCATATATCAAAGCAAAGATTGTTATATAGATGAGCTACTTAAATTATTTATTGTTGTATGGTATTTAGCATGAAAATCTAATGCGTTATGTATAATGTGTATTAGAAAAGAGTAAACGAGTTAAAAAAAAAGTAAAAGGGGCATGTTCGAGGGTGTTCGCGGGATTTATAGGTACGTTGTACGGGTTTTTGAAAGTGTGTCGGGTAAGTAGAGTCGGGGGTTAGTCATATTGCGTGTTTACCAAGTCGTGTTGGTAAGTCTGTTGGACCGCGAGCGAGCTTAAAGATTGTCGATCATAATGTTAAAGCATGGTTCTTTCAATTCATATTTAACGTGCATGAAATTTTAACAGCATAATACTTTAAGTTTAATTACAATATAAACCTTACACTTTGAGATATTTACCATGCGAACCCTATACTTTAAAGTATGATCTAATAAAGCTTTAAAATAGAATATTTGTCATATTAAACATTTAATTTTGCCATTTATCATTTGTAATCCTTAAGTTTGGCTAATTAATGGTTATTACCCTAAAATATTTAATTCGGTCCATTACTAAAATTGAGAATACGCTTAATAACTCTAAAAATGTTAGTACGATTCATATAAGCAATAAATCCGTTATGACTTAAATAAGCTAATAAGTATTATGCGAACCGTAATCCGTGTAGATTCGTTGAAGAAGACGTAACGTCGTTTCCTTGTGCTCACTTTTCCATTTGCTCTCATTGCATTTGCTAAGGTACGGATATTCAGTCTCTCCTTTTAAAACATTCTTTGTTCGTAAATATTAGTACATATATTCCGTCCTTTTTCAGTAAGGGCATCCATTGGTATTGATAACCATTATTGCTATTGATATCCGTTTTGATATTCGTTTTGATATTTAATCTACTATCTCATTCTGATATTCGTTGGTTATCCGTTTGATGTGATTCAGTTCATTATCTGATATGTTATGTTCAGTTCAGTATTTGATATGATAGGTTTCAGTTCAGTGTTTGATTTGATATGATTGTGATTGCTCTTGTATTGCCCAGCTTCTGTATATGTATCCCTAGCCATGGAGGTACCATGGCCATGTCATTGAGGCACCGGTGGCATGACACTATTCGGGGCGGTGTGATTGGTCTCCGGCGTTCCCCTTTTGTTATGTTTGTATGAGATCTCTTGGGCCATTATGATATGTTTTGCAGGGAGCGTATGGATGCATCCTAGGGAATTTGTATATGTATCTGTATCTGGTGATTGGTTGGTGTGTGTTCCTACACCCCATCACATTATGGTACATTGTGAGCTAGCTACTCCATGTACAACTTTGGATTTGACGGTATATGATTTGTGATATGATTGTTTGGCCTATTCATGTGGCATGCTTAGGCACTGGGCAGTGTACTCCGATCCGATGATATTTGTTATGTGCTCTATTTCAGTACTTGTCTCATATGCGTTTCATATTCTGTTTCGTCTGACATGTTCTCAGCAGGCTCTTTTCCTTTCTTTGTGTTGACATAATTTAATCCATTTCTCATTTTGATTATTTTGTTATTGTATTGTTTATATCTGTTCACTGGGCTTTTTAAGCTCAGCCGCACTTTCTTTTCTCTGGCGGCAGGTATTTTTAGCGGGATGCTGGGATTGAGAGTCGAGAGTTGGAGCGGTTAGAGACTGACCCTAGAGTTACCCTATTCTTGTGTACTTATGATTCTGGACTTTCGTATTTTGATTTTTTGTTGTTTCATTTGTAATTGAAATCTTTTGGGTTCGTATTTTGGGTCATGGTTTCATGACTTGGTTTTGTAAGTCTTCCGCTTGCATGTATGTTCTGATTTGACCCCATAATGTGACACTCGGACCCTTTTCGGGTTGGGGTGTTACAAAATTTAGACAAACCGCATCCAAGAACTTGACAAATCGCTTCCTTGATCAGATTAAATCGCACCCAAATGACATCAAACCGCATACAAGAAAATAGTACGAGACTCAAACCGCTTCCTTGAAACTCTTCAAAAACTAAACTTTTCCAATCCAAAACACTATAACCAAAATGAATTAAGCATTCCAAACCAAAACCGAAGCACTTATGATGATTCTAAACACAAAAGTACTATCAAAATTCAAACTTTAACACTTTTAGGGTATAGAATTCGAACCAACAAAACACACAAATAACCAATCTTTATGATCTAACCATGGCCCATGATACCAATTGTTGGATATTGGTTATTGTAACACACAAACAATCAATTATATGTTTCGAATCTTAGCAAGAAACTTCGAGAGAGAAAGTGGGAGATGAGATCCTTTCAAGAGAGAGAAAGTGAGAGAAAAACAAAGAGAAGTTAGATTAAAAAATGAAAGGTCAAACCCTCTACCTTTGGAGGTAGAGGGTATTTATAGTTTTACATAATAAGCCCTATGTCGGGGTATGGATCAGGCATACAGTGGGTAAAGACCCATCCGTCCTCCACGGTGTTACTCTAACTAACTAACTAACTAATAGATAACGTAATGTTTACGAGATGACATATGTTAGACAATAGTTGGGGTGACCGACACTTCACTATGGATTTTCTAAATCCTAACAGGAAAGGCTGTTTCTAGCACGATCTAACTGGTTCTTGAACAAAATAGCATTTTCTTAACCGGTTCTAACTGGTTCTTGGCCGGAATATCCGGTTCTTAACTAGTTCTAACTGGTTCCTACTGTGTTCAGCTGTTCGGTCATTTTGATGTATTTCATTGAAAACGGAGTTATGGTTCAAAAGTTATGGCCGTTTGAAGTTCTGACATAAAAAGTCAACTTTGGTCAAACCGCTAGTGGTCAAACCGCCAGTAGTCAAACCGTAAAATTTGAAAATCAGTTTTTTTGATCAAATTGCAGTGGTCAAATCGCATTGGTCAAATTGCAGGATTGTCAAACCGCTGGAATACAAACCGCTAAATCAAACCGCTTTTTATCAAACCGCTTCTTATCAAACCGCTTCTTATCAAACCGCTCAGATCAAACCGCTGAAGACAAACCGCTTGAGTCAAACCACTTAAGTCAAACCGCTTATGTCAAACCGCTTATGTCAAACCGCTTAAGTCAAACCGCTTCTGATACAACGAATCTAGACAAACCGCATCGAAGAACTTGACAAATCGCTTCCTTGATCAGATCAAATCGCACCCAAATGACATCAAACCGCTTACAAAAAATAGTACGAGACTCAAACCGCTTCCTTGAAACTCTTCAAAAATTAAACTTTTCCAATACAAAACACTATAACCAAGATGAATTAAGCCTTCCAAACCAAAACCTAAACATTTAGGATGATTCTAAACACAAAAGTACTATCAAAATTCAAACTTTAACACTTTTAGGGTATAGAATTCGATACAACAAAAACACAAATAACTAATCTTTATGATCTAACAATGGCTCTTGATACCAATTGTTGGATATTGGTTATTGTAACACACAAACAATCAATTATATGGTTCGAATCTTAGCAAGAAACTTAGAGAGAGAAAGTGGGAGATGAGACCCTTTCTAGAGAGAGAAAGTGAGAGAAAAACAAAGAGAAGGTTCGATTAAGAAATGAAAGGTCCAACCCTCTACCTTAGGAAGTAAAGGGTATTTATAGTTTTACATAATACGCCCTCTGTCGGCCTGTGAATACAATGGGTAAAGACCCGTCCGTCCTCCACGGTGTTACTCTAACTAACTAACTAACTAATAGATAACGTAATGTCTACGAGCTAACATATGCTAGACAATAGTTGGGGTGACCGACACTTCACAATGGATTTTTTAAATCCTAACAAGAATAAGCGCCTTAGCGTGATCTAACCGGTTCTTGAACAAAATAGCATTTTCTTAATCGGTTCTTATGGTTCTTGGCCGAATATCCGGTTCTTAACTAGTTCTAACTCGTTCCTCTGTGTTCAGTCATTGCGATCATTTTGATGTATTTCACCGAAACGGAGTTACGGTTTAAAAGTAATGGTCGTTTGAAGTTTTGACGTAAAAGTCAACTTTGGTCAAGCCGCAAGTGGTCAAACCGCAAGTAGTCAAACCGTAAAGACAAAACTCGTTTTTTGATCAAATCGCGATGCTCAAAATGCGGGATTATCAAACCCATTGCAATACAAACAAATTTTAAATCAAACCGCTTAGAAAACCGCTTATCAAACCGCTTAAATCAAACGTCAAGACAAACCGCTGAGTCAAACCGCTTAAGTCAAACCGCTTATGTCAAACCGCCACGCCAAACCGCTTCCGATACAACAAATCTAGACAAACCGTATCCAAGACTTGACAAATCGCTTCCTTGATCAGATCAAATGGCACCCAAATGACATCAAACCGCATACAAGAAAATAGTACGAGACTCAAACCGCTTCCTTGAAACTCTTCAAAAACTAAACTTTTTCAATCCAAAACATTATAACCAATATGACTTAAGCCTTCCAAACCAAAACCTAAGCACTTATGATGATTCTAAACACAAAAGTACTATCAAAATTCAAACTTTAACACTTTTAGGTTATAGAATTCGAACCAACAAAACACACAAATAACCAATCTTTATGATCTAACCATGGCTCATGATACCAATTGTTGGATATTGGTTATTGTAACACACAAACAATCAATTATATGTTTCGAATCTTAGCAAGAAACTTCGAGAGAGAAAGTGGGAGATGGGATCCTTTCAAGAGAGAGAAAGTGAGAGAAAAACAAAGAGAATGTTAGATTAAAGAATTAAATGTCCAACCCTCTACCTTGGGAGGTAGAGGGTATTTATAGTTTTACAAAATACGCCCTATGTCGGGCTGTGGATCAGGCATACAGTGGGTAAAGACCCATCCGTCTTCCACGGTGTTACTCTAACTAACTAACTAACTAACAAATAGATAACGTAATGTCTACAAGCTAACATATGCTAGACAATAGTTGGGGTGACCGACACTTCACTACGGATTTTCTAAATCCTAACAGGAATAGGCAGTTCTTAGCAGGATCTAACTGGTTCTTGAACAAAATAGCATTTTCTTAACTGGTTCTAACTAGTTCTTGGTCTTAACTAGTTCTAACTGGTTCCTACTGGTTCAGGCTGTTCCGGTCACTTTGACAGGTATTTCGCTGAAAATGGAGTTACGTTTCAAAAGTTATGGCCGTTTGAAGTTTTGACGTAAAAAGTCAACTTTGGTCAAGCCGCAAGTGGTCAAACCGCAAGTAGCCAAACCGTAAAAGACAAAACTCAGTTTTTTTTATCAAACCGTTGGAATATAAACCGCTTAAATCAAACCGCTTTTTATCAAACCGCTTCTTATCAAACCGCTTAGATCAAACCGCTGAAGACAAACCGCTTGAGTCAAACCGCTTAAGTCAAACCGCTTATGTCAAACCGCTTATGTCAAACCGCTTCCGATACAACGAATCTAGACAAACCGCATCTAAGAACTTGACAAATCGCTTCCTTGATCAGATCAAATCGCACCCAAATGACATCAAACCGCATACAAGAAAATAGTACGAGACTCAAACCGCTTTCTTGAAACTCATCAAAAACTAAACTTTTCCAATCCAAAACACTATAACTAAGATGAATTATGCCTTCCAAACCAAAACCTAAGCACTTATGATGATTCTAAACACAAAAGTACTATTAAAATTCAAACTTTAACACTTTTAGGGTATAGAATTCGAACCAACAAAACACACAAATAACCAATCTTTATGATCTAACCATGGCCCATGATACCAATTGTTGGATATTGGTTATTGTAACACACAAACAATCAATTATATGTTTCGAATCTTAGCAAGAAACTTCGAGAGAGAAAGTGGGAGATGGGATCCTTTCAAGTGAGAGAAAAACAAAGAGAAGGTTAGATTAAGAAATGAAAGGTCCAACCCTCTACCTTGAGAGGTAGAGGGTATTTATAGTTTTACCTAATACGCCCTATGTCGGGCTTTAGATCAGGCATACAGTGGGTAAAGACTCATTCGTCCTCCACGGTGTTACTCTAACTAACTAATAAATGATGTAACGTCTACGAGCTAACATATGCTAGACAATAGTTGGGGTGACCAACACTTCACTATGGATTTTCTAAATCCTAACAGGAATAGGCAGTTCTTAGCAGGATCTTACTGATTCTTGGCCAGAATATCCGGTTCTAACTAGTTCTAACGGGTTCCTCTTGGTTCAGCCGCTCGGTCTTTTGATGTATTTCAACAAAACGGAGTTACGGTTCAAAAGTTATGGCCGCTTGAATTTATGACGAAAAGTCAACTTTCGTCAAGCCGCAAGTGGTCAAACCGCCAAGAGTCAAACCGTAAAAGTCAAAACTCGTTTTTAATCAAATCGTAGTGGTCAAATTGCATTAGTCAAACCGCAGGATTGTCAAACCGCTGGAATACAAACCGCTTAAATCAAACAGCTTTTTATCAAACAGCTTCTTATCAAACCGCTTCTTATCAAACCGCTTAGATAAAACCACTGAAGACAAACCACTTGAGTCAAACCGCTTAAGTCAAATCGCTTATGTCAAACCGCTTATGTCAAACCGCTTACGTCAAACCGCTTAAGTCAAACCGCTTCCGATACAACGAATCTAGACAAACTGCATCCAAGAACTTGACAAATCGCTTCCTTGATCAGATCAAATCGCACCCAAATGACATCAAACCGCATACAAGAAATAGTACATGACTCAAACCGCTTCCTTGAAACTTTTCAAAAACTAAACTTTTCCAATCCAAAACACTATAACCAAGATGAATTAAGCCTTCTAAACCAAAACCTAACACTTATGATGATTCTAAACACAAAAGTACTATCAAAATTCAAACTTTAACACTTTTATGGAATAGAATTCGAACCAACAAAACACACAAATAACCAATCTTTATGATCTAACCATGGCTCTTGATACCAATTGTTGGATATTGGTTATTGTAACCCACAAACAATCAATTATATTATTCGAATCTTAGCAAGAAACTTAGAGAGAGAAAGTGAGAGATGAGATCCTTTCTAGAGAGAGAAAGTGAGAGAATACCAAAGAGAATGTTAGATTAAGAAATGAAAGGTCCAACCATCTACCTTAGGAGGTAAAGGGTATTTATAATTTTACATAATACGCCCTCTGTCGGGCTATGGATACAGTGGGTAAAGACCCATCCATCCTCCACGGTGTTACTCTAACTAACTAACTAACTAACTAATAGATAACGTAATGTCTACGAGCTAACATATGCTAGACAATAGTTGGGGTGACCGACGCTTCACTTTGGATTTTCTAAATGCTAACAGGAATAGGCAGTTCTTAGCAGGATCTAACTGGTTCTTGAACAAAATAGCATTTTATTAAATGGTTCTTACTGGTTCTTAGACGGAATATCCGATTCTTAACTAGTTCTAATTGGTTCTTACTGGTTCAGGCTATTCCGGTGAGTTTGACAGGTATTTTGCTGAAAACGGAGTTACGGTTCAAAAGTTATGGCCGTTTGAAGTTTTGACGTAAAAAGTCAACTTTGGTCAAGCCGCAAGTGGTCAAACCGCAAGTAGTCAAACCGTAAATGTCAAACCTTAGTTTTTTTGATCAAATCGCAGTGGTTAAATCGCATTGGTCAAATCGCAGGATTGTCAAACCGCTGGAATACAAACCGCTTAGATCAAACCGCTGAAGACAAACCGCTTGAGTCAAACCGCTTAAGTCAAACCGCTTATGTCAAATCGCTTACGTCAAACCGCTTAAGTCAAACCGCTGAAGTCAAACCGCTTCCGATACAACGAATCTAGACAAACCGCATCCAAGAACTTGACAAATCGCTTCCTTGATCAGATCAAATCGCACCCAAATGACATCAAACCGCATACAAGAAAATAGTACGAGACTCAAACCGCTTCCTTGAAACTCTTCAAAAACTAAACTTTTCCAATCCAAAACACTATAACCAAGATGAATTAAGCCTTCCAAACCAAAACCTAAACACTTATGATGATTCTAAACACAAAAGTACTATCAAAATTCAAATTTTAACACTTTTAGGGTATAGAATTCGAACCAACAAAACACACAAATAACTAATCTTTATGATCTAACCATGGCTCCTGATACCAATTGTTGGATATTGGTTATTGTAACACACAAACAATCAATTATATGGTTCGAATCTTAATTAGACACTTAGAGAGAAAAAGTGGGAGATCCTTTCTAGAGAGAGAAAGTAAGAGAAAAACAAAGAGAATGTTAGATTAAGAAATGAAAGGTCCAACCCTCTACCTTAGAAGGTAAAGGGTATTTATAGTTTTACATAATACGCCCTCTGTCAGGCTATGGATACAGTGGGTAAAGACCCGTCCGTCCTCCACGGTGTTACTCTAACTAACTAACTAAATAATAGATAATGTAATGTCTATGAGCTAACATATGCTAGACAATAGTTGGGGTGACCGACACTTCACTATAGATTTTCTAAATCCTAACAGAATGTATGCAGTTCTTAGCAGGATCTAACCGGTTCTTGAACAAAATAGCATTTACTTAATCGGTTCTAACCGGTTCTTATCGTTCTTGGCCGAATATCCGGTTCTTAACTAGTTCTAATCGGTTCCTACTGAGTTCAGTTGTTGCGCTATTTTGACATGTATTTCATTGAAAACGGAGTTACGGTTCAAAAGTAATGGCCGTTTGAAGTTTTGACGTAAAAAGTCAACTTTGGTCAAGCCGCAAGTGGTCAAACCGCAAGTAGTCAAACCGTAAAAGACAAAACTCAGTTTTTTTTGATCAAATCGCAGTGCTCAAAATGCAGGATTATCAAACCGCTGCAATATAAACATCTTAAATCAAACCGCTTCTTAGAAAAACCGCTTCTTATCAAACCGCTTAAATCAACCCGCTGAAGACAAACCGCTTGAGTCAAACCGCTTAAGTCAAACCGCTTATGTCAAACCGCTTACGTCAAACCGCTTCCGATACAACAAATCTAGACAAACCGCATCCAAGACTTGACAAATCGCTTCCTTGATCAGATCAAATGGCACCCAAGTGACATCAAACCGCATACAAGAAAATAGTACGAGACTCAAACCGCTTCCTTGAAACTCTTCAAAAACTAAACTTTTTCAATCCAAAACACTATAACCAAGATGACTTAAGCCTTCCAAACCAAAACCTAAGCACTTATGATGATTCTAAACACAAAAGTACTATCAAAATTCAAACTTTAACACTTTTAGGTTATAGAATTCGAACCAACAAAACACACAAATAACCAATCTTTATGATCTAACCATGGCTCATGATACCAATTGTTGGATATTGGTTATTGTAACACACAAAAAATCAATTATATGTTTCGAATCTTAGCAAGAAACTTCGAGAGAGAAAGTGGGAGATGGGATCCTTTCAAGAGAGAGAAAGTAAGAGAAAAACAAAGAGAATGTTAGATTAAAGAATTAAATGTCCAACCCTCTACCTTGGGAGGTAGAGGGTATTTATAGTTTTACAAAATACGCCCTATGTCGGGCTGTGGATCAGGCATACAGTGGGTAAAGACCCATCCGTCTTCCACGGTGTTACTCTAACTAACTAACTAACTAATAGATAACGTAATGTCTACAAGCTAACATATGCTAGACAATAGTTGGGGTGACCGACACTTCACTACGGATTTTCTAAATCCTAACAGAATAGGCGCTTAGCGTGATCTAACCGGTTCTTGAACAAAATAGCATTTTCTTAATCGGTTCTAACTAGTTCTTGGCCGAATATCCGGTTCTTAACTAGTTCTAATCGGTTCCTACCGGTTCAGCCGTTCCGGTCACTTTGATGTATTTCACTGAAAATGGAGTTACGCTTCAAAAGTTATGGCCGTTTGAAGTTTTGACGTAAAAAGTCAACTTTGGTCAAGCCGCAAGTGGTCAAACCGCAAGTAGTCAAACCGTAAAAGACAAAACTCAGTTTTTTTGATCAAATCGCAGTGGTCAAATATCATTGGTCAAATCGCAGGATTGTCAAACCATTTGAATATAAACCGCTTAAATCAAACCGCTTTTTATCAAACCGCTTCTTATCAAACCGCTTAGATCAAACCGCTGAAGACAAACCGCTTGAGTCAAACCGCTTAAGTCAAACCGCTTATGTCAAACCGCTTATGTCAAACCGCTTATGTCAAACCGCTTCCGATACAACGAATCTAGACAAACCGCATCTAAGAACTTGACAAATCGCTTCCTTGATCAGATCAAATCGCACCCAAATGACATCAAACCGCATACAAGAAAATAGTACGAGACTCAAACCGCTTTCTTGAAACTCATCAAAAACTAAACTTTTCCAATCCAAAACACTATAACTAAGATGAATTATGCCTTCCAAACCAAAACCTAAGCACTTATGATGATTCTAAACACAAAAGTACTATTAAAATTCAAACTTTAACACTTTTAGGGTATAGAATTCGAACCAACAAAACACACAAATAACCAATCTTTATGACCTAACCATGGCTCATGATACCAATTGTTGGATATTGGTTATTGTAACACACAAACAATCAATTATATGTTTCGAATCTTAGCAAGAAACTTGAGAGAGAAAGTGGGAGATGGGATCCTTTCAGTGAGAGAAAACAAAGAGAAGGTTAGATTAAGAAATGAAAGGTCCAACCTCTACCTTGAGAGGTAGAGGTATTTATAGTTTTACATAATACGCCCTATGTCGGGCTTTAGATCGTGCATACAGTGGGTAAAGACTCATCCGTCCTCCACGGTGTTACTCTAACTAACTAATAGATGATGTAACGCTCACGAGCTAACATATGCTAGACAATAGTGGGGTGACCAACACTTCACTATGGATTTTCTAAATCCCAACAGAATAGGCGTTCTTAGCGTGATCTTACCGGTTCTTGGCCGTAATATCCGGTTCTTAACTAGTTCTAACGGGTTCCTACCGGTTCAGCCGTTCGGTCTTTTGATGTGTATTTCATTGAAAACGGAGTTACGGTTAAAAAGTCAACTTTGGTCAAGCCGCAAGTGGTCAAACCGCCAGTAGTCAAACCGTAAAAGTCAAAACTCAGTTTTTTTAATCAAATCGTAGTGGTCAAATTGCATTAGTCAAACCGCAGGATTGTCAAACCGCTGGAATACAAACCGCTTAAATCAAACAGCTTTTTATCAAACAGCTTCTTATCAAACCGCTTCTTATCAAACCGCTTAGATAAAACCACTGAAGACAAACCACTTGAGTCAAACCGCTTAAGTCAAATCGCTTATGTCAAACCGCTTATGTCAAACCGCTTACGTCAAACCGCTTAAGTCAAACCGCTTCCGATACAACGAATCTAGACAAACCGCATCCATGAACTTGACAAATCGCTTCCTTGATCGTATCAAATCGCACCCAAATGACATCAAACCGCATACAAGAAAATAGTACATGACTCAAACCGCTTCCTTGAAACTTTTCAAAAACTAAACTTTTCCAATCCAAAACACTATAACCAAGATGAATTAAGCCTTCTAAACCAAAACCTAAACACTTATAATGATTCTAAACACAAAAGTACTATCAAAATTCAAACTTTAACACTTTTAGGGAATAGAATTCGAACCAACAAAACACACAAATAACCAATCTTTATGATCTAACCATGGCTCTTGATACCAATTATTGGATATTGGTTATTGTAACCTACAAACAATCAATTATATTATTCGAATCTTAGCAAGAAACTTAGAGAGAGAAAGTGAGAGATGAGATCCTTTCTAGAGAGAGAAAGTGAGAGAATACCAAAGAGAATGTTAGATTAAGAAATGAAAGGTCCAACCATCTACCTTAGAGGTAAAGGGTATTTATAATTTTATAATACGCCTCCGTCAAGCATGGATACAGCTGGGTAAAGACCCGTCCATCCTCCACCGTGTTACTCTAACTAACTAACTAACTAACTAATAGATAACGAATGTCTACGAGCTAACATATGCTAGACAATAGTTAAAGTGACCGACGCTTCACTTTGGATTTTCTAAATGCTAACAGAATAGCGCGCCTAGCAGGATCTAACCGGTTCTTGAACAAAATAGCATTTTATTAAATGGTTCTTCTTGGTTCTTAGACGGAATATCCGATTCTTGACTAGTTCTAATCGGTTCCTACCGTTCAGCTATTCCGTGAGTTTGACAGTATTTCACCGAAAACGGAGTTACGGTTCAAAAGTTATGGCCGTTTGAAGTTTTGACGTAAAAAGTCAACTTTGGTCAAGCCGCAAGTGGTCAAACCGCAAGTAGTCAAACCGTAAAAGTCAAACCTTAGTTTTTTTGATCAAATCGGAGTGGTTGAATCGCATTGGTCAAATCGCAGGATTGTCAAACCGCTGGAATACAAACCGCTTAGATCAAACCGCTGAAGACAAACCGCTTGAGTCAAACCGCTTAAGTCAAACCGCTTATGTCAAATCGCTTACGTCAAACCGCTTAAGTCAAACCGCTGAAGTCAAACCGCTTCCGATACAACGAATCTAGACAAACCGCATCCAAGAACTTGACAAATCGCTTCCTTGATCAGATCAAATCGCACCCAAATGACATCAAACCGCATACAAGAAAATAGTACGAGACTCAAACCGCTTCCTTGAAACTCTTCAAAAACTAAACTTTTCCAATCCAAAACACTATAACCAAGATGAATTAAACCTTCCAAACCAAACCTAAGCACTTATGATGATTCTAAACATAAAAGTACTATCAAAAATCAAACTTTAACACTTTTAGGGTATAGAATTTGAACCAACAAAACACACAAATAACCAATCTTTATGATCTAACCATGGCTCATGATACCAGTTATTGGATATTGGTTATTGTAACACACAAACAATCAATTACATGTTTTGAATCTTAGCAAGAAACTTTGAGAGAGAAAGTAGGAGATGGGATCCCTTCAAAAGAGAGAAAGTGAGAGAAAAACAAAGAGAAGGTTAGATTAAGAAATGAAGGTCCAACCTCTACCTGGGAGGTAGAGGTATTTATAGTTTTACATATACGCCCTATGTCGGGTCGTGGATCGTGCATACATGGGTAAAGACCCATCTATCTTCCATGGTGTTACCCTAACTAACTAACTAACTAATAGATAACGAATGTCTACGAGCTAACATATGCTAGACAATAGTTGGGGTACCGACACTTCACTATGGATTTTCTAAATCCTAGCAGAATAGGCGCTTCTTAGCGTGATCTAACCGGTTCTTGAACAAAATAGCATTTTCTAAACCGGTTCTAATCGGTTCTTCGGTTCTTGGCCGAATATCCGGTTCTTAACTAGTTCTAATCGGTTCCTATTGGTTCAGTTGTTCGGTCATTTTGATGTATTTCACCGAAACGGAGTTACGGTTCAAAAGTTATGGTCGTTGATGTTCGACGTAAAAGTCAACTTTGGTCAAGCCGCAAGTGGTCAAACCACAAGTAGTCAAACCGTAAAATTCAAAACTCGCTTTTGATCAAATGAGAGTGGTCAAATTGCAGGATTGTCAAACCGCTGAATACAAGCCGCTTAAATCAAACCGCTTATCAAACGCGCTTATCAAACCGCTTAGATCAAACCAATCAAGACAAACCGCTGAGTCAAACCGCTTAAATCAAACCGCTTACGTCAAACCGCTTACTAAACCGCTTACGTCAAACCGCTTAAGTCAAACCGCTTCCTATACAACGAATCTAGACAAACCGCATTCAAGAACTTGACAAATCGCTTCCTTGATCAGATCTCAAATCGCACCCAAATGACATCAAACTGCTTACAAGAAAATAGTACGAGACTCAAACGGCTTCCTTGAAACTCTTCAAAAATTAAACTTTTCCAATCCAAAACACTATAACAAAGATGAATTAAGCCTTCCAAATCAAAACCTAAATACTTAGGATGATTCTAAACACAAAAGTACTATCAAAATTCAAACTTTAACACTTTTAGGGTATAGAATTCGATACAACAAAAACACAAATAACTAATCTTTATGATCTAACAATGGCTCTTGATACCAATTGTTGGATATTGGTTATTGTAACACACAAACAATCAATTATATAGTTCGAATCTTAGCAAGAAACTTAGAGAGAGAAAGTGGGAGATGAGACCCTTTCTAGAGAGAGAAAGTGAGAGAAAAACAAAGAGAAGGTTCGATTAAGAAATGAAAGGTCCAACCCTCTACCTTAGGAGGTAAAGGGTATTTATAGTTTTACACAATATGCCCTCTGTCGGCCTGTGGATACAGTGGGTAAAGACTCGTCCGTCCTCCACGGTGTTACTCTAACTAACTAACTCACTAATAGATAACGTAATGTCTACGAGCTAACATATGCTAGACAATAGTTGGGGTGACCGACACTTCGCAATGGATTTTCTAAATCCTAACAAGAATAGGCAGTTCTTAGCAGGATCTAACTGGTTCTTGAACAAAATAGCATTTTCTTAACTGGTTCTTACTGGTTCTTGGCCGTAATATCCGGTTCTTAACTACTTTAACCGGTTCCTACCGGTTCAGCCGTTCGGTCATTTTGACAGTATTTCACGAAAATGTAATTACGGTTCAAAAGTTATGGCCGTTTGAAGTTTTGACGTAAAAAGTCAACTTTGGTCAAGCCGCAAGTGGTCAAACCGCAAGTAGTCAAACCCTAAAAGACAAAACTCAGTTTTTTTGATCAAATCGCAGTGGTCAAAATGCAGGATTGTCAAACTGCTGGAATACAAACTGCTTAAATCAATCCGCTTTTTATCAAACCGCTTAGATCAAACCGCTGATGACAAACCGCTTGAGTCAAACCGCTTAAGTGAAACCGCTTAAGTCAAACCGCTTGTCAAACCGCTTATGTCAAACCGCTTACCTCAAACCGCTTAAGTCAAATCGCTTCCGATACAACGAATCAAGACAAACCGCATCCAAGAACTTGACAAATTGCTTCCTTGATCAGATCAAATCGCACCCAAATGACATCAAACCGCATACAAGAAAATAGTACGAGACTCAAACCACTTCCTTGAAACTCTTCAAAAACTAAACTTTTCCAATCCAAAACACTATAACCAAGATGAATTAAGCCTTCCTAACCAAAACCTAAGCACTTATGATGATTCTAAACACAAAAGTACTATCAAAATTCAAACTTTAACACTTTTAGGGTATAGAATTCGAACCAACAAAACACACAAATAACCAATCTTTATGATCTAACCATGGCTCATGATACCAATTGTTGGATATTGGTTATTGTAACACACAAACAATCAATTATATGGTTCGAATCTTAACAAGAAACTTAGAGAGAGAAAGTGGGAGATGAGATCCTTTCTAGAGACAGAAAGTGAGAGAAAAACAAAGAGAATGTTAGATTAAGAAATGAAAGGTTCAACCCTCTACCTTCGGAGGTAAAGGGTATTTATAGTTTTACATAATACGCCCTTTGTCAGGCTATGGATATAGTGGGTAAAGACTCACCCGTCCTCCACGGTGTTACTCTAACTAACTAACTAACTAATAGATAACGTAATGTCTACGAGCTAACATATGCTAGACAATAGTTGGGGTGACCGACACTTCACTTTGAATTTTCTAAATCCTAACAGAATAGTCGTTTTAGCGTGATCTAACTGGTTCTTGAACAAAATAGCATTTTCTTAACTAGTTCTAACTGGTTCTTACTGGTTCTTTGCAGGAATATCTGATTTCTAACTAGTTCTAACTGGTTCCTACTGGTTCCGGCTGTTCCATTAATTTTGACAGGTATTTCGCTGAAAACGGAGTTACAGATCAAAAGTTATGGCCGTTTGAAGTTCTGACGTAAAAAGTCAACTTTGGTCAAGCCGCTAGTGGTCAAACCGCAAGTAGTCAAACCGTAAAAGACAAAACTCAGTTTTTTTGATCAAATCGCAGTGGTCAAATCGCGTTGGTCAAATCGCAGGATTGTCAAACCGCTGGAATACAAACCGCTTAAATCAAACCGCTTTTTATCAAACCGCTTCTTATCAAACCGCTTCTTATCAAACCGCTTAGATCAAACCGCTGAAGACAAACCGCTTGAGTCAAACCGCTTATGTCAAACCGCTTATTCCAAACCACTTACGTCAAACCGCTTAAGTCAAACCGCTTCTGATACAATGAATCTAGACAAACCGCATCCAAGAACTTGACAAATCGCTTCCTTGATCAGATCAAATCGCACCCAAATGACATCAAGCCGCATACAAGAAAATAGTACGAGACTCAAACCGCTTCCTTGAAACTCTTCAAAAACTAAACTTTTCCAATCCAAAACACTATAACCAAGATGAATTAAGCCTTCCAAACCAAAACCTACGCACTTATGATGATTCTAAACACAAAAGTACTATAAAAATTCAAACTTTAACACTTTTAGGGTATAGAATTCGAACCAACAAAACACACAAATAACCAATCTTTATGATCTAACCATGGCTCATGATACCAATTGTTGGATATTGGTTATTGTAACACACAAACAATCAATTATATGTTTCTTATTTTAGCAAGAAACTTCGAGAGAGAAAGTGGGAGATGGGATCCTTTCAAGAGAGAGAAAGTAAGAGAAAAACAAAGAGAAGGTTAGATTAAGAAATGAAAGGTCCAACCCTATACCTTGGGAGGTAGAGGGTATTTATAGTTTTACATAATACGCCATATGTCTGGCTTTGGATCAGACATACAGTGGGTAAAGACCCATCCGTCCTCCACGGTGTTACTCTAACTAACTAACTAACTAACTAATAGATAACGTAATGTCTACGAGCGAACATATGCTAGACAATAGTTGGGGTGACTGACACTTCACTATGGATTTTCTAAATCCTAACAGGAATAGGCAGTTCTTAGCAGGATCTAACTGGTTCTTGAACAAAATAGCATTTTCTTAACTGGTTCTAACTGGTTCTTGGCCGGAATATCTGGTTCTTAACTAATTCTAACTGGTTCCTACTGGTTCAGGTTGTTCCGGTCATTTTGACAGGTATTTCACTGAAAACGGAGTTACGGTTCAAAAGTAATGGCCGGTTGAAGTTTTGACGTAAAAAGTCAACTTTGGTCAAGCCGCAAGTGGTCAAACCGCAAGTAGTCAAAACGTAAAAGACAAAACTCAGTTTTTTTGATCAAATTGCATTGGTCAAATCACAGGATTATCAAACCGCTGGAATACAAATAGCTTAAATCAAACCGCTTTTTATCAAACCGCTTCTTAGAAAAACCGCTTCTTATCAAACCGCTTAGATCAAACCGCTGAAGACAAACCGCTGGAGTCAAACCGCTTAAGTCAAACCGCTTATGTCGAACTGCTTACGTCAAACCGCTTCCGATACAACAAATCTAGACAAACCGCATCCAAGACTTGACGACAAATCGCTTCCTTGATCAGATCAAATGGCACTCAAATGACATCAAACCGCATACAAGAAAATAGTACGAGACTCAAACCGCTTCCTTGAAACTCTTCAAAAACTATACTTTTCCAATCCAAAACACTATAACCAAGATGACTTAAGCCTTCCAAACCAAAACCTAAGCACTTATGATGATTCTAAACACAAAAGTACTATCCAAATTCAAACTTTAACACTTTTAGGTTATAGAATTCGAACCAACAAAACACACAAATAACCAATCTTTATGATCTAACCATGGCTCATGATACCAGTTATTGGATATTGGTTATTGTAACACACAAACAATCAATTATATGTTTTGAATCTTAGCAAGAAACTTTGAGAGAGAAAGTAGGAGATGGGATCCCTTCAAGAGAGAGAAAGTGAGAGAAAAACAAAGAGAATGTTAGATTAAGAAATGAAAGGTCCAACCCTCTACCTTGGGAGGTAGAGGGTATTTATAGTTTTACATAATACGCCCTATGTCGGGCTGTGGATCAGGCATACAGTGGGTAAAGACCCATCTATCTTCCACGGTGTTACCCTAACTAACTAACTAACTAATAGAGAACGTAATGTCTACGAGCTAACATATGCTAGACAATAGTTGGGGTAACCGACACTTCACTATGGATTTTCTAAATCCTAGCAGGAATAGACAGTTCTTAGCAGGATCTAAATGGTTCTTGAACAAAATAGCATTTTCTAAACTGGTTCTAACTGGTACTTACTGGTTCTTGGCCGGAATATCCGGTTCTTAACTAGTTCTAACTGGTTCCTATTGGTTCAGGCTGTTCTGGTCATTTTGACAGGTATTTCGCTGAAAACGGAGTTACGGTTCAAAAGTTATGGTCGTTTGATGTTCTGACGTAAAATGTCAACTTTGGTCAAGCCGCAAGTGGTCAAACCACAAGTAGTCAAACCGTAAAATTCAAAACTCAATTTTTTTGATCAAATGAGAGTGGTCAAAATTGTAGGATTGTCAAACCGCTGGAATATAAGCCGCTTAAATCAAACCGCTTTCTATCAAACCGCTTCTTATCAAACCGCTTAGATCAAACCGCTGAAGACAAACCGCTTGAGTCAAACCGCTTAAATCAAACCGCTTACTAAACCGCTTATGTCAAACCGCTTAAGTCAAACTGCTTCTTATACAACGAATCTAGACAAACCGCATTCAAGAACTTGACAAATCGCTTCCTTGATCAGATCAAATCGCAGCCAAATGACATCAAACCGCATACAAGAAAATAGTACGAGACTCAAACTGCTTCCTTGAAACTCTTCAAAAATTAAACTTTTCCAATCCAAAATACTATAACCAAGATGAATTAAGCCTTCCAAACCAAAATCTAAATACTTAGGATGATTCTAAACACAAAAGTACTATCAAAATTCAAACTTTAACACTTTTAGGGTATAGAATTCGATACAACAAAAACACAAATAACTAATCTTTATGATCTAACAATGGCTCTTGATACCAATTGTTGGATATTGGTTATTGTAACACACAAACAATCAATTATATGGTTCGAATCTTAGCAAGAAACTTAGAGAGAAAGTGGAGATGAGACCCTTTCTAGAGAGAAAGTGAGAGAAAAACAAAGAGAAGGTTCGATTAAGAAATGAAAGGTCCAACCCTCTACCTTAGGAGGTAAAGGGTATTTATAGTTTTACATAATACGCCCTCTGTCGGCCTGTGGATACAGTGGGTAAAGACTCGTCCGTCCTCCACGGTGTTACTCTAACTAACTAACTTACTAATAGATAACGTAATGTCTACGAGCTAACATATGCTAGACAATAGTTGGGGTGACCGACACTTCGCAATGGATTTTCTAAATCCTAACAAGAATAGGCAGTTCTTAGCAGGATCTAACTGGTTCTTGAATAAAATAGCATTTTCTTAACTGGTTCTTACTGGTTCTTGGACGGAATATCCGGTTCTTAACTACTTTAACCGGTTCCTCTTGGTTCAGCCGTTCCGGTCATTTTGACAGGTATTTCGCTGAAAACAGAGTTACGGTTCAAAAGTTAAGGCCGTTTGAAGTTTTGACGTAAAAAGTCAACTTTGGTCAAGCCGCAAGTGGTCAAACCGCAATTAGTCAAACCGTAAAAGACAAAACTCAGTTTTTTTGATCAAATCGCAGTGGTCAAAATGCAGGATTGTCAAACTGCTGGAATAAAAACCGCTTAAATCAATCCGCTTTTTATCAAACCGCTTAGATCAAACCGCTGATGACAAACCGCTTGAGTCAAACCGCTTAAGTGAAACCGCTTAAGTCAAACCGCTTGTCAAACCGCTTATGTCAAACCGCTTACCTCAAACCGCTTAAGTCAAACCGCTTCCGATACAACGAATCAAGACAAACCGCATCCAAGAACTTGACAAATTGCTTCCTTGATCATATCAAATCGCACCCAAATGACATCAAACCGCATACAAGAAAATAGTACGAGACTAAAACCACTTCCTTGAAACTCTTAAAAAACTAAACTTTTCCAATCCAAAACACTATAACCAAGATGAATTAAGCCTTCCTAACCAAAACCTAAGCACTTATGATGATTCTAAACACAAAAGTACTATCAAAATTCAAACTTTAACACTTTTAGGGTATAGAATTCGAACCAACAAAACACACAAATAACCAATCTTTATGATCTAACCATGGCTCATGATACCAATTGTTGGATATTGGTTATTGTAACACACAAACAATCAATTATATGGTTCGAATCTTAACAAGAAACTTAGAGAGAGAAAGTGGGAGATGAGATCCTTTCTAGAGACAGAAAGTGAGAGAAAAACAAAGAGAAGGTTAGATTAAGAAATGAAAGGTCCAACCCTCTACCTTCGGAGGTAAAGGGTATTTATAGTTTTACATAATACGCCCTCTGTCAGGCTATGGATATAGTGGGTAAAGACTCGTCCGTCCTCCACGGTGTTACTCTAACTAACTAACTAACTAATAGATAGCGTAATGTCTACGAGCTAACATATGCTAGACAATAGTTGGGGTGACCGACACTTCACTTTGAATTTTCTAAATCCTAACATGAATAGGCTGTTCTTAGCAGGATCTAACTGGTTCTTGAACAAAATAGCATTTTCTTAATTAGTTCTAACTGGTTCTTTGCAGGAATATCTGATTTCTAACTAGTTCTAACTGGTTCCACCGTTCAGCCGCTCCATTAATTTTGACAGGTATTTCGCTGAAAACGGAGTTACAGATCAAAAGTTATGGCCGTTTGAAGTTCTCACGTAAAAAGTCAACTTTGATCAAGCCGCTAGTGGTCAAACCGCAAGTAGTCAAACCGTAAAAGACAAAACTCAGTTTTTTTGATCAAATCGCAGTGGTCAAATCGCGTTGGTCAAATCGCAGGATTGTCAAACCGCTGGAATACAAACCGCTTAAATCAAACCGCTTTTTATCAAACCGCTTCTTATCAAACCGCTTCTTATCAAACCGCTTAAATCAAACCGCTGAAGACAAACCGCTTGAGTCAAACCGCTTAAGTCAAACCGCTTATGTCAAACCGCTTATTCCAAACCGCTTACGTCAAACCGCTTAAGTCAAACCGCTTCCGATACAATGAATCTAGACAAACCGCATCCAAGAACTTGACAAATCGCTTCCTTGATCAGATCAAATGGCACCCAAATGACATCAAACCGCATAAAAGAAAATAGTACGAGACTCAAACCGCTTCCTTGAAACTCTTCAAAAACTAAACTTTTCCAATCCAAAACACTATAACCAAGATGAATTAAGCCTTCCAAACCAAAACCTAAGCACTTATGATGATTCTAAACACAAAAGTACTATCAAAATTCAAACTTTAACACTTTTAGGTTATAGAATTCGAACCAACAAAACACACAAATAACCAATCTTTATGATCTAACCATGGCTCATGATACCAATTGTTGGATATTGGTTATTGTAACACACAAACAATCAATTATATGTTTCGAATCTTAGCAAGAAACTTCGAGAGAGAAAGTGGGAGATGGGATCCTTTCAAGTGAGAGAAAAACAAAGAGAATGTTAGATTAAATAATTAAATGTCCAACCCTCTACCTTGGGAGGTAGAGGGTATTTATAGTTTTACAAAATACGCCCTATGTCGGGTGGATGGATCGCATACGGTGGGTAAAGACACATTCGCCTTCCACGGTGTTACTCTAACTAACTAACTAACTAACTAATAGATAACGAATGTCTACAAGCTAACATATGCTAGACAATAGTTGGGGTGACCGACACTTCACTATGGATTTTCTAAATCCTAACAGAATAAGCGCTTCTTAGCGAGATCTAACTGGTTCTTGAACAAAATAGCATTTTCTTAACTGGTTCTAACTGGTTCTTGGCCGGAATATCCGGTTCTTAACTAGTTCTAACAGGTATTTCACTGAAAATGGAGTTACGGTTCAAAAGTTATGGTCGTTTGAAGTTTTGGCGTAAAAAGTCAACTTTGGTCAAGCCGCAAGTGGTCAAACCGCAAGTAGTCAAACCGTAAAAGACAAAACTCAGTTTTTTTGATCAAATCGTAGTGGTCAAATAGCATTGGTCAAATCGCAGGATTGTCAAACCGTTGGAATATAAACCGCTTAAATCAAACCGCTTTTTATCAAACCGCTTAGATCAAACCGCTGAAGACAAACCGCTTGAGTCAAACCGCTTAAGTCAAACCGCTTATGTCAAACCGCTTATGTCAAACCGCTTAAGTCAAACCGCTTCCGATACAACGAATCTAGACAAACCGCATCTAAGAACTTGACAAATCGCTTCCTTGATCAGATCAAATCGCACCCAAATGACATCAAACCGCATACAAGAAAATAGTACGAGACTCAAACCGCTTTCTTGAAACTCTTCAAAAACTAAACTTTTCCAATCCAAAACACTATAACTAAGATGAATTATTCCTTCCAAACCAAAACCTAAGCACTTATGATGATTCTAAACACAAAAGTAATATTAAAATTCAAACTTTAACACTTTTAGGGTATAGAATTGAACCAACAAAACACACAAATAACCAATCTTTATGACCTAACCATGGCTCATGATACCAATTGTTGGACATTGGTTATTGTAACACACAAACAATCAATTATATGTTTCGAATCTTAGCAAGAAACTTCGAGAGAGAAAGTGGGAGATGGGATCCTTTCAAGTGAGAGAAAAACAAAGAGAAGGTTTGATTAAGAAATGAAGGGGTCCAACCCTCTACCTTGAGAGGTAGAGGGTATTTATAGTTTTACATAATACGCCCTATGTCGGGCTTTAGATCAGGTATACAATGGGTAAAGACTCATCCGCCCTCCACGGTGTTACTCTAACTAACTAATAGATGATGTAATGTCTACGAGCTAACATATGCTAGACAATAGTCAGTGACCAACACTTCACTATGGATTTTCTAAATCCTAACAGAATAGGCGTTCTTAGCGTGATCTTACCGGTTCTTGGCCGTAATATCCGTTCTTAACTAGTTCTAACGGGTTCCCACCGGTTCAGTCGCTCGGTCTTTTTGATGTATTTCATCAAAACGGAGTTACGGTTCAAAAGTTATGGCCGTTTGAAGTTATGACGTAAAAGTCAACTTTGGTCAAGCCGCAAGTGGTCAAACCGCCAGTAGTCAAACCGTAAAAGTCAAAACTCAGTTTTTTTAATCAAATCGTAGTGGTCAAATTGTATTAGTCAAATCGCAGGATTGTCAAACCACTGGAATACAAACCGCTTAAATCAAACTGCTTTTTATCAAACAACTTCTTATCAAACCGCTTAGATCAAACCACTGAAGAGAAACCACTTGAGTCAAACCACTTAAGTCAAATCTAAGTCAAACCGCTTCCGATACAACGAATCTAGACAAACAGCATCCAAGAACTCGACAAATCGCTTCCTTGATCAGATCAAATCGCACCCAAATGACATCAAACCGCATACAAGAAAATAGTACATGACTCAAACCGCTTCCTTGAAACTTTTCAAAAACTAAACTTTTCCAATCCAAAACACTATAACCAAGATGAATTAAGCCTTCCAAACCAAAACCTAAACACTTATGATGATTCTAAACACAAAAGTACTATCAAAATTCAAACTTTAACACTTTTAGGGAATAGAATTCGAACCAACAAAACACACAAATAACCAATCTTTATGATCTAACCATGGCTCTTGATACCAGATGTTGGATATTGGTTATTGGAACACACAAACAATCAATTATATTATTCGAATCTTAGCAAGAAACTAAGAGAGAGAAAGTGAGAGATGAGATCCTTTCTAGAGAGAGAAACTAAGAGAATACCAAAGAGAATGTTAGATTAAGAAATGAAAGGTCCAACCATCAACCTTAGGAGGTAAAGGGTATTTATAATTTTACATAATACGCCCTCAGTCGGGCTGTGGATACAGTGGGTAAAGACCCGTCTATCCTCCACGGTGTTACTCTAACTAACTAACTAACTAATAGATAACGTAATGTCTACGAGCTAACATATGCTAGACAACAGTTGGGGTGACCGACGCTTCACTTTGGATTTTCTAAATGCTAACAGGAATAGGCAGTTCTTAGCAGGATCTAACTGGTTCTTGAACAAAATAGCATTTTATTAAATGGTTCTTACTGGTTCTTGGACGGAATATCCGGTTCTTAACTAGTTCTAACTGGTTCCTACTGGTTCAGGCTGTTCCGGTGAGTTTGACAGGTATTTCGCGGAAAACGGAGTTACGGTTCAAAAGTTATGGCCGTTTGAAGTTTTGACGTAAAAAGTCAACTTTGGTCAAGCCGCAAGTGGTCAAACCGCAAGTAGTCAAACCGTAAAAGTCAAACCCTAGTTTTTTTGATCAAATCACAGTGGTTAAATCGCATTGGTCAAATCGCAGGATTGTCAAACCGCTGGAATACAAACCGCTTAGATCAAACCGCTGAAGACAAACCGCTTAAGTCAAACCGCTTATGTCAAACCGCTTACGTCAAACCGCTTAAGTCAAAGCGCTGAAGTCAAACCGCTTCCGATACAACGAATATAGACAAACCGCATCCAAGAACTTGACAAATCGATTCCTTGATCAGATCAAATCGCACCCAAATGACATCAAACCGCATACATGAAAATAGTACGAGACTCAAACCGCTTCCTTGAAACTCTTCAAAAACTAAACTTTTCCAATCCAAAACACTATAACCAAGATGAATTAAATCTTCCAAACCAAACCTAAGCACTTATGATGATTCTAAACACAAAAGTACTATCAAAATTCAAACTTTAACACTTTTAGGGTATAGAATTTGAACCAACAAAACACACAAATAACCAATCTTTATGATCTAACCATGGCTCATGATACCAGTTATTGGATATTGGTTATTGTAACACACAATCAATTATATGTTTTGAATCTTAGCAAGAAACTTTGAGAGAGAAAGTAGGAGATGGGATCCCTTCAAGAGAGAGAAAGTGAGAGAAAAACAAAGAGAAGGTTAGATTAAGAAATGAAAGGTCCAACCTCTACCTGGGAGGTAGAGGTATTTATAGTTTACATAATACGCCCTATGCTCGGTCGTGGATCGTGCATACTGATGGGTAAAGACCCATCTATCTTCCACGGTGTTACACAAACTAACTAACTAACTAATAGATAACGAATGTCTACGAGCTAACATATGCTAGACAATAGTTAAAGTGATCGACACTTCACTATGGATTTTCTAAATCCTAACAGAATAGGCGCTTCTTAGCGTGATCTAACCGGTTCTTGAAAAAATAGCATTTTCTAAACCGGTTCTTGGCCGAATATCCGGTTCTTAACTATTTATAACTGGTTCCTATTGGTTCCGGCCGTTCCGGTCATTTTGATGTATTTCACCGAAACGGAGTTACGGTTCAAAAGTTATGGTCGCTTGAAGTTCGACGTAAAAGTCAACTTTGGTCAAGCCGCAAGTGGTCAAACCACAAGTAGTCAAACCGTAAAATTCAAAACTCGCTTTTGATCAAATGAGAGTGGTCAAATTGCAGGATTGTCAAACCGCTGGAATACAAGCCGCTTAAATCAAACCGCTTTCTATCAAACCGCTTCTTATCAAACCGCTTAGATCAAACCGCTGAAGACAACCCACTTGAGTCAAAACGCTTAAATCAAACCGCTTACGTCAAACCGCTTACTAAACCGCTTACGTCAAACCACTTAAGTCAAACCGCTTCCTATACAACGAATCTAGACAAACCGCATTCAAGAACTTGACAAATCGCTTCCTTGATCAGATCAAATCGCAGCAAAATGACATCAAACCGCATACAAGAAAATAGTACGAGACTCAAACCGCTTCCTTGAAACTCTTCAAAAACTAAACTTTTCCAATCCAAAACACTATAACCAAGATGAATTAAGCCTTCCAAACCAAAACTAAGCAGTTATGATGATTCTAAACAAAAAAGTACTATCAAAATTCAAACTTTAACAGTTTTAGGGTATATTATTCGAACCAACAAAACACACAAATAACCAATCTTTATGATCTAACCATGGCTCTTGATACCAATTGTTGGATATTGGTTATTGTAACACACAAACAATCAATTATATGGTTCAAATCTTAGCAAGAAACTTAGAGAGAGAAAATGGGAGATGAGATCCTTTCTAGAGAGAGAAAGTGAAAGAAAAACAAAGAGAATGTTAGATTAAGAAATGAAATGTCCAACCATGTACCTTAGGATGTAAAGCGTATTTATAGTTTTACATAATACGCCCTCTGTCGGGCTGTGGATACAGTGGGTAAAGACCCGTCCGTCCTCCACGGAGTTACTCTAACTAACTAACTAACTAATAGATAACGTAATGTCTATGAGCTAACATATGCTAGACAATAGTTGGGGTGACCGACACTTCACTATGGATTTTCTAAATCCTAACAGGGATAAGCAGTTCTTAGCAGGATCTAACTGGTTCCTGAACAAAATGGCATTTTAACTGGTTCTTACTGGTTCTTAGTCGGAATATCCGGTTCTTAACTATTTCTAACTGGTTCCTACTGGTTCAGGATGTTCCGGTAATTTTGACAGGTATTTCGATGAAAACAGAGCTACGGTTCAAAAGTTATGGCCGTTTGAAGTTTTGATGTAAAAAGTCAACTTTGGTCAAGCCGCTAGTGGTCAAACCGCCAGTAGTCAAACCGTAAATGTCAAAACTCAGTTTCTTTGATCAAATTGCAGTGGTCAAATTGCAGGATTGTCAAACCGCTGGAATACAAACAGCTTAAATCAAACCGCTTTTTATCAAACCGCTTCTTATCAAACCGCTTCTTATCAAACCGCTCAGATCAAACCGCTGAAGACAAACCGCTTGAGTCAAACCACTTAAGTCATACCGCTTATGTCAAGCCGCTTAAGTCAAACCGCTTCTGATACAACGAATCTAGACAAACTGCATCCAAGAACTTGACAAATCGCTTCCTTGATCAGATCAAATTGCACCCAAATAACATCAAACCGCTTACAAGAAAATAGTACGAGACTCAAACCGCTTCCTTGAAACTCTTCAAAAATTAAACTTTTCCAATCCAAAACACTATAACCAAGATGAATTAAGCCTTCCAAACCAAAACCTAAACACTTAGGATGATTCTAAACACAAAAGTACTATAAAAATTCAAACTTTAACACTTTTAAGGTATAGAATTCGATACAACAAAAACACAAATAACTAATCTTTATGATCTAACAATGGCTCTTGATACCAATTGTTGGATATTGGTTATTGTAACACACAAACAATCAATTATATGGTTCGAATCTTAGCAAGAAACTTAGAGAGACAAAGTGGGAGATGAGACCCTTTCTAGAGAAAGAAAGTGAGAGAAAAACAAAGAGAAGGTTCGATTAAGAAATGAAAGGTCCAACCCTCTACCTTAGGAAGTAAAGGGTATTTATAGTTTTACATAATACACCCTCTGTCGGCCTGTGGATACAGTGGGTAAAGACCCGTCCGTCCTCCACGGTGTTACTCTAACTAACTAACTAACTAATAGATAACGTAATGTCTACAAGCTAACATATGCTAGACAATAGTTGGGGTGACCGACACTTCACTATGGATTTTCTAAATCCTAACAAGAATAGGCAGTTCTTAGCAGGATCTAACTGGTTCTTGAACAAAATAGCATTTTCTTAACTGGTTCTTACTGGTTCTTGGCCGGAATATCCGGTTCTTAACTAGTTCTAACTGGTTCCCCGCCGGTTCAGTCGTTCGGTCATTTTGACAGTATTTCGCTGAAAACAGAGTTACGGTTCAAAAGTTATGGCCGTTTGAAGTTTTGACGTAAAAAGTCAACTTTGGTCATACCGCAAGTGGTCAAACCGCAAGTAGTCAAACCGTAAAAGACAAAACTCAATTTTTTTGATCAACTCGCAGTGGTCAAAATGCAGGATTGTCAAACTGCTGGAATACAAACCGCTTAAATCAATTCGCTTTTTATCAAACCGCTTAGATCAAACCGCTGATGACAAACCGCTTGAGTCAAACCGCTTAAGTGAAACCGCTTGTCAAACCGCTTATGTCAAACCGCTTACCTCAAACCGCTTAAGTCAAACCGCTTACGATACAACGAAACAAGACAAACCGCATCCAAGAACTTGACAAATTGCTTCCTTGGTCAGATCAAATCGCACCCAAATGACATCAAACCGCATACAAGAAAATAGTACGAGACTCAAACCACTTCCTTGAAACTCTTCAAAAACTAAACTTTTCCAATCCAAAACACTATAACCAAGATGAATTAAGCCTTCCTAACCAAAACCTAAGCACTTATGATGATTCTGAACACAAAAGTACTATCAAAATTCAAACTTTAACACTTTTAGGGTATAGAATTCGAACCAACAAAACACACAAATAACCAATCTTTATGATCTAACCATGGCTCATGATACCAATTGTTGGATATTGGTTATTGTAACACACAAACAATCAATTATATGGTTCGAATCTTAACAAGAAACTTAGAGAGAAAGTGGAGATGAGATCCTTTCTAGAGACGTAAAGTGAGAGAAAAACAAAGAGAAGGTTAGATTAAGAAATGAAAGGTCCAACCCTCTACCTTCGGAGGTAAAGGGTATTTATAGTTTTACATAATACGCCCTCTGTCATGCTATGGATATAGTGGGTAAAGACTCGTCCGTCCTCCACGATGTTACTCTAACTAACTAACTAACTAATAGATAACGTAATGTCTACGAGCTAACATATGCTAGACAATAGTTGGGGTGACCGACACTTCACTTTGAATTTTCTAAATCCTAACAGGAATAGGCTGTTCTTAGCAGGATCTAACTGGTTCTTGAACAAAATAGCATTTTCTTAACTAGTTCTAACTGGTTCTTACTGGTTCTTTGCCGGAATATCTGATTTCTAACTAGTTCTAACTGGTTCCTACTGGTTCAGGCTGTTCCGTTCATTTTGACAGGTATTTCGCTCAAAACGGAGTTACAGATCAAAAGTTATGGCCGTTTGAAGTTCTGACGTAAAAAGTCAACTTTGGTCAAGCCGCTAGTGGTCAAACCACAAGTAGTCAAACCGTAAAGACAAACCGATACGCTTACACGCCGCGCTCGGGTCAAAGGAACTCCCTTTCGTCGAGCAAGTTTTTCAACACCCAGGCAAAGTGAACCTAATCGTTGTAGTGTAGTATTAGGGTAAGCCACGGAATTGATATCGTTCTCAGGGAATAGGAATGCTAGTGAGAAGTTACTACGCTAAGGTTGGGGTTGAGGAAGATTATTTTTATCTTTTATATTTTTTAGAAAAGGAAAAGTACTAATCTCGGGTTTGGATTTGGGGTTGGTATTTCACCGATTACTCTACTATTATCTAATTATCTAAACTAAGGTGGTGGTAGTCTATGTCTAATTATTGTGTGCTCGTATGATAGTTTAAAGATGTGTTTACTTAGGTTTTACTACTCCTTAATTATCTCCTATTGGTGGTTGAATTGTCACGCCCTTATTCCTAGTTGCGTTGTGTGTCTAAAGTTGTAGGGTATCGCTTTCTCCCTACTCTTTGAAGTTACCAAAGGTTCTCGCCTACAAAACCCACTAGGGATGATAAACTCTAACTCTAAGGCCTCTTTGGATAGTTTAGCTTACAACAACTCAAAGTGCTATAACCTAAGGTTCACAAAGATTAATCAAGCATTATACACAACGAATGACCTATCGCATTACTAGATCATTAATCAACTAAGATAAGAAACAACCAATCAATATTCAATAATTAAGTTTCATATTCCCTAAGCAAACACACAAGTAAATTAGCCGGACATGGAGAACATGCAAGCATACACACAAATAATTGAAGACATAATTAAATTAATGAAGTAAACAACTTATCTTGGTGTAAGATAGGGTTTAGAACCCTAAAATACGACCTTGGTTCGGTTTAGGTTTTACTCCAAAAGTTTACCCAAAAGACTACTCTCTAAAACTGAAAATTCGGATTCTATATATAAGATTACATGTGCGACGGCATCACCTTATGATTTGTGACGCCGCCGTCGTCGCCATTAGGGTTTCGTCTTGGCTGTTAATCTTGCGACGGCGCCACCTTATGCTTGTGACGCCGTCTCTTTAGCTTCGACGCCGTCTCGATTGAATCTAGGCCGTCGAGATGCGACGGCCTACTCTTTTAAAGCCCGATGCCGCCCTCCAAAACTAGCAATTTCTCTTCGTGTCGTCACAAATTCTCCAACGGCTTCGCAGACAGCAGATGACGCCCCCTTGTAATTTATCACTGAGTGTCTCGATTCTCGACTTTGGCCATTTTCTTCATATATCCGCTTTTCGTCCAAATAAGTGCCATTACTGCAGCATTTTGCCTTCCAGAGACCTAAAAGTGAAAAGGAACGATATTAAGCAATAACGGATACAAAAGTGATCAAATAAGGGCTTAAACGACCGCTCAAAAAGGTACATTTTAAAACCTTATCAAATATCCCTACACTTGATATTTGCTTGTCCTCAAGCAAATGTGCTTTTAGCCAATTAATTTATAAGTTAGGGGTCATGAAGCATTGGTTTAAAACAGTCCACAACACATATAAGCCCCGCAAAAGTCATAACAAGCACGAAAATTACATACTAGCACCTCTCATGGGGTGTTTGGATGCTCACATCTCTCGGGTGTAAATGAAATATAGCAAATTGGAAATGGAAGATAAACACTCATTAACCGGTCCTAGTACATAGATTACTATAGGCTTGAGAATAGATCAAACCTCCATCGCTTTGGCGTAAGCACCTAGGAAAGACTATCAAAGAGGTCTTTAAAGGGTTGTAACGTTAGGCTTACGGTAGGAAAACAAAGGGTTTGGTGGGATAGGCTATTTAGTGGTGGCAAGTCAAAAATCTCAATGTTACATGCATACGAAGAATGGCGTTGCTAAGCCAAGACTCGATACTCTAAACTCTAGCTAACTGAAATAAACAAACATAAAATTAAAGGATAGAAGTAGGATGGTAGCCTTTTATATTTTTATTTTTTTTTTTTTTTTTTTTCATACACTTTTACTCTACCATCCTCTACGATAACATCAAAATAATAGGATTTATAGCACATCCCTACACTTGAGTTTTTATTACTCTAATACTAATATGACCCGAATTGAAAAGATCAAAACACTTGGAGTACGTTATTACGCAGATAAGGGAATTGGCGTTCCCTTTAGTCATTTAAAACTTTAACTTTTCCCATGAGTCCCAATCGTCCCAAAACGTGTACAAAAGATATGACTCAACTTAGCAACTCATGCAAGTAATTAGATAATTGAACTAAGGGTTTAGGGTGATAACAATAATGCACTAAAAGTGAGTGCATACAAGGTAGGCTAAGGCGATTTGGGTGTACATTTGGGGTGGGGTGTAAACAATGTTTTCATTGATATTCCGGAAAACCAAACATCACGAGAAACGCGAAAAGGATAGGCTCGAGGGGTTAACTAGGGTATCGTGTACTAAAGATGAGTACAACGCAAAGGTGTGGGGTAATTACTCAACCGACGCGTGGAAGAAGTAATTATATTACGGTATCAAACAATGGTTATCCTAATGCCTCTTATCATTTAGTTATTCCTAACTACACAAGTGTAGTCTCACTAGTGATCTCGGAATGCATCACAAAACAAGTTCTAGAATCTAATATACTACCGGTTCACACTCTAAGCATTGAAGATGAATGCTTCAATTCCTACTAATCTAAGGCGATCCTCACATTTTGGTGGAATTTAAGTGGTAAAGGGTTTTGTGCTAGTCATATAACTTCCTATCCGTGAGACGCTTTGTTAAGACTAATGGCCCACTCCTATATATCATGAAAATTTTAAATTTGGTGCCAAAATTACCCTAACCGACATTTTCTCATGGTTTATTACGCAAATGCAATTAGACAAAGCAAATAATCAAGGATAAGCATAGTTTCAAAGTTCCGCTTTATTTTCCTCCCTACACTTGAACCGAACATTGTCCCCAATGTTCCCCGAAGTATCAAAGTTATGATAAAAGAAGGTAGTCAAAAGAAAGAAACTAGTACTCCCGATTAGCTCGGTAGGATCCGTGTGTGAAGTAGTGGTTAAATCCTTTCCAAGAAGAATGTATGCGTGAAAAGCTCCTCAATCTTATGTAACTTCTTCTTGATAAACAAAACCGCACACTTGAAGAAAACAAACGAAACCTTCGCGTAAAATCATGGTAATAATATATAAGACTCGATTTAAACTAGGATATAATGCTTGTGGAATGGATGTTTACATAATTTCTAAGAAAATTAAGACCGAAAAATTCCAAAAATTTATAAGAAGCTCGTAAAACGAGAAAAAGTAATCTGATGTTTTACTCCTTCCCGACGCCCAAAGTTGCAATCTGACGCGTCAGTTATCCCGACAAAAGCGGTCTGCGATTTTCGGAAAATTTACATCTTTAGAATTGGAAAAATTTCTGCAAAACATCCATTATGACTCGATACAAGCATTTGACTCGAACAAACACACAAATATATCTTTTAATTAATTGTTATTCTCATGTTCACGTTTCGTATGAAAACGTGTGTAATCCTCCCTACACTTATCCTTTATGTAAAATACCTTTATATGCAATTAAGACGAGGTTAAAAACAAAATAAAGCATTTTTACAAATTTAAACATGAGAATAAACAATCAATAAAAGATATATGACACTAACAAGCAAACAATTAAGCATGGGTTGCCTCCCACGAAGCGCTTTTCTTTATTTAAGAGTCTTGTAGCTAGACTAGTAGTCATGCTCCTACGTTACTTCATTACCGTCACTTCCTTCCTTCTGACGGTCTCCAGTGGGTGGTTCCATGTTGTAGAAGTGCCCTATGATACACCTCTCTAAAAGTTCGTCCTCTCCCCACTCGGTCCTATATTTCGGTCCTAAGTTCAAACAATCCTTATAGAATCCGAAAATCTTAGCCATAACATAATCTGCTCCTTTTTCCCTATCCTCATCATTCCTATAATAGACCGACAGTTTAAGTTCCTTTTCATCATTAGAGAGTGATGAAAACTTCTCAATCTTAAACGGCATTTGGTAAGCTATGTCATCGATCTCATCCTTGAATCGCACTACTCCTAATGAGGGATCATAGGTCATCCCGGTGCTTTCTATGAAAGGTTTTCCTAGAATAACGTGGGACAAGCTAGGGTCTATGGCCGTGCTAATATCATCCACAATTATGAAGTCCGTAGGAAATGTGAAACTACCTACATAAACGGGCAATCCCTTAATTCTACCGAGAAAATTGCAACTAACATTAGGGTTTTCGGGATCTTGCCTAGTTGGGATAGGCTTCTTCATCACCCAATTGTAGTAAGTGCTAGTCATTATGTTGATTGGGGACTTGCGATCAATGTAGGCCTTTGCCACGAAAAGATGTCCTATGCAACATGGTATATTGAGGTTCTAAGGGTTCCCAAACTTGATCCTAGGGCTTTTCCTAACATACATATGACAGAGGTCACGCACTAAGTGAGGGTGGCGAGATAATTCTTCTTCCGTAAGAAACTTATTGAAATAGTCATTGTCTACTTCATCTACTTCCTCGGTTCTTTCATTATTCTCAAGTGTATGGTCCTCTTCGTCATTAGGTTTCACTAAGGCGATGGTATTGACGAATTGAACGTGCTTAGCTAGCTTACTTGGGTCCTTAATCTCTACACCGGAAGGCTCGGGAGTTGAGATAGCACTAACCTTCCTATCACTGTTGGTTATGGCTTTCAAAAGGTTATCTATCTTCCTATCCATATCGGCTTGTTGTTGGTTGAAACGGTCCGAGAGCTTAGCTATTTGGGCTTCTTGGGATGCGACAAGCTGTTGCAACATTCCTTCAATGTTTTGGCTAGGGCCATGAGATACGGGTAATGAGAAATCATTAGAAGTGAATTCTTTGGTTTGTCCCCAATAGAAGTCGGGCTTGCCTTCCATGCTTCGGGTGTCATTAAAAGTCCTAGGTCCCGGGTGTTGTAGAATCTTCCTCACGTTCCATTAACACGCGAGGATGCGTAGTCAACGGAAGCATGTTCGGGGATCGGGTGTGCTGCGCGTGTTATGAGGATCACTACACGGCTCACACGAGGAGGAAACTTTGTTCACATGGCGTGAAGACTTAGGATTTTCGTAAGAGCTCATAAGGAATTTTACTTGATCTTCAAGTTCAAGCATCCTACGGTCGGAAGGTTGTGAGTCAATTGGAGGCAAAGAGATTGCCTTAACGGTTTGGGCAACTCACGGGGTCATTCCAACTTTTGTTGTCATAGAGCAAGGTCCTCTATTATACCCCATGATTCTTCCATGGTGAGATCACTAAGTTTTCCACCGCCGCTTGGTCAATGGATCACTTAGTGGGGAAGTTGACATGATCATAAAAGATTTGGACTTGGAGCCAAAGATCAATGCCGTGATGAGGACTTTATGAAGTAAGTCTTTGAATCGAGTCCATGCTTCGTAGAGATTCACCTTGACGTTGTTGGAACATCAAGATGTCATTCCTAAGTTTTGTGGTTCTTCCGGTGGGAAAAATTGAGCAAGGAAACGAGTGGTGAGATCATCCCAACTTGAGATGGAGCCGTGGAAGTCGCTCAAGCCAATTACTAGCTTGGTCCCGTAGAGAGAATTGAAAGACGCAGACGCGTGGTCTCCCGAGTATTAGCATCAAGGTCGATGGAATCGACAATTTTGAGGAAATCCTCGATGTCGATTTGGATCTTCTAACGAAGTCCATGGAATGCACATCCATTTTGCACCAACCGGATGGTGTCGGATCGCAGGCCGTAATTTGGGCTTGGTCGGAAGCTCAATGGTGTTCCTATAGCCCAGGTGGCTAGGTCTCGAGTATTCACCAAGAGTACGGTCTCTTGGCGGGACAATGATTTGAGGGGTTTTCACCTTCCATGATGAAAAGTGATGGGGTTACGAACAAAGGTCACGAAGAGGGGATAGACTAAAGGAAGCTAAAGATGAGAAAAAGTTTACTTGATAGGAATCAAGCAAAGAAACCTAAACGAGGTGGACTACTAACTAGCTATTCTATTCCCCGCACGCGCCTAAAACTTGATACGCTTACACGCCGCGCTCGGGGTCAAAGGAACTCCCTTTCGTCGAGCAAGTTTTCAACACCCCAGGCAAAGTGAACCTAATCGTTGTAGTGTAGTATTAGGGTAAGCCACGGAATTGATATCGTTCTCTGGGGAATAGGAATGCTAGTGAGAAGTTACTACGCTAAGGTTGGGGTTGAGGAAGATTATTTTTATCTTTTATATTTTTAGAAAAGGAAAAGTACGAATCTCGGGGTTTGGATTTGGGGGTTGGTATTTCACCGATTACTCTACTATTATCTAATTATCTAAACTAAGGTGGTGGTAGTCTATGTCTAATTATTGTGTGCTCGTATGATAGTTTAAAGATGTGTTTACTTAGGTTTTACTACTCCTTAATTATCTCCTATTGGTGGTTGAATTGTCACGTCCTTATTCCTAGTTGCGTTGTGTGTCTAAAGTTGTAGAGTATGCGTTTCTCCCTACTCTTTGAAGTTACCAAAGGGTCTCGTCTACAAAACCCACTAGGGATGATAAACTCTAACTCTAAGGCCTCTTTGGATAGTTTAGCTTACAACAACTCAAAGTGCAATAACCTAAGGTTCACAAAGATTAATCAAGCATTAAGTACACAACGAATGACCTATCGCATTACTAGATCATTAATCAACTAAGATAAGAAACAACCAATCAATATTCAATAATTAAGTTTCATATTCCCTAAGCAAACACACAAGTAAATTAGCCGGACATGGAGAACATGCAAGCATACACACAAATAATTGAAGACATAATTAAATTAATGAAGTAAACAACTTATCTTGGTGTAAGATAGGTTTAGAACCCTAAAATACGACCTTGGTTCGATTTAGGTTTTACTCCAAAAGTTTACCCAAAAGACTACTCTAAAACCGAAAAATTCGGATTCTATATATAAGATTACATGTGCGACGCGCCACCTTATGATTTGTGACGCCGTCGTGTCGCCGTCATTAGGGTTTCGCTTGGCCAAGTTAATCTTGCGACGGCGCCACCTTATGCTTGTGACGCCGTCTCTTTAGCTTCGACGACGTCTGGATTGAATCTAGGTCGCCCGAGATGCGACGGCCTACTCTTTTAAAGCCCGACGCCGTCCTCCAAAAACTAGCAATTTCTCTTCGCGTCGTCACAAATTCCTCCGACGGCGTCATAGATTATAAGCCGACGCCGTCCCTTGTAATTTAGCGACTTGAGTGTCTCGATTCTTGACTTTGGCCATTTTCTTCATATATCCGCGCCTTTTCCTCCAAATAAGTGCCATTACAGCAGTTTGCCTTCCAGAGACCTAAAAAGTGAAAAGGAACGATATTAAGAAATAACGGATACAAAAGTGATCAAATAAGGGCTTAAACGACCACTCAAAAAGGTACATTTTAAAACCTTATCAAAAACTCAGTTTTTTTGATCAAATCGCAGTGGTCAAATCGCAGGATTATCAAACCGCTGGAATACAAACCGCATAAATCAAACCGCTTTTTATTAAACCGCTTCTTATCAAACCACTTCTTATCAAACCGCTTAGAACAAACCGCTGAAGACAAACCGCTTGAGTCAAACCGCTTAAGTCAAACCGCTTATGTCAAACCGCTTATGCCAAACCGCTTACGTCAAACCGCTTAAGTCAAACCGCTTCCGATACAACGAATCTAGACAAACCGCATCCAAGAACTTGACAAATCGCTTCCTTGATCAGATCAAATGGCACCCAAATGACATCAAACCGCATACAAGAAAATAGTACGAGACTCAAACCGCTTCCTTGAAACTCTTCAAAAACTAAACTTTTCCAATCCAAAACACTATAACCAAGATGACTTAAGCCTTCCAAACCAAAACCTAAGCACTTATGATGATTCTAAACACAAAATTACTATCAAAATTCAAACTTTAACACTTTTAGGTTATAGAATTCGAACCAACAAAACACACAAATAACCAATCTTTATGATCTAACCATGGCTCATGATACCAATTGTTGGATATTGGTTATTGTAACACACAAACAATCAATTATATGTTTCGAATCTTAGCAAGAAACTTCGAGAGAGAAAGTGGGAGATGGGATCCTTTGAAGAGAGAGAAAGTGAGAGAAAAACAAAGAGAATGTTAGATTAAAGAATTAAATGTCCAACCTTCTACCTTGGGAGGTAGAGGGTATTTATAGTTTTACAAAATACGCCCTATGTTGGGATGTGGATCAGGCATACAGTGGGTAAAGACCCATCCGTCTTCCACGGTGTTGCTCTAACTAACTAACTAACTAACTAATAGATAACGTAATGTCTACAAGCTAACATATGCTAGACAATAGTTGGGGTGACCGACACTTCACTATGGATTTTCTAAATCTTAACAGGAATAGGCAGTTCTTAGCAGGATCTAACTGGTTCTTGAAAAAAATAGCATTTTATTAACTGGTTCTAACTGGTTCTTGGCCGGAATATCCGGTTCTTAACTAGTTCTAACTGGTTCCTACTGGTTCAGCCGTTCGGTCATTTTGATGGTATTTTCTTTGAAAATGGAGTTACGGTTCAAAAGTTATGGCCGTTTGAAGTTTTGACGTAAAAAGTCAACTTTGGTCAAGCCGCAAGTGGTCAAACCGCAAGTAGTCAAACCGTAAAAGACAAAACTCATTTTTTTTGATCAAATCGCAGTGGTCAAATAGCATTGGTCAAATCGCAGGATTGTCAAACCGTTGGAATATAAACCGCTTAAATCAAACCGCTTTTTATCAAACCGCTTCTTATCAAACCGCTTAGATCAAACAGCTGAAGACAAACCGCTTGAGTCAAACCGCTTAAGTCAAACCGCTTATGTCAAACCGCTTAAGTCAAACCGCTTCCGATACAACGAATCTAGACAAACCGCATCTAAGAACTTGACAAATCGCTTCCCTGATCAGATCAAATCGCACCTAAATGACATCAAACCGCATACAAGAAAATAGTACGAGACTCAAACCGCTTTCTTGAAACTCTTCAAAAACTAAACGTTTCCAATCCAAAACACTATAACTAAGATGAATTATGCCTTCCAAACCAAAACCTAAGAACTTATGATGATTCTAAACACAAAAGTACTATTAAAATTCAAACTTTAACACTTTTAGGGTATAGAATTTGAACCAACAAAACACACAAATAACCAATCTTTATGACCTAACCATGGCTCATGATACCAATTGTTGGATATTGGTTATTGTAACACACAACCAATCAATTATATGTTTCGAATCTTAGCAAGAAACTTCGAGAGAGAAAGTGGGAGATGGGATCCTTTCAAGTGAGAGAAAAACAAAGAGAAGGTTAGATTAAGAAATGAAGGGGTCCAACCCTCTACCTTGAGAGGTAGAGGGTATTTATAGTTTTACATAATACGCCCTATGTCGGGCTTTAGATCAGGCATACAGTGGGTAAAGACTCATCCGTCCTCCACGGTGTTACTCTAACTAACTAATAGATGATGTAATGTCTACGAGCTAACATATGCTAGACAATAGTTGGGGTGACCAACACTTCACTATGGATTATCTAAATCCTAACAGGAATAGGCAGTTCTTAGCAGGATCTTACTGGTTCTTGGCCAGAATATCCGGTTCTTAACTAGTTCTAACGGGTTCCTACTAGTTCATGCTGTTCTGGTCTTTTTGACAGGTATTTCGCTGAAAACGGAGTTACGGTTCAAAAGTTATGGCCGTTTGAAGTTATGACGTAAAAAGTCAACTTTGGTCAAGCCGCAAGTGGTCAAACCGCCAGTAGTCAAACCGTAAAAGTCAAAACTCAGTTTTTTTAATCAAATTGTAGTGGTCAAATTGCATTAGTCAAATCGCTGGAATACAAACCGCTTAAATCAAACCGCTTTTTATCAAACAGCTTCTTATCAAACCGCTTCTTATCAAACCGCTTAGATCAAACCACTGAAGACAAACCACTTGAGTCAAACCGCTTAAGTCAAATCGCTTATGTCAAACCGCTTATGTCAAACCGCTTACGTCAAACCGCTTAAGTCAAACCGCTTCCGATACAACGAATCTAGACAAACCGCATCCAAGAACTTGACAAATCGCTTCCTTGATCAGATCAAATCGCACCCAAATGACATCAAACCGCATACAAGAAAATAGTACATGACTCAAACCACTTCCTTGAAACTTTTCAAAAACTAAACTTTTCCAATCCAAAACACTATAACCAAGATGAATTAAGCCTTCCAAACCAAAACCTAAACACTTATGATGATTCTAAGCACAAAAGTACTATCAAAATTCAAACTTTAACACTTTTAGGGAATAGAATTCGAACCAACAAAACACACAAATAACCAATCTTTATGATCTAACCATGGCTCTTGATACCAATTGTTGGATATTGGTTATTGTAACCCACAAACAATCAATTGTATTATTCGAATCTTAGCAAGAAATTTAGAGAGAGAAAGTGAGAGATGAGATCCTTTCTAGAGAGAGAAAGTGAGAGAATACCAAAGAGAATGTTAGATTAAGAAATGAAAGGTCCAACCATCTACCTTAGGAGGTAAAGGGTATTTATAATTTTACATAATACGCCCTCTGTCGGGCTGTGGATACAGTGGGTAAAGACCCGTCCATCCTCCACGGTGTTACTCTAACTAACTAACTAACTAATAGATAACGTAATGTCTACGAGCTAACATATGCTAGACAATAGTTGGGGTGACCGACGCTTCACTTTGGATTTTCTAAATGCTAACAGGAATAGGCAGTTCTTAGCAGGATCTAACTGGTTCTTGAACAAAATAGCATTTTATTAAATGGTTCTTACTGGTTCTTGGACGGAATATCCGGTTCTTAACTAGTTCTAACGGTTCCTACCGGTTCAGTCGTTCGGTGAGTTTGACAGTATTTCACCGAAAACGGTTACTGGTTCAAAAGTTATGGCCGTTTGAAGTTTTGACGTAAAAGTCAACTTTGGTCAAGCCGCAAGTGGTCAAACCGCAAGTAGTCAAACCGTAAAAGTCAAACCTTAGTTTTTTTGATCAAATCGCAGTGGTTAAATCGCATTGGTCAAATCGCAGGATTGTTAAACCGCTGGAATACAAACCGCTTAGATCAAACCGCTGAAGAGAAACCGCTTGAGTCAAACCGCTTAAGTCAAACCGCTTATGTCAAACCGCTTAAGTCAAACCGCTTAAGTCAAACCGCTTCCGATACAACGAATCTAGACAAACCGCATCCATGAACTTGACAAATCGCTTCCTTGAGCAGATCAAATCGCACCCAAATGACATCAATCCGCATACAAGAAAATAGTACGAGACTCAAACCGCTTCCTTGAAACTCTTAAAAAACTAAACTTTTCCAATACAAAACACTATAACCAAGATGAATTAAACCTTCCAAACCAAACCTAAGCACTTATGAAGATTCTAAACACAAAAGTACTATCAAAATTCACACTTTAACACTTTTAGGGTATAGAATTTGAACCAACAAAACACACAAATAACCAATCTTTATGATCTAACCATGGCTCATGATACCAGTTATTGGATATTGGTTATTGTAACACACAAACAATCAATTATATGTTTTGAATCTTAGCAAGAAACTTTGAGAGAGAAAGTAGGAGATGGGATCCCTTCAAGAGTGAGAAAGTGAGAGAAAAACAAAGAGAATGTTAGATTAAGAAATGAAAGGTCCAACCCTCTACCTTGGGAGGTAGAGGGTATTTATAGTTTTACATAATACGCCCTATGTCGGGCTGTAGATCAGGCATACAGTGGGTAAAGACCCATCTATCTTCCACGGTGTTACCCTAACTAACTAACTAACTAATAGATAACGTAATTTCTACGAGCTAACATATGCTAGACAATAGTTAGGGTACCGACACTTCACTATGGATTTTCTAAATCCTAACAGGAATAGGCAGTTCTTAGCAGGATCTAACTGGTTCTTGAACAAAATAGCATTTTCTAAACTGGTTCTAACTGGTTCTTACTAGTTCTTGGCCGGAATATCCGGTTCTTAACTAGTTCTAACTGGTTCCTATTGGTTCAGCCGTTCGGTCATTTTGATGTATTTCACGAAAACGGAGTTACGGTTCAAAAGTTATGGTCGTTTGATGTTCTGACGTAAAAAGTCAACTTTGGTCAAGCCGCAAGTGGTCAAACCACAAGTAGTCAAACCGTAAAATTCAAAACTCAGTTTTTTTGATCAAATGAGAGTGGTCAAATTGCAGGATTGTCAAACCGCTGGAATACAAGCCGCTTAAATCAAACCACTTTCTATCAAACCGCTTCTTATCAAACCGCTTAGATCAAACCGCTGAAGACAAACCGCTTGAGTCAAACCGCTTAAATCAAACTGCTTACGTCAAACCGCTTACTAAACCGCTTACGTCAAACCGCTTAAGTCAAATCGCTTCCTATACAACGAATCTAGACAAACCGCATTCAAGAACTTGACAAATCGCTTCCTTGATCAGATCAAATCGCAGCCAAATGACATCAAACCGCATACAAGAAAATAGTACGAGACTCAAACCGCTTCTTTGAAACTCTTCAAAAACTAAACTTTTCCAATCCAAAACACTATAACCAAGATGAATTAAGCCTTCCGAACCAAAACTAAGCACTTATGATGATTCTAAACAAAAAAGTACTATCAAAATTCAAACTTTAACAGTTTTAGGGTATATAATTCGAACCAACAAAACACACAAAAAACCAATCTTTATGATCTAACCATGGCTCTTGATACCAATTGTTGGATATTGGTTATTGTAACACACAAACAATCAATTATATGGTTCAAATCTTAGCAAGAAACTTAGAGAGAGAAAATGGGAGATGAGATCCTTTCTAGAGAGAGAAAGTGAGAGAAAAACAAAGAGAATGTTAGATTAAGAAATGAAATGTCCAACCATGTACCTTAGGAGGTAAAGCGTATTTATAGTTTTACATAATACGCCCTCTGTCGGGCTGTGGATACAGTGGGTAAAGACCCGTCCGTCCTCCACGGTGTTACTCTAACTAACTAACTAACTAATAGATAACGTAATGTCTACGAGCTAACATATGCTAGACAATAGTTGGGGTAACCGACACTTCACTATGGATTTTCTAAATCCTAACAGGGATAAGCAGTTCTTAGCAGGATCTAACTGGTTCTTGAACAAAATAGCATTTTAACTGGTTCTTGCTGGTTCTTAGCCGGAATATCCGGTTCTTAACTATTTCTAACTGGTTCCTACTGGTTCAGGATGTTCCGGTAATTTTGACAGGTATTTCGCTGAAAACGGAGCTACGGTTCAAAAGTTATGGCCGTTTGAAGTTTTGACGTAAAAAGTCAACTTTCGAGTGGTCAAACCGCAAGTAGTCAAACCGTAAAAGTCAAAACTCAGTTTTTTTGATCAAATCGCAGTGGTCAAACCGCATTGGTCAAATCGCAGGATTGTCAAACCGCTGGAATACAAACCGCTTTTTATTAAACCGCTTCTTATCAAACCGCTTCTTATCAAACCGCTTAAATCAAACCGCTGAAGATAAACCGCTTGAGTCAAACCGCTTAAGTCAAACCGCTTATGTCAAACCGCTTATGTCAAATCGCTTACGTCAAACTGCTTAAGTCAAACCTCTTCCGATACAACGAATCTAGACAAACCGCATCCAAAAACTTGACAAATCGCTTCCTTGATCAGATCAAATCGCACCCAAATGACATCAAACCGCATACACGAAAATAGTACGAGACTCAGACCGCTTCCTTGAAACTCTTCAAAAACTAAACTTTTCCAATCCAAAACACTATAACCAAGATGAATTAAGCCTTCCAAACCAAAACCTAAGCACTTATGATGATTCTAAACACAAAAGTACTATCAAATGACCACTTACTTATATTCTTTTAGACGCATAGCAACATTTCTCATATTTCCCGACTTATATAATATCAAAATACTTATTGGATCGACCACATGAGATCATGTCTCATTATTATTTTCACGTCTTTGTGAAAATGTAAAAACAGTACATTAATTTCGCTTTATTATAAAAGACGTATATTAATCCAATAAGTTTACACATTCATGTGTATGGACTTCAAGTCCCATATATCTCATCACAAGAGACTTAAATCTTTCACTAGTTACTTGCGTCTTTACGTTATGGTCAATCATTTTACAACTGCACTTCTTGCAGGATTATTTCCACGATCCAAACTGTTATAGCGCTATTTTATTTATAAATTCATTGTCTTGCGCATCATTAAATATAATAATACTGTCGACGTCGATTCATTTTTTTTTCTCAATTCCACGGTTACTAGACATTATACCATATCATTTATTGAGATCTCATTGTTTTTAGATATCTTAGGTTCTTTTAGAATCCTCTTTTTCTTGTATCTCAGTAGGAGAGTATTATGGGGTCTTTATTATCTCGATATGACCATCTTAACTTCTTGCTCCATTTATATATAATTCGAGGATTTTTTTTATTTGGAATCGATTGTTCTATCACACAGTAAGCGCACCATAGAATCATTATCAATCATTGGTTGTCCAGTTGTGACACAAATATAAGTTGGAGCATTAGCAACGTATAAAAGATTTAGTTACTCTGTTTAGGTCACCAAATATGTCTGACATTTCTAGATCAGAAAAATGAAGTATACTTTGAACTTCAAGTTCATATTCATTAGTATTGTGAGGATCAACATTCATATTATTATACTTCATTCCATTTTATTTTTGCTCATTCTCTCCCCTGAATGAATTATCATTCTCAATATCCCACATTTTGCGTTATGGTGGATTCACTATAAGCTAAGCTGAACAATTACATGACTCTTAGATGGGAGATAAATGGTTCATGACCGAAAAAACATTAAATGAGGAGGAATCATTATAATTTTTGGCATGATGTGAATTCATGTTTTATTATTTCAAATAACATGCCCTATATATTAGTTTTGCTCTCATAATTATTGGCTTTACATTCAATTGGAAACGTTTTATAAGTGTTTCAACAAAAGCATTTTTATTACGAACATGGAATACACAATGTTCAACACTTATTCTAGTAATTACCAAATACTTGGAAGTATTCACTACCATTTCCAAAAATACAATATGGAAATGTGCTCGCATTTTTATATGCGGAGCAACTAATCACACCAACTTCATGTTGTGTCAATCATGATCATTTTGACGATGCATCGATTTAAAATTTAAAATGATCTAAATGGCACTTGTATAGGCCAACATATATCTCCTTTGGAAATATTTCAAAAATCTAAGGGAATTAGCCTTTTTTATTTTGTTTTTAGATCGGCTTGTTAGTTGTTAGTGGTTCAGGTTCAACAATGACATTCAATTAGGCAGTATAATGACACTGAGACCCGCTTGTTCCTCCTTTACCTCCTGAAGGGGTAAAAGTACTGGGTGGGACTCGGACGTGAGACCTCCTCTAGCCAAACATCCCCTCCCCAAAGTATCTTATAGAAACCTTGGTGGCTAATTGAGCTAGCCCAGTTGGTGGCCAACATTTAGCCTAGTTGGTGACCAACTAAGCCACAAGTTCGATCAACATTTATTGTTCTTGTAAATTACAATAGAGATTAATAAAATATAACTTGAGAAGTACCTAGCTCTTTTTGTTTGGAGCAAACTTCATGTTGATAACGTGTTATGAAAAGCAATGAACAAGAATAAAGAGATGTAGGGAGAAAATGGTATTATTGATTCATAACAATAGGTTACAATAGGATGTATTTATAAGGCAAAGGAAAAAACCCGAACTTATTAATCAAGATTAGGATGAATAAGACATATACCCATAATATCTTACAATAGAAAGGTCATTCGTTTCCAGTGTTAGCAATTCATATATTATTAGTGGAGAGTATGACAAGACTTTTGTCTCTCTTGCTTAGATGTCGCATCAGCTTCACGTTACAATTATTTTTTTCCATTTTCTTTCTTTTTTTTGGGTAAAAGGTCAAAGACCCAGTAAATATATTACTCCAAAAAACGTTTAAGTACAACGGATATGGGTGAATCCCATATCTCAGCCCGTTACATAGGCGAAAGCTTACATAACAAGATACTTCCTATTCTCTATATAAGAAAATAAACCACTGCTCAAAAAATAACTTTAGACTCCTATGGAGACAACATTACTTTCTACCAAGGCCTTGGAGCTTGATACCATACGTGTCATAATAGGCATCCAAATTTCCTGGGAGATCGTAAACCTGGTCCGCATAGTTATCATAATCATAATCATCATAGTCATCTTCTCGATAATGACCACCACCAAATAGGTTACTCGACTCATCAAAGGTGTTCACAACCTCATCATCATCACTATCAGAATCCGAAATCTCCCCCACCTTAGTGAATGGCTTAACCCTCTTAGTAAAAGAAGTAGCCGGTAAATCCTTATTATAACCCTGATAATCAACCTTTTTAATAGGATTACCATTATTATCAACAAGAGTACCTTTCCCATCGATAAGAAGCCTTTCAAACACCCCAATTTTCTCAACAATACGGGTATGACCAACCGCGTTAGCTTCCATAGAATCACTCACAAGTGGATCTTGTGATACATTACCTGTCTCAAGAGACCCGACCTCCTTTGCTTCCATTGCATTACCAGAAACCTCTACATCAGTATGATTGTCACAGTCGTCAGAATCTATCGTATTTAGTGCTGAAAAAGGATTAGGTGTAGCAATTTGCGTCCCACTCGAACTAGCCACATCCGTGGCTTTCTTCTTCGCACTATCCACCTTTTTGGGTTAAGGAGGAGGCGCTTTAGGTTGGTACCTAAATTTAGGACCCACTTCTTAAAACACTTGCAACACCTTTTCTAATTTTCTTAGAATGTTTGTGAGATCTTTTGAGGGTTGGTGAATTTTGAACTAACTATTTTTTTCAAAAAAAAATTCTTGAGCCACCACAACTAAGCTACGTTTCGTGGGCGAATGATTAGTTATTTCTCATGAATCTCTCGATTCGCCTAAGCTATATGCATTAGGATCCTGATTGATGAATATCTCAGTTCAAGAAAGAAAAATAAGGTGATGTTTGTTCTTCTAAAAAAATCTCTTAACAGTTTTTTAATCTGACTCATTCAGACGCGATCAAATATTTGCTCAAAAAGTGTGTATGTTTTTTTAATGGTATTAAGAGGCGTTAAAAGACAGTCTGTGTTAAGAGCGTTTGTTTTTTGGGACCGTTTAAAGGCACTAAGAGGCATAAACGTCTTATTGAACTAGATGAGGAGGGGTGTCTTAACACCTCTTAGGGTGCGTTTGGTATGTTGATATGAATCACAATGTGTATGAGTTTGGATATAAGGTGGGGCCACAAGTATGAAAGTTTCATACCTTGCTCTTTTGAGTACTATGGAGTATGAAAGATATGTATCTTTAATCCTATATTTGAAAAATGCACATCTTAGTCAAACACTTGCAATCATATTCGATATGATTCCCTCATTCCATTCCCCCTACCAACACCCTTAATGTCTCTTTTTTTCTTACTTTTTTTTCTTCTTTTGTTATGATTTTTTTATTTGTGTGGTTTTTTTCTGATTTTTTTTATCGTCTTGTTTCAACTTTGTCTTTCGCATTAAAAGTATGTTTAAATAGAATGATAGACATATTTTATGTTAGATAAATTTATACTACTATATAAAGTGTTTAGTACATTCTAAATATAGAAGTCTTAATAATTTGAAGACAAAAAATATTTCTAATAAAAGTAACCCGCTAAACTTGTAACCAAAAGTACAATTAATATAGCACTTGATATAAAAGAATAATGCATAAATCATGTAACTTGTAACATTCGTGTATATTAATGTCATAGTTAATGAAATCATTAAAATACTCTCACTCTAAAGTACAATTAATATAGCACTTGATACAAAACAATAATACATAAATCATCTAATTTTTCTTTTTCATTAAAACACTCACTAATGAAATTTACAAATCATTTATTAATATAATTTAAATACCTCATCACCAAAAGTACAATTAATATATCAAATAATACAAAACAATAATGCATAAATCATTTTATCATTTATATCTATCAAACACCCACTAAATTAATTTTACAATTCATTAATGATATTATTAAAATACTCTTCACTCAAAAGACACTTAATATATCACATAAGTATAAAACAATAACGCATAAATCATCTTATTTTATATTTCTTCTTTAAAACACCTACTAACTAAAATTTACAATCATTAAGCGGATCATAGAAACCAATCTTTTATATAGCGAATTTTGACACCACCTTTTTCGACCACACACACGGACCACCATTTACCACCACAACTTAGCAATATAGACACCGCTAGATGGTGCTAAAACCGCTATTTTAAAACACATTGTATGTTTAAACAATATATAATATTACACGTCCTAAACGAATACCAATATCGTTGACCATCGCCAGATCGTCGTTGCGTCGTGATGCAAGTCCGCCATTTTTAAAGCAACATTGGGCGGTAAAGTTGTTCCATTAAGTTATCGCCATGTGCTAAGTTAGATCATGAATAACATATAATCGCAGAAGACCTCGCTATAAAAGTTTTTATTATGTTACTAAATGCGTAAGTAAAACAAACTAATTTCCAATTAATAACCTCTGTTGGACATTATTTTTTTTTCCTTCTTTAAAAATAATGCATCGAAAAAACCTTGCTATCGCAAAATAATATAATCACACGGATACCCGCCGCCGCAACGCGCGGGTACCCGGCTAGTTAGATAAAACATGATAATAATTACGTGACAATTTTTATTTTGTTCAAATTAGAGGGTTCGGGTTAGCAAACTTATACATCTCAACTTTAACCTAACTTATTTAGTTAATCGTTTGATAAGTTCAATCTAAACCCCAACACGTTTTGTTTTTGTCAAATAAACATGAGATTAAATGCTTTGTTTAAAAAACTTCTAACTTTTAATTGACTATATTAAAAAAAATTGTTTTTTTATATTTAACAAAGTTTATTTCTCGCATGAATGCAATCGTTTATATTTAAATTGTAAAACCTGATAGTTTAACACACTCTGACATTTTAAAAAAAACAACAGTTTTATTTGAGTCCGATTCAGATTTCTCAACTATTTACTGAGACTAAGATTGAAATCAAATTTAAACTTTAATTTTCAACCGTATATTCAGATTTAAATGTTCGAATCAAATTCATACTCAAAACCTATTAACAAACAAAAAAACACCTGAGAAGTTTTCTAAAACTCGATAAATGTTGATTGATCGTATATTTTGTTAGAGTTCTATCACTCATAATATATTTTCATACTTGATCCCTTTGAGTACAGTTGCGATTGGATCTATCCATCACCGACAATCGGTTCAATAAATGTTGCTACAACTTGCAATGTTGTGTCATGTGTGTATGCATCTAATATCTTATATGATTCAATAAATTTTGCTACAACTTGAAATGTTGTGAGTATGCATCTAATATCTTATCTATTATAAAGAAATATTTTACGGGTGTTATTAGATCATTTCTTATCATAACCTAGGTTAAACCTTAACAATGTGTCACATCAGCGTCACATTACATTTAACATTTCAACTTTAACTCACCAACAAACACCATTTATAATAACTTATCATAACTCAATCATTTTGGGCCCCGTTTTTATTTAAAAAATAAAATTTACAAATTCAACCTCTAAACTAATACAGTAACACTTAAAAAAAATAATACAAATAGCATTTATAAATTTAAAAGTAAGTTTATTTTAACCCAATAAAAAATAAGTTTTTTTTTTAACCAAATCACAAGCCCAACTGCCTAAGCATGCAGGCCCAAAAAAAAATAAAAAATTTTTAATTTGTACGCCTCCTTCCTCTCCTCTCCTTTCTCCCCTCTCCTTCCTCCTTCTGCGCACACACACACACACAAATTATACAAACACACACTGAAAACACACACACGCACACACCCAAACCCAATTAAAAAGCAAAAATAAATAAATAAATAAATAAATTATGTATTAACGCACGTTACCGGTAACTTGCGTTATAATGCCCAAGGTTAACGCTGAAGATGGTGTGGTAACGCGGGGATAACGCCGTCCAAATCAAAGATAACGCCGAGGTGGGCGTTATCATACCGTATCTCTTAGAGTACCGTTATAGGCACCTTTTAAATTATTTTATCAATAGTTTATAAATAAGAAAAACAGTTTTTATCGTTTCATGTTACGTGTTTTCTATCTTTTAAATTTTTGTTTTATTAAACTTTACATTTTTGTTTTGTACTTTCGGTTTTGTAATTTTATAATAATATTTAAATTAAACATTTTAAAGAAAAATTAGAAAAAAATTAAAAATTAATAATTGTTATTATTCATTCAGAGGATATCTATAACCGAAGTCATAATTTATATCAAAACGCTTATCTACTTTGATATAAAGTATGACTTACGTTATAAATATCTCTCTGTATGGATAATATACTTACCTTTTTTTTTTCCTTTCTAATTTTCTTTAATAATTTTATAATTTAGTAGGGACTTTGGGTGTTGAAATTTTTACAATTTTTTATGTAATTTTGACTAACGGATAAGAGTTAAAGGAACTTTGGATGATGAAAAACATGAAAGTAGGAACTTTGAGTGAAATTTCTCTGCCGAACTCATCGTGAGATTTTGGTACAAGTTCATGGATCGAACGATGTATTTTACTATTAAATTTATGTTGGGCGTTGCAACAAATTTATCTTTTAAAAAAGAATAGCTGATATCAAAAGTAGAAGTATACCATGTGAAAATAGTTCGATGAGCATCCGTACAAGTAGCAACTAGTCTCAAAATAGAAATATATAAACCTAAAAAACAAAAAAGAAAAGCTTTTGATTAGTCAATCGAAAGCTGAGATTCCATGTAAATAAACCACCACGTTGACGTTTTATTTCATTCTATTCTGATTCTCATGGCATCACCACAACATTTTTTCTTCTTCTTGCTAATCCTTTGTCTCTTGACATTGTCTCGAGCCTCCGAATCACCACGAAAACATGCCGTTTTCGTATTCGGAGACTCGTTCTTTGATCCTGGAAACAACAACTACATTAACACAAGCACTCTTGATCAGGCTAACTTTCCTCCTTATGGTGAAACACACTTTCACTTCCCAACTGGTCGCTTTTCGGATGGCCGTATCATTCCAGATTTCATATGTATGCATTCTCTATTAACTTAAGGGTGTTTGTTTCAGCTTATATAGCGGACTTATGAGTTATGACTTATCTGGTTTTCGACTTATGTTTCGTAACCTCACTTTTTGTGGCTTGTTTTGAAACTTTTCGGCTATATATGTTTATATAAGTCGAAAGGTGGTGAAAAGTTTCAAAATAAGCCACAAAAGTGAGATTACGAAACATAAGCTAAAACCAAATAAGTTATAAGCCCGTTATATAAGCCGTAACAAACACGCCTTTAGTTTATGTTTCAACTTCCATTTTTTATAAGTTTTAACTAAATTTTCTTTTTGTTTTTGTATATATTATGATGGAAAAGTGGAGTATGCTAAGTTGCCATTGATTCCACCTTACATGTCTCCAATAAGCAAAATGTATTATCGGATTGGAGCGAACTTTGCTTCTGCTGGAGCAGGAGCTCTTGCTGAAACATTCCAAGGAGCGGTACGTGTTACTATTAGATTATGCGTTTTGAAATCATCACGTAACTTATATACTTGTCAAGGTTATTCTAGCCTAGCCATTAATAACGGCAACTTTAAAGGCAGTGGTTAAACAAAATATTGTTTAACCACAACTTTTAAGGTTGTCGTTTGGAAAACTCTAGAATTAACGATGTAAAATAAATAATTAAATGTTTTGTTTTTTAGTTGAAATGATGAGAAAAGGAAAGTGATGTAGAGATTTTGCCTTTTTAACTGGTTATGAACATTTTAGACCACTCATTATGTTGTGTTTGTACCAACCAAACCACTTTTAGAAGTTGACCCCTAGCTCCTCTTCACCAAATTTACCAACATAAACCAATTTAATTACCATTAATTACGGTACTAATACTATTTTTCTCTTCCGAATCTTCTTAGTCTTTGAGTTTTAAACTCTCTTAAGAAAATGAAAAGTCAACTAGTCTTGTGGGGAAAGAGATCTGTTAAATCTAGTTTTTAATGGCAAATTAATATGTTAAATGGTTTCCCATATCTTTAGGAAAACCACTATATTCAATAATTCAAACAAACAGATTCATGTGCCCTACTATGTCATTTTGAACCTTATAATACTCAAATGATAAACAATACCCAATCACGCCATAGCAGAAGATCGGAAGTAGAATGTAAACATATCAAATACTCGAGTGTGCAGGAGACCGCTCCCGAAAGACTCCGATTTAAATAATAAGAATTAAGATTTATTATTCCTTGTTTATCAATCTCATATATTTAGCATACTTGTGCCCTACCATGTCATTTTGAAACTTATTATACTTACATGGATAAAACTAAGATATCTTCTTGTTTATCAATCTCATAAAAAAAAAAAAAAAAAAAAAAGGGTGTGAACAAAAAGAAGAAGTTGTTAAAGTGTAATTATATTTATATGGTATAACAAACATGTTGTTGGTTATCTATCAATTGCAAGTGGATGAATGCATGTGTAAAAGTTGTGTGGTTAAGAAAGTTTCATAGACAAAAGTGATGTGTCCAAGACATCTTTCAGGCAAAACTCCAATATTGAAGGGGACCAACATATTGTTTATCTCTTAGCAGTAGGTCATGTATCATGTGAATATACAAGAATCAAACCTAGGTGGCGTTTGTTTTTCGTTAAGAGCCTTAATGCCTCTTAATCGAACCGCTCAAGACGCCACGACATTTTGGTGCGTTCGCATCGCTTTTTTTCTTCTCATTCGACGCATTCGGGCAGTAAGATCTTAATGGCCAGACTTGAGAGGGTGTCGAACGCCTTGTTCATTGCTTCTGGCGACAAAAAAAAAAGAAAAAAAAATTAAGACGAGCAAAGAAACGCCTTTGTTCAACGTGAGTTTTTTTTTCCGCTCAGATCTTGATCGATTCAGACATTTACGCCCGATTGATTCGGATGTGCGGTTCGATTGATTGATTCGGGCCTCTTAAAAACAAACACCACCTAAGTGTCATTTTATTAGTCTTTTTGTTCAACCTCATCAAGTCTTCAAAAAAAAATGTAAAGTTTATGTAGAATGTAGTTCAATAAAAAAAATATATATATAAAAATGAGTTATCTAATGTTGACATAATAAGGCTATTAGTGGTTAGCAACTTAGCATAACATTTATAATTCTTAAACAAGGTTTAAATTTTCTGATCAAGTGGTTTTTGATAGGTAATTAGTCTTCAAACTCAACTAAGCAATCACAAGAGAGTCGAGGAGCGGTTAAGAAAGATATACGGAAATACTGAGGCCAAGAACACATTGTCGAAAGCTGTATACTTGTTTAGCATTGGAACCAACGACTACATTAGCCGCACTTAATAACCAATTCTACCGTTTCAACTCCACTTACTCCAACTCTCAGCTCGTACAAATCGTTATTGGAAACTTAACAACCGCAATCAAAGTAAGCACATAGATTGAAAGAACTCCTAGTACTTGTTATATTTGGTTTTTTTAAGTTCTTAAAATTTGACAGGAGTTGCACGAAAGAGGGGGCAGAAAATTCGGGTTTCTAAATTTGGGACCATTGGGTTGTATTCCAGGGATCAGGATAATTCTTAATCCATCGAGTGACTCTGGTGGATGCATAGAAGCCGCTTCATTGCTAGCAAAACTACATAATCAAGCACTCGCCAAGTCACTAAAAAGATTAGCAAAGCAACTATATGGATTTAAATATTCGTTATACGACTTCAATACCAACCTTAACCAGAGACTAAAACATCCATCCAAATACGGTATGTGCACAAGAGTGCAATCTTGAATGTTATGTAACGTTAAACATGGCTTTAAAATTGATATTTAAATGACCGAATGATGTATAGGTTACAAGCAAGGGAAAACAGCGTGTTGTGGGACAGGACGGTTTAGAGGAACATTTAGCTGCGGAGGGAAGAGACCGGTGAAAGAATTTCAAGTTTGTAAAAATCCTAAAGAGTATGTGTTTTGGGACTCTTATCATCTCACTGAAAGAGTTCACAAACAAATGGCTTATCAAATGTGGAACCAACAGCCTACCAAAGGAACTTACAATCTCAAAACTTTGTTCCAATTACAATAAATAATAGTGGACATTTAATTCTATCAACTTCATTTTGGCTCTGTGTTCATATTGACATGTTTGATCATATCCTATATATCTTGTAAAGAACGGCACATATTATATGATTGACTATTTATTTTTCAACGCTGTTTATAATCCAATTCTCTTGTGGCGGCTCGTGTAAAGGACCACATGTTTGTTTACAAGTTGAATGTGCTGATATATGAAGGCAAAGCGTGATAGTTGAAGATCAACTTATTAAGCATATGGCTCTATCAAATCCACTTGTTGTTTTTTCTTGTTTGTCAATGCTTGCAGGTTGCCTGAGTTCTCGGAACCATTTCAATGAGCATGCCACACTTTTTGTTTTTGGCGATTCACTTTTTGATCCTGGAAACAATAACTATATTAACACTACAACGAGCTTCCAAGCTAACTTCTGGCCTTATGGTAAATCATACTTTGATCCTCCAAGTGGAAGATTCTGCAATGGTCGTCTCATCTCTGATTTCATCGGTGAGAATATCTTAAACTAGTACCAATCTTGTTTTTTCTTGAATATTTATCTTTAATTTTCCTTCTCTTATATAACAGCCGAGTATGCAAGACTGCCCCTCATTCCAGCCTACCTCGACCCCCAACATAACGAATTTGTGCATGGAGCAAACTTTGCCTCAGGTGGAGCTGGTGCATTAGTCGAAACCCATGCTGGATTTGTATGTATCTCTTGTTCACATCCATAACTTATTCGAGAAATTTTCCTCTGCCCATATACTGTGGACCCTTTTAGCAAAACATATCAGATCCACCACTCCATTATAAAACTTTTGCAATTGACACATAGAAACGCAACACTGAATTTCCTTATCATAAACTGACTTTGTGGACAAATGTCGTGTGTAGGTAGTTGATCTAAAAACTCAGCTAAAACATTTCACCAATTTAAAGAAACATTTTAGGCGAAATTTAAGTGATGTAAAGGCCGAGCAGATCTTGTCCAATGCCGTCTACTTATTTAGCTTTGGGGGCAATGACTATTTAACCCCGGTTGGCAACAACGATAGTGTTCTTTATCCATACACACATGATGAGTACGTGGGAATGGTGATTGGAAACTTGACTAATACGTTCAAGGTAACATATATTTTGTGCCAAGAATGTTTCGCTCTAAATTGAGATTACATGTCTTTGTTTTTTCTTTTTTGTTGATAAAGGGAATCTATAAAATGGGAGGAAGGAAATTCGGAATCCTTAATGTCCCACCATTAGCCTGTTTGCCAAGCATTCGTGCAGGACGGTCAGACAATACTTGCAACGAAGAACTTGACATCATATCGAGTCTACACAATCAGAAACTTTCCAAGAAACTTCAAGAGCTCGAGACACAGTTGGTAGGATTCAAGTATGCAAAATTTGATCTTTCAACGGCTGTAAGCAACAGGATGAACAACCCATCAAAATATGGTACATACTTGTGACTCTTGGTTACTCTTTCACTAGTTTGAGTCCATAAATTCGACCATTGATATCTTTGGTTCCAATGTTGATATGAAGGTTTCAAGGTAGGCAACAGTGCGTGTTGTGGCAGCGGTCCTTTTAGAGGAATATATAGTTGCGGAGGAAAAAGAGGACTACAAGAATACGAACTTTGTGATAATATTAACGACTATCTTTTCTTTGACTCGTATCATCCCAATGAAGTGGCGAACCGACAATATGCAGAACTGTTATGGAATGCAGATTCTAATGTCACGACGCCTTACAATTTGAAGACACTCTTTCAAGGTAAGCGCCTCGCCTTTGTCAAGATTTTATATATAGGCTAAATTTTGTTTGATAAAAGTTATTGCTTGTGCTGCAGGGGAATAACTATGAGAAAGAGTACAAGTGCATGTTACATACAACAGGTTTTATATAAAGTGTATATTTGCCATTTGTAATATATAGATTTGTGTACATTGACGAAACATTGCTCGATCGATCAGTTTATTGTGATTATCATAGATTTACGTAGAAGTAGAAGGCAAGCGAGCAACAAGATGCGCTGCTAGCCTTTTAAATACAGCTATAATCCGGTGTTGTTGTTGATGGTAGTTAGTTGTTGAGACTCTGGATTATGGTTTATATATGTTTGCTGGTTCATTATCCCCATACAGTATGTATCTTACATTGCAAAGCAAAGCCTTGTGTTTATGTTTGTGCCTATGATTTTGATGGGCTTAAGTTATGGTGGTAAACTTGTTTGTCATGCCTGTCATGAGCATGTTGCTAGTTTTTGGGCAATGAGATGTTTTAGATACTTGACCATTGATGATGCAGTCTAGTAAGGATTTGATATTTTTACTTTAACTTTCTGTTGTTTAAAAGCAATGTACTAAGGTCAATGGTTAATATATTATTATTAACCCCCACTTATAACTATTAGGCTATGATAACTATTAGGCTATGTTTTGCGACGGCTTATGGAGCTTATTGTGCCAGACTTTTAAAATAAGTTCCTTTAATAAAATTAGTCATTTATCACATGACTTGTGACTTATAAAATAATCATGTCACTATAAGCCCAAGCCCATAAAATGAGAGCTTATATGTTTATAATTTAGTTAAATTATTTAAATACATTTAAAATATAATGAATTATTACGTAAAAGTTCGTAAATATATGTAAATTTAATTTGATGTATTTTATGTGATTTTACATTTAATGTGCCTAACTCCAACTAATTCGCCAAACAACATTATAAAATATAAGTTTCAACTTTCGAACTTATAATTAGGAATGGCAACGGGGGATTTGGGGCGGAGCGCCATCCCCATCCCCAAACCCGACATAAAATCATCTCCAAACCGCCCAATCCCCATTGGGGATCTTATCGAGCACCCCATTGGGGTGAGATGCTCCCAAACATGCCCCATTCCCCATTGGGGTCTTATCGGGTTTTCTTTTTTTAGCGCGATCCACCATCATACTCACGCATTTTCCCGTTTATTCTTATTTTTACTTAAAAGTAAAATTATTTATGCACATTGTACAACCAAATAAAAGCATATCTACCAAATTAAAAACAACCAATTAAAACACCCATTTATTAAAAATTACAACAAAATTTTCACAATGTACAATTTAAACAGGCTACAATTTAAACAAACTACAACATAATCCAAAATATAAAATAATTCAACACACTAATTAATGTTATTTTTAAAACACCCTAAAATGAAAAGTACATGTTATTATACACATTATACAAATTAATAAAACACACAAAGCTTTATACAAGCTAACAAGTTGATGGTATATATAGTTTTGAAAACCGAACCGGACCAAATGGTTCAACCAGGAACCGGTTCGGCTAACCAATAAAAGCCATCCGAAAGTGAACCAGAGAGGACCCGTTGAAACCGATACAAACTAGTGGAATTAGATCTCATTGAGATCTATTTATCCGGTTAATCGTCAAAGGGTACCCACCGCCGAAACGTGCTGGTACCCTGCTATGCTATATATAAAGGAAAAACCAAAAAGTAAAAAGTGAAAAGTTGAAAAAAAAAAATGTTGAAAACATATATTTCAAAACGAAACTATTAATACACATCGAAAACTGGGTTGACCCAGGACGCTTCAAACCCGGAGGGTTGACCCGTTTTCGACACAACCCATCGGGTTGACTCGGTTTAAATTGACCCGTTTTTCGACCAGAATGGTTCAACCAGTTGAACCACCCGGGTTGAACCGGGTTTCAAAATATTATGTTTAATCCCCAAATCTTCAAATTTTTATTATTTTTCGTTTATAACTTATAAAAAAAATTTATCACTAAACAATATTTCTAAGATAAAATCTCGTTGTTATATTTTGAGACTGCCTAGTTTAAAATAAAATTGATATCACGAAACTGAATTTGGGCCTGTAGGTAAAAATACAAAGAAATTGGGCTGGGCCACAGAATTGTAACCGGATTAGGAAACAAAAGTGCGATTTATATAAAGTAATTAATTGGTTTTCTGGAAAAATAAAAAGCCTAACTAATTTATTAAAAAGCTGCGATTTTTATCCATTAATCGAAGTTTGAGGTATGAATTAATCTTCTAATCTTAAATTGATGTTTTTTAAGATATAAAGTTTCAATCTTGGAGCTTAAATTACTGATCTTGAATCTTAAAAGTTTGATTTATGTCATAGACTGGTGTTAATTATTATTGTGGTTAGTTTTAATCTTAAATTGGTGCTTTTTAAGGATTAAAGTTTCTATCTTGAAGCTTAAAAGTTTGATTTATGTCATAGATTAGTGTTAATTATTATTGTTTTGAGTTTTAATCTTAAATTGATGCTTTTAAGGATTAAAGTTTCTATCTTGGAGCTTAAAAGTTTGATTTATGCCATAGATTAGTGTTAATTATTATTGTTTTGAGTTCTAATTGCCTTGTATATTAATCTAAGGTATGAATTACACCTTCTAATCTTGAATTGGTGCTTTTAAGGATTAAAGTTTCAATCTTGAAGCTTTTAAAAGTTTGATTTATGTCAATTATTATTGTTCTGAGTTCTAATTGCCTTGTATATTATTTTAAGGTATGAATTTAATCTATTAGTTTAAAATTATGTTTTTAAGCTATAAAGTTTCGATCTTGGAGCTTAAAATTTTGATTTATGTCACAGACTGGTGTTAATTATTATCGTTTTAATCTTTTGAGTTTTAATTGCCTTGTATATTAATTTAAGGATAAATTGTACCTTTTAATCTTAAATTGATGCTTTTAAGGATTAAAGTTTCTATCTTGAATCTTAAAAATAATGTCTGGTCATGGTGGTCAAACCACCACATCTCCACCGGTCAATGACGAGGAGAAAATGTCGTTGGGTGAGATTGTGAATTTAATCTAAAAACTAAGACCAATTTATTAAAAATCGATTTTTATCCGTTAATGGAAGTTTGAGGTATGAATTTAATCTGTTAATCTTAAATTGATGTTTTTAAGGTATAAAGTTTCGATCTTGGAGCTTAAATTATTGATAGTAAATCATAAAAGTTTGATTTATGTCATAGACTAGTGTTAATTATTATTGTTTGTAAATATTGATCTGCATACCTCCTCCTCCTGCTGCTGCTGCTGAAAGTCTCAAGAAGTTTACTTGGCTCAAATTCTATTTTTTCTCAAGTTGTAGTTTGTTTTTAATCTTTATACTAGCTTATAACCCGTCCGATGGATGGTTTTCCTTAATAGCTAACTAAAATCGTAAAATGTGTTTAAAAATACAAATTGCAGTGCATGCACTTTGCGGCTGGTTGTATTAGAAGAGTCGTAAAAAATAACGTGATGTTTCGATTACGTGTTTAAAATATCATACAGTATGTAATAAGAGTGAGTACATATGAAGTCATTAAAAAAGTTTGTGTTACAAGTAAGTTATTATGTGTTAGAGTCGGTGGCTTGTTTTCACTCGCAAGAATGCACCCCTAAACATATTATCACATATTCTACTGGCTTTAGAAAAGGTTATTAATGTGTCTTAGACATAAAGAAATAGACGGGTCTTGTTATGATAAGAATATTTTGATTCTTCGATTAGTGGAGATGGCACATTTTATTGCAAATTAGAACATACAATATACATACATCGTTTTACAGTATCATTGACGGTGGACAAAATTATACATGGGGTTGACCTATGATTAGCGACATAATGTAAGTAACCAAATATACTATACAGTAGCATTTTAGTGAACCATTGTGTTAAGATATCAATTAGGAAGCCCGTGGGCATAATAACAGTAAATTTCTAAGAGAAAAAATGAGTATTTGTATACCTCAAGGACTTTTGGATCCTCGAGGTTTGGGTCTGGCATGGGACATATATAGACTACAAAACCTACATAATGATGTCTAGATAATAGACCACTGAAACGCCGATTAAGATAACCTTATGTATAATTGTACCATAACAGCCCAGGTTGCACCATCAGAATAAGAAGCACTATGATCATACTTACAAATTTCAAAGCTATGGCAGTTCTTCGTGTGCACAAATTGTCCTAAGAATCATTTAGTCACATATAAACAGAAGGTGCTTTGGGTTAGAAAATGCATATTATCAACAGCTCCACTTTGTCATGTCTCAACAATCAGTATACGCATACTTGAAGCTTGTACTGGACCATCTAATCAGACTCTTTTATTTGATAATACATCATCACCACACGAAGATCAAAGAAGAATAACAACAATGGTTAAAGTTATAAGAAATAGTGTGGTGCTACTAAGCTTATAAACTGCTCAGTTTTAGCTATGTATACTATTTATTTGCATGATTAATTGTGATCTACCAAAACATCTTTCTTGACCTATGTACTCCTAGTAACATTTTGACCTATCTAGCATATAACCTAGTGTTTGCTTGTGACTTATTCATTTTGTTTTTTATTTCAACTAAGAAACTGTTTTTTTTTTTTTTTTTTTTTTTTTTAAAGTTCTAAGTCATAATTGCTTATCTTGTAATGACTTATGCACTCTAAATTCAACTATAGTTGCATCCTATAGACTAGTGGTATGCAATCTCAATATTTAAGTATTAAAAAAATTTTTCTTTGTTGTTTAAAATTTATTATTGCATCTTACCAAGGTGTATTTTGATCCAGGAAAAACATCTTAGGATGGAACAAAAGCAGATTTGTTGTGGTTCAGTATGCGATCAAATACCTCCCCGTCTCGCAAATCATCGGTGGCTTGTTGCTCGTAACCTTGATGCTGAAGAAGATGAAACACAAGTTCAGATTTTCTACAATGTAGATGACCCGCTTCATCTTTATCGATGTCGAATCCCTGAGTTGCTTGGGAAACAAGTCCGAGGGTGTTTCTACGGCTGGGTGATTCTGTCCGACCATCCACACCATGTCAGGTTGTCTCTTTGGAATCCTGTCACATCAAAGTTCATCAATCTCCCACGTTTGATTTATAAACGATCAGACTCTGATGACGATGACGATGACGATGATGATGATGATGATGATATAGAATATTGTTGTTTGACTTCCCCTCCGGATGATCCCAATTCAATTCTTCTAATGACAAGAGCCAGAAAACCCCACTTTGTGTTTTGTAGACTATACCCTAAAAAAAAGAAATTAAGATGGACCGAAATGTCATATGCTAAACAGGTCAAAAAAGTAACCGTGGTGTTGATGGTGTTCTGTCCGAGCTAACTTGTTGCAATGGTAAAGTATATGCCTCTGTCATAATCGGCCTTCTTGTTGTAGAATTAAGCATCGTGGTTAAGGATACTGGAGTTGCGATAAATCTGTTGTCATTATTGACATTGCCTGATCCTAACCTAAATGGTGAAAGGCGGCGTCTTATCTTGTTGGAACTTGTAAAGATATCTTTGCGTATACTTAGATTTGGATGAGGTTACAGATACCATTCACTATGTGTATTTGTTCAAACTTGACATGAATAGTAAGACGTGGGAAGAACTGGAAGACCTCAAAGACGCTACTATTTCCTTGGAAATCGATGCTAATCTTTACCCGGAATTTCACAGCCGGTCAGAGGTAGGGGGCTATATACATATTCTCTGTCAAAATTGGAGAAAAATATACTCGTATCACGTCAAAGATAAAACAATTTCCTTATCATCTATGCCTTGTTGTTTAGTAGGAACAAGCCATGTGTCTACTTGGGCAATGCTTGAATGCCAAAGGTATTTTATTATTAACATTGTTTTTATTACTACTCTTGTTTTATTTGTAGCAGGAAAATGTCTTAACAAATTATATCTTGTGTAGGTTGTTAGAAGGCGATCATAAACAAGAAGGGGAGAAGAAAGATAAGATAGTAGTAAGTAAAGTTAAGAGTCATGAGACTGAGTTTATTGGCACGACAGATGAATCACACTTGCTCAATCTTCCATCTGGCGTCTTGGAGATGATTATGGCATATTCTGTTGGTGTGGAATACTTGAACTTTCGTGCTTCATGCAAACTGTGCTATTTAGCAGCACCTATAATCAAATGGAGCAACCTACAGTTGCAGGCATATTCATTAGTCTCACCTTGGCTAATGGTGTTTGGAAAGCACACTATTACTCTTATCGATCCGATGTTTGGTGACAAGTATTTCATAAAAACACCTAGAGAATTAGAATTGATTAATGAAATAAAAATACATTGTTCTAGGTATGGTTGGCTGTTGATACGGCAATATGACAAGCCCCTCTTTTTCTTTAACCCCTTGACAAGTGATACTCGCAAGCTTCCAGGGGAACCTTATCTAGAAAGCTTTGATTTCTCCGCACCACCTACTTCTCCTGATTGTGTGGTTGTTGGATTTACATCAGTTAATAAATGTCATCTTTACATCCTCTTTGTAGGTCGTCGAGAATCATCCTGGCGTAAATATGGTCTTAATTCTGGTAATGACGATCCCTATCTTTATCGCTTTCCAGCATTCTATGGTGGTGATGTATACGCATTGTGTAACGGTAAAGGAGTTGATGTATTCAAAGAATTGGGCGGTAGAGATGACGAATTGATATGGGACTCTGTTCTAAAGGAAGCCCCAATTACTCAGTGCACATCAAAGGCACAACATTTCCTAGTGAAATGCGATCATAAATATAAATGTGATCAACATCTTATACTGGTAATTGTGGGCGAGTTTGGAGAATCTGTCGAAGTATTCGGACTAAATGAGGATGCTCATAAATGGGAGAAAATAGATTATATAGGAAGGCACGTGATTTATATTGGTGATAAAACATGTCTATGCATGGAAGCCAAAACATCAATGATGGAGAACAAGATATATTTTCAAAGATTGCATTCCGGGAAGATAGTGTTTTATTCTCTCGAAACACACAAGTTTCACACTTTCGATGGTAGTAATATTTCTGGAAGTTTCAAGGATTTCTTAGGAACAGTAAACCATCTCCCAGCTAATGCATGGATTGAACCAGCTTGGTCATAGCTAAACTGTATCATTATATTTATTACTCCTTTTTATGGTTTTTATTTATTTATTTATTTATTTTTATGTTTTTTTTTTTTTTTTTTTTTTTTTTTGTAACAGTTATTTAATTTTTGGAGGTTGCTAATCTATCGTTTTAGCATTTTAATTTATGTAATTTCATACCTCATTAAACCAAGTTTTGCTTAGTTTATGCAACACTAGGATCATGTAAACATGTTGTTTCTAAACTAAAAGGTTATGCAGTTTTTGTTGTCGTTTTATGGGAGTATGATATGCAAGTAGATTGTGTCAATATATATTTGATAATCCGAATGTGATGAGGCAGGAAGGGTTTATTAGTACATTATGGCAGGTGGACGCGTTTGTTTCGGCTGCGGAGGAGTTTACGTCTGAAGAAGGTGTGTCGAATGCGCGTTGGAAGATATTAGGAGGGAGTAGTGCGATAAACACGGGGTTCTATAGTCGTGCGGATGATGAGTTTTATGAGAAGTCTGGGATTAGTTTTGATTATCAGTGGATTGATTGTATTTCAACTGGAGTTGATGATGTGGCAATCCTTGTTAAGAGATGGTTTGTTGGAGTCTGGACGGTGTTAGGCTGTTTATTGTTATTGGTACCAAAGTAGGTGGTTGGACTTTTAATACCTCTGGTCATAGGCATAAGTGCTGCGGATTTGTTGAATTTGGCTTAAGGCTAGTTATATCAAGGTTGCGGTTTATGCAACTGTTGAGAGGATCTTGTTTGATGGTTTAGGTGATGCGATAGGTGTTATGTTTAGGGATAACATTGGGCGTTTACATCACGCAATGTTGAGGAGGATGGTGAGGTGATCTTGTGCGATAGGTAGTCCTCATTTGTTGTTGTTGAGTGGTATTGGACCGAGGGGTATTTGTCTTCTTGGGGCATACCAGATGTTACTCATTCGCCTTACTTTGGTCAGTTTTGTATGATAATCCAAGAAATGGGATATCTTTTTGTCACCAATGTTGCTGCAGCAATCTTTGATTCAGGTTGTGGGGATTACTTCTGTTGCTTATCTTGAGGCTGTTTTCATGAGGCCAGTCTAATGTTCTTCCATATGCTAGTTTAACCTTTAGTAATGTTGTACATACTGTTTTCATGAGGCCAGTCTTGACCATTGTATTACAGTATTGGTTCATGGGGATAGTTAGTGGGAGGGTGGTGGAGACTGAGGTTTTTGGGAGGAGTTGGTTCTCTTGAGTGATTGATGGTACTGGCTCTGTCACCTTAGTCCACAGGCGACTGTTTTGATGCTTGGAAGGTAAACTTAAGTTTGATTTTAAGCATTGTGTCTGAGTCTTAAGTTTTGGCTTGTTTGTGAATGTTTGCAGGCACATGGGTTTGAAGATTTTGATAGAGAGAATGCAAAAGACAAGCTCTTCTTGATTGTGAATATTACATGACTTGTTTGTTTCATCCAGTAATTAGCATCTCGTTGTTGAAAGTTCAAAGTTTTATATGCATGTTGTTGGAGATGAGAATTTAGTTACTAAGTCATTACTACATTTTTTCAGTGTCTGAGTGTTTAGATACAAAATGCCTGTTTGTGTTTTTTAGCTTCGTATCATATTCACATTGGTGTTAAGCCCTCTAGCAGGTAGCTAGAAGAACTTCAAAAATATGTTATCTTATAATCAAATTTGCTAATAGCTAATAAATACGTTATTTATATCAATTTTCCTGGGGTTTAGCCTTATGTGTGCTGGCTTAACTGTGGTATGATCTCTTTCTGTTTTGACGGGTATCAAGTATCTATTCCTGTTTACATTTGGTAAAAATCTTTTATGCTTGGTATAACAATCCGTTAAAATATATATGTAAACCTTAATTGGTTTTGTTTTAGAGTCACATTATATAATGGTATAAAGTATTAAGTCAAGTTGGGATATTGGCCAAGTCCATGGGTGGCTCTTGCCGGCTAGAGCTCACCATGACCGGTATTGCCTCTTCAGCAGCATCAGGTACAATTCCGAAGGTTAGATTCGTATGCTGCTGTTAGTTTTGTTTCGTGTCTTTTTTTTTTTTTTAGTTTTACTAGCTTATTGTGATTAATATTTTTGATTTTGTGATTTGTTTTAAATCATGATTTAGGTTTTGATTATTTAGACAGTTGCTCAATTTTTATTTATTTCAAACGAATGATTTGGTTACCATCATCAACAACGGGTAAGTTGACACATCTACAAACTTAAAACCACTGTAAAAGATTATGTGCCTTTTTCTTTGCTTAAGATTCATTTACGGAGGATCTTAGGATGGAGAATATGATTGCAAAACTAAATCAATACATGCCTTGAGTTGAATACAAATAAGGTTTTTGAGTTTATAAACTTTAATTACATTACCTTTAAGTATTTCTGACAGATTTGATGCGTTTGTGTCGGTTTTCGTGGTTGGCTCTTTATCGAATTTGGGTCTCATGGTTGGTGTTATAGCCAATGTACTATATTGGCGAATCATTCACTTATCTGTATATTTGCGATTGAAGTAAACTTTTATAAATAAGCAATTAGACATACATAATTCAAATAAGCGATATAATATTGCATATATGGATTGTTTGGTGATGCTTTTGTGATTTATGTGTTTAGGTCGGTGGCGTGGGATGGTGTTCGCTTGCAAGGCGTGCTTAAGTAGTATAACGGACCTCGATACTCCCAGTTTTGTCCGTTACTCAAAACATTGAACCGTCGGCTCCTGTTCAAGTTTTCCAATGACTGGGATGGTGTTCGCTTGCAAGACGTGCTTAGGTAGTATAACGGCCAAAAGTTACGACGACGATAATGACGAGGCCAAACAAGATAAAGAAGAGGAAGTACATAAGAGGTCAATTTTATGTTGTTTTGAATATTCATATTTGCGTTTGGATGAACTTACTTTATTTTTCGTTGCAATATACTGACTGTTTTCGTAAAAGAATGCAAAAAGGGTTATAGAAAAAAGAACCGTTTTACTTGAAACTTTTTCCTATAAAATTGCTCTTTTAAGCAGAATATTTTGCAAAAATAATGAGTAGTCTGTAATAAAAAAAACCACATTTAATGTGGACCAAGTTGGAAAAGGTTACACCTATTATCTTTTAAATTATGTAATGGTTAGTCGTTCATTGCCTTTTGGTTTTCTCAGTTAGTCGGTTTGTTACAAGATTTATAATTTGGTATTGTTTGATTTTTTAGGTAGCTGGAGCAGCTTGGCTGAATGGAGCTTTGGTAAAGTCTCAAGTGGTTGGAAACTTGCGGTGACGAAAACTAGACAAAATAGAAGTTGGGTCTCAAATTTAACAGCAGAGGTATGTTCTTTATTTAATTATTTCATATATGGGGTTTGTGTGGAAACCTGATACTGTCTCTGAAAAATTAAAAAAATTAGAACCCTGAATCTGTTATATTCTCAAATACGTGGTATTTGAAAGTGTGCATTAGTTGACTGAAACAAAATAATCAGAATACCCTGTTTGATTAACGAGTGTATACTATATCATTGGAATGCCAGGCTGCTCATAGGATTGATAAAATTGTAGTCGCTGAGACGTAAGTTTTCACTTCTTGCCTTCTTTGGATTTGATTTTTTTTTTTTTTAATTTGGTAAATGCATATATCCTGTAATCATATTCATCGTTTTCAAATATACCATTTTGAAACCCAGTATACGTAATAAAAATAATCCAGTGTAATCCACTTCAACCCATTCAGGAATGATGACTACCACTTCACTTGCAAAGGTATCGTGTATCAAATTAAGAACATAGGAAACTTAGTTTATACTTTTATATATCGGCCATCTGCAAACCCTGCGGTTGCAGCAGCGTTGAGCTTGCCACAAATGGTCTATATGATATTTATTCAGGTTTCTATGTCATCACTAGATGGGCAAAAGCTAATGGCAAACAACATGGTTGAAACTCAATCAAGAATGAAGGAAAGAATGCAGGTACACGAAACTAAAATAGATCTTCTGAGGTTACATTGTAATTTTTAAAGAGTATACGCCCACCAACTCAGTGAGGTTATTTGATCAGGCAAGTGAAGTATACTGAATTATAATGTGATTATGCTAATCTTTGTGTTAAGCCAAACCTTTGTGACCATCATAAACGTTTTGATTTTGCAGTCGGATGTAGCTTCAAATTTTGGACTGAACTACTTCAACTACTTCAGAAGATCGACGCTCTTAACTGTCAAGTTAAATCAACCCCTAAAGCTCATCATTGGTATCGAGCAGCAGCTACCAGACTTTGGTATAAAGATGATTTACACGTAACTTATATGCTCAACTGTTACATATCGGATGTTCTTGGACGATTCATACTTTAAGCTGGAAGAGATTGGTCATATATTCGGATAACACATCTCTTAAATATGTTTATGTCGATGTATATGGATATTATTATATAGAGGTTTAGCATAACTTCATTAGATGTGTTGTGCAGATAAGTAAATACATACCATTTGGTCGGAAAAAGCGTGGCAACATTCTGCATGCTATTGATCTTACAAGACATAGAAAGGTAGCGGCTTTGCTTTCGTAAAGGTACTAGAGGGTAAGACCATTATTAAAATGATTTACGCATAATAACCGTTCAGCCTTGGCATGTCAAGTTTGTGACTAACTTTTGTTACTTGAACATGCAGCGGCAAAAGGAGCTACAACTAAGAGAAAGCCACAATCACTGAAATTTCGACTGAATATGAAGTTATTGAGAAGAGTGACGATTCGGACTTTCAGGTTGCGGTAGCACCATCTGAGAAGAAAAAAAAGGATGGTAGGAAATCAACATCAGTTAAGTCAACCAGGTGAGAACTTCCAAGTTTTAAATTTCATTATCATTAAATGACTGCTTCCCGAATTAAGGTCGTTGAGTATTTGAATAAAACAATCGAAATAGAGTTTATGTTATTAAGGCTTCCCTTTCAACTAATCAAATATGAAAGCATATAACATGCTCTCTATATATTAAATGGGTCTACAGGAACTTAAACAGAGCAGAAATCTGTACGATCAAACTGTGCAGAGTCTTTATGTGGATTTCTCAATGAATGTAACACCAATTTTTTATTTCAAAAGAATGGAGCAGTGGTGGAAAAATTCGTGTATCGCGACTTTAAGAACGTGCGGCTGATGATATTAGAGAACATACATAGCAGATACAAGTACGATTTGTTTTCCCTGGAAATCTTATCATTATGTTGTTTATTTAAGAATCAAAGTAGTCATCAATTTACGACTTGCTGACGCGTTGGCAAGATGAAAGAAATTGCTGACGTAATGGTCATAATAGTTGAATATTGGTACAAGTAAATTTGGTTTTTTTAGCATTTAAACAAAATGTTATGTCATTGGGGTGTTTTTTGATACTAAAAGAATTGGTTCCCACATAGGTAATTGATAATTGATTCTGTTAGCTTTTCTAAAGTTTGGTACGGTCTTAAGCCGAGAAAATTAGCTTGAACAAAAACCCCTGAAATAAGAATGTGCTAACCCACCTAAGAAGATTAGAAGTTGTTTGGATGATCGAAACACTACAAACTGCTAATCTGCTAATAAAATAGGTTGTTTTGTTCAGGTGTGTATGCGGCAGCACAAAAAAAATGGGGACCGCCGATATGGAAATCGACACTTTTCCAAAGTACGTACTCCATTTATTTTAAACCAGTTAAATAATCTAACAGCCGTGTACTTTTATCGAGACTTTTAACTTCATTTGTGAATTCATTGATACTTGCATAAACCTGTGACCATCCAACATTTACTTATTTTTAATATTTTGTTTTCTACATCATCTTCACCTATATATTCACCATCTAGGTTTTCTAAAGGTGTCTTCATGACTAAAGGCAGGTGGGGGTTTACACTATGAGAAATGGTTGATTGGTAATAAGGACAACGAGGTTGCTAAATCGCATAGGCTGAAGGCTAAAGATTTTAATGACTCACGTGTGCAAAATGAAAATGACATACGGCCATTTCAACAGCAGGTACATATACATTACTTTGTGGCATATAGATTTATAGTGAACTTGAAGTGTAACTGTCGCTTACAAATCTTTGTGTCATGGTATTGTAGTGTGGCCATTGTCTGTACTCGATGTATCTTACAACGAGGTTGCTAAATCGCATAGGCTGAAGGCTAAAGATTTTAATGGTGTGCAAAATGACAATGACATACGGCCATTTCAACAGCAGGTACATATATATTACTTTGTGGCATATAGATTTATAGTGAACTTGAAGTGTAACTGTAAACACAAATCTTTGTGTCATGGTATTGTAGTGTGGCCACTATCTGTACTCGATGTATCTTTTGGGTACACAAGTATGATATTATTAAACATTACGCTGATGTTCTTTCTTTTTTCTACAGAGGCATCAGAATGTATGTGCGTTTACCAGGCTCCCAAAAGACAAAAAACCGTTTAGGAGGTGTAACGACGGGTCGCCTACGTTATTTCACAGTAAGTGAGACTATGTATTCCTAATTGCAGCCAACATAGCATATATAAGGACTGCTTGCCAATTGCTTGGGACATACCAGCTGAGTAGGAATCATTCTGAGATGTTAAAGTTGGAATTAGGGTTATGCCCAAAATGGTTTTGATAGTTACGAGTTAAGATGTATTCTGCAATGGCAACTAATATGTTGCGGCCTGGATGAGTTTTGTTTGACATTTTTTTTTTCGTGTAAAATATTATATTACATGTCGTAGTATGCATCCGACAATGTTGTTGTCTAATATGTAGCAGCTGGTATGATGTAAATCACTTTGTCATAAGGTGAAAACACATCTTAGACATTTCGCCTTTCTGCACTTACAGGAATCCAAACAATGCTAGATTATAGGAATCATGTTTTGCAAATTCAGCCAACTAAACGCCAAATAAATCGCTTAATATAAAACCCGCCGCAACGCGGCGGGCTGTCCCCTCCTTGTTATTGTTATATATGAACAAGACATGTAATAGAAGCATTTTTTGCAGGAACTTGAGTTAACAGATGCAACTCCACGAAGACAGGTACAATATTTGACGAATTTTAGTTCGGCAGTTAAAAGTAGGAGTTACAATCAAAGTTGAATGCGAGTTGCTACAAAAGTGTTTTTTTAATAAAATTTACATCATTGTAGGCACATACAACATCCTGCAGCTGTAACAAATATGACTAGATGGAGCCTTGAAACATCTTAGATCCTTTATTTTTCATACTAAAACGACTCATGAAGGTAAGTCTACTTTTCACATCTTGAATCAATTTGTTCAAATTTACTGAATAACTTGAGGGATCTGTCACATATTAAATTTGTTTGGTTTTACTTTTTATTATTAAGGCTCTCACTGGTAATTTGTTATCTGCAGTTGAACGATCATAAAATGAGTTTATCAATATTATCTTGTCATGGACATGGCGGGGGTGCTTGGTGATAATGCTGAATACTCAAGTGGCATCAGCATGATTGGCAAAATGGATGGGTTTGGGTAAATTTGGCCAGGTAACACTTTTTTTGTTTTAACCAAACAAATAGCTAATATTTGATATCATAAAATTATGAAGTAATTATTTTTTTGTTAAATACTGTTTGGGGTTCTTGGATTTGCAGAGGTGTGTGAATGGGACGCGTAAGATTGGTGAGTTTCTTAGGACCCGGAAGTGTGGCTGATTACAGGTTTTGGGGGTTGTCTGGTCTAGAGTTTAGATTTGTGGGTGCAGTATTGCCAAGGAATCAATCAAGTGATGAGGAGATGGGTGCGTTTTGCAGGCGGACAGTGAACAATATATGGCATTATCATGGGGGATAGTTAGTGGGGAGGGTGGTGGATTCGGAACTGAGGTTCTTGGGAGTTGGTTCTCTTCAAGTGATTGATGGTACTGTGTTCTCTCTGTCACCTGGAACCAGTCCACAGGCGACTGTTTTGATGCTTGGAAGGTAAACTTAAGTTTGATTTTAAGCGTTGTCGGGCGGGTCTGAGTCTTAAGTTTGGCTGATTTTTGCTTGTTTGTGAATGTTTGCAGGCACATGGGTTTGAAGATTTTGATAGAGAGAATGCAAAAGACAAGTTCTTCTGTTGTAATAGCATTTTGGCTCGTTGTCGATAGTTCAAAGTTGTAAATACATGTTGGAAATGAGAATTTAGTTACTGACATTGGTAAGTCAAAGTTGTACGTGTCATGGCTAGTAAAGTAGCGATGTTGCACATGCTAAGACATATATCGCAGCTGTTACATTCATTTCTCCTTTATTTCCTTGTCGTTTTAGCCTACTGAATAACTGCTTAATATACTATTTTAAAGCTTAACAATAGTTGATTAAGTGGCCAAAATAGATAAGACAGACTTTTGACTCGAGTTAAATCCAAATCCAAACACTCCTTTAACAAACAGATTTTGATTTTTGAAACTGATTAAGACCAAATAAGTATGGATTTGGAAAAACAGATAACTATATGAATGCAAGTATAAAAAGTATTTTTCAACTTTAAATAAGCACTAGAAATAATCAAACAGTAAAAAGCTATTTTTGGTTTTCTGAAAGATTTTGAATGAAAACTAGTAAAACACTAAATAAGCAGTAACAAGGAAATAAGCAGTTTAAAGAACAATAAGCTAAAAAGTGATTTAAGCTAAAATACCGTAGGATTTTATATATGAAAAAGTCGTTAAACGACTTTGATTACAATAGTTTTAAGTAAGAAGAAGTCATTAAACGACTTTGATTACATAAGTAGCTTTAATAAAACGAAATAACTTTGATTAGGCGAGGTGTAACAGTAAATCAGCTTCCGACTTCCTAGCTTCATCATCCATCCATCCATGATCGATCCATCCGTGTATAACAAAAAACTCAGTATGTATAAACAACTCAAAAACATCCCAATCCAAATACCAAAACCATATATCCAAACACCCCCGTATATCCATGATCCAAATACCAAAAACATATATCCGATCCAAAAAAAACTCGGTATGTATCCAAATACCCAAAAACATTCCCATCCAAATACCAAAACCATATATCCAAATACCTAAAAACATTCCAATCCAAATACCAAAACCATATATCCAATTACCTAAAAACATTCCAATCCAAATACCAAAACCATAAATCCAAATACCTAAAATCATTCCAATCCAAATACCAAAACCATATATCCAAAAACTAAACCAATTCAACCAACCAATTCATTCACCCAAACTATCTCTATCAAAACCCTAGCAAAATGTAAGTTAGCCCAAAACCTCGATCAGCCCAAAACTCTAAAATCCAATACCAAAAGTCATCATCAGCCCATCTACCCAAAACCCTCCTAAACTTATTCATTACTACTAATATTACTACTATTAATACTACTAAGTGTGTTGGGATGCCTTATTTAGTAGTAAAGGGGGGCATCACCACACATATAAAATAGTAGTGGGAGGAGGTTTACACCACCGCCGGAGGCGGTGGTGGTGGTGTGGTGTCCTGACCGGTGGTCGCCGGCGGTGGTGGTGGGGGTGTGGTGGGAGGTGGTGCTGGTGTTGTTCTTGGGGGAAGTGGGGCTGGTTGAACAACATTCATTTGTTGTTCACGAATTCGAGCACGGTTGTTTAGCTGGAAAATCAGTGTTTCCGTAACAGGTGGCTTATGGAGGCACTCGTTGTTCTCATGCTTTCTGACTTTCGTAACCGTACCAATAACCTTCTTACAATACTGGCATCTGCAGATTTGCTGCTCTTGAGGTTTCTTGTGTTTGGGTTTCATGTTTTTTCTTTTTTGTTTTTCGTTTTTTTGTTGAGAGAGTGATTGAGGATGGACAAAATGAGGTGTGGGGGTTTGCTTTTATAGGCAAATGAGGACGAGGAGGAGGACTCAGATGAGAAATGTTGGACTGCGTCTCACATGATCACATCTTATGGCTAAAAAAGTTTCCCGCAATTTTTTTTTTTTTTTTTTTTATATTTTTATTTCCTTTTGTGTCGCGGGTTTTTCGTTAGTGTCAAAATCACCCGGTATAGCCGTGTATAAAAAACCCGAAACCTTAATCCAACCAAAATTAGACTCGGGTATCTCGTTTGTACTTGCGGTTCATGTCGAATATTCTCATGAGAATCTGCATTAGAACACTCTTGTTTCCTTCATAGGATGTTCAACACGAGACAAATCACACACTACCCCAAATTTTTCCGTATGCATTTCACCCAATTTATCTTCTGTTTAATCATTGACGAGAACCATATATACATCTGACCTGGCAACGTCTCTCAAGCCGGCCACACTTAGCGTACGAATAAGACAACTATCACCAACAGTTAAAACGTACAACCTGACATAGTACAGTGGGGGACACACAACTCAAGAAACTTTTAGTTTTAACATATTTAACACACAAAATTATTCATACAACCATCATCCTCCATTTATTCACAACATCTTACTACCACTTCAAATGTGGTAACACATTTTGAGTTTATTACAATACAAAATAAGGAAAGCAGATTACTGAGTTCTTGATTGCAAAACTAAGAACTAAGACACAGTAAAACACTCCAAAAAAACTAACTAAATGCAGAAAAAGACATTACATAGCCTCAAATCTGAAACTTTCCCACGTTGATCTTTTTAGGCCCTGCAAAATGGAAAATCATGCAAACACAACAAAAAAATATAACTCAATTACTGTTCATGTATGTATATGAAACGGATTAAAGATGAGATCGAATGAAAATGGCTTTGTTGTTTAGTTTCCCGTGTAGAACCGTTAGGACTCGATGAATTGATAAAGATCGAGAAGCTCGGGTAACACTTAAACAAGAACCATACTTCACAGCTATGAAGCAGCATTTGCCCAAGTGTGTGAAACTTCTGAAGTTGTGTGTGTTTCTCTCTATTTATAGAGAGGCTTTTAGGGTTTAGTGATAAACCCTTGAGGGATGATCAACGGCTGATGGGGAGCCAGGTGTTGATCATTCGTGAGCCTACAAGGAGGACAGAGGTCACGCTCTTGTAGTTCGTGCATGGTGGTGTTTGCATGGGAAGGTACTGTGTGCTCATTCCCCACTATGCTATGTTAGACTCGTACGTCTTAACTGTTAGCGAAAATTGGCATAGTTGTCTTCTTGCGCATGTACTATGTGGCCTAAGAAGAGTTACCAAGCCTAGCTCGGCCTGGGTTTGCGATGTTCTCGTCAGTGCTGACTGTGCTGTGTCAGACTCGTACGTCTTAACTGTTCTCTTTCTTATTTTTCTATCACATTTTTATATTTCCTTTTTTTAATTTCCATATGTGCCGCGGGTATTTCGTTAGTGTCAAAATCACCTAGTATTGTCGTGTACAAAAAACCCGAAACCATAATTTTGTCTGTACTTGCAATTCATGTCAAATATTCTCATGACAATCTGCGTTACGACACTCTTATTTCCTCCATAGGATGTTCAACACGAGACATATCACACACTACCCCAAATGTTTCCTTACAAAGACGTATGCATTTCACCTAATTTATCTCATGTTTAATCAATGACGAGAACTATATAAACGTCCGACCTGGCAACGTCTCTCAAGCCGACCACACTTAGCGTACGAATAAGACAACAATCACTAACAGTTAAAACGTACAACCTGACACAATACAGTGGGGGACACACAACTCAAGAAACTTTTAGTTTTAACATATTTAACACAAAAAATCAACACTGATAGTGTATCAATATTAGTGGCTCAAGCCCACTAAATCACACGCTCGAATCAAGCCCGTTACCAAAGCCCATCAACACTTGATGAAAGCCAGCTTAAACCCCAGGCCACGCAAGGCCTAGTAAACCCTCTCAGGCTTGACTAAGTAAGACAAACGTTGCTCCACAACTGTCAACAATAAAGACGAAGTGTCTAATTATACTTATGGTCCTTTTTTTCCAAATAGAAAGACACAAAATTCCTAAAGTACTTGCTGCACTTCTTGGTAAAGAAGTCATTTTGGTATTGGATCTACTCTTCTCTTAACATGAATATTCATTATATTATATTCGTCTTCTTTATTCAGCCCTCACCCAAACCATTCTTAAGACCATCAAGCCCTCCCGAATGAGTTCTACTATATAGGTCTAACCATCTCAACTCCCTGTTTCTGGCATGCTATAGTTATTCAAGTCTCTCGACGGCGGGAATGGGAGATTACCGGTAAACCAGATGCTTCGCGAACCATATTCTTAACGCATTTCGTAGCACTTAAATCAGTACCATCTGACACTAACAGTGGGGATGCACGACAAGCACCACTATGTACGAGTTAAAGGACGAATGACACGTATCCTCTTTGTCGGCTCCTAGATGATTGACACCTGACTCCCTGGCAGCCGTTGATCATCTCACAAAGGTTTATTTCTAAACCCTTAAAATCTCTCTAAAATAGAGAGCAACACACACAAATTCACAAGTTTTTCACACACTTGGTTAAATACTGCTTCACAGCAGTGCAGTATGGTTCTTATTTAAGTGTTACCTGAGTGTCTTTATCTATATCAATCTCATCGGGTCCTTATCGTACAACACGGGAAACTAAACAACAAAACCATTCTCATCCCATCTCTAAACCGATTTACATACCATCCGTAAACATGGCGCCATTCGTGGGGATATGATACAAAAATAGCCACAAATTTCTTGAAAATTTTCACCTATTTTCACTCATTTTCTGTCACACCCCAATTTACTGCTTTTGCGTGAATGGAATTCACGGGGCAATGATCGTCATAGCACCACATCACAGTTATATTGAGCGACCTAAAGTGTCGCTTTTAAAACACATCGTTGGATATATCATAAAAACATAATCAGTACAACATCGGTCCCAAAAGGTTTAACAAGTTTGCCAAAATACAAATATGTTACCATCCAAACGATGTTTTGAAATAAAGAGCCATAATGTACATAATGTAAGTCGACGCCGCGACTCAAAATATAGGTCCCTAACCATGTCATGATGCGAATGCCTCGATTACACGAAAATACATTGCTAAAAACGTCAACAATAATGTTGGTGAGAAATCATAGGTTTATGTAAATGTTTTATACGACTACACAAGTATAGAATATGCATGACAATCCAATCACGTAAAAATAATGTTACAATTGCTCTAAGCCCATGACCCCGAAACTAGACCTTCAATAATGTATGCCCCTGCAGAGTGTTTGCATGACAACTCCGTAATACCATCAAATGAAATGCATCCGCTTGCTCGGTTGGGATTCACCAACCCGGATGAGGCGCCACCCTCGATAGATCTATCCACTCATCCTCGCTTCAAAGATTAACGGTTCATGTTCAAGTAATGGGGACTTTCAAATTGGCATATGTGGTAACTTAAGCAATGTAATGAATTTAACATACTTGGTATCGTACAAAAAATGTAGTGCAATGTATTCTCCCGTGGGTTTGAAAATAATCGAAAGCATGTAAAAACGGGCTATGAAAACTCACTGGATAAACCGGAATAACGGCAAAAGTGAGTACACCGAGGTTTATAATGATGCGTCAACCGGGACCTATTACGAATGATATGATATGTCATGAGTTGCAATGTAATGTTATGCATGCACTCAGATGTTATTTATACCATTTACGGGTTTTGAAAATATTACTCGTCGATTTAAAAATACTCTTTTGACGTCTTGACCAATCAAAAATCACTTTACATGTTTTACGTCAAAATGTCATCCTACAATGGTTTTATAATGATTTTGGTGAAATTACCATTTTCGTCGCAAAACAATGTCGCCGGAATTTTCTTGAAATTAACAAAATGACTCGGAAAACATCGTAAAAATGGTGTACGTCGATCGTTAGAGAACGAACTCGACGGTTTTGGAAAGTTTGCATCGATATCTAGAAGTTTCGATTCGGAGTTTTCGTCCAAAAGGTCTCGATCATAAAGATATCAAAGGCTAAAGATGGTGGTTTTGCTAATTGTGTGCGAAAATGAGTTTCGCCAATGTTTGAACATCCGTAAATAATTTACTATGACTCCGCTGACAAACGGCTTTTGTTTTGGAAAATATGGCCGATGAACTTGATTTTACTAGAAGACATTTCGTTATAAAAGTTTCACATCATGGTTAAAATCGCATAAACATAGCCCTTACACCAATGAAATACTTGTAACGTAAAAATAATATAGTTTTTCGTAAAATAATATTTACGGCAACTTTATAAAACGTGCATATATTTGTCGTTTTAAACCGCTTTCACGTAAAATATGTCCTTAGCTCGTATCAAGTAAACTAATATATTTTGAGAAGTCGAAATAATTTGTGAAGCTTAAGGCTCGTTTTTGACTCGAATATACAAAACAACAAGTGAAATTTTCTGAAAATGTCCGTTTCGTCGTCAAGCTTTAAAAATTCACCACGGCTTCGTTATAAGTCCGTTTTGTCCATTCAAAAGGCCACGGATTCGGTTTTAAAGTATATTTTCTAATTATCAAGGCCAAAATGTCGTACCATCAGTAGGTTTTTCCAGAAATTCGTTTTAAGGACAGAACACAAAATATAGTTTACGAAAATAGTTTTTCTCGGACAAAACCTATTCTAATCCCTTCAAATCAACTCCAAAGCTAATCTAATCCTACCATACACCTTCTTAGGGTGTCATGGGTTCCTAATCACCTTCAAGACCAAAGAATAACTTGGGAATAATTATAGGATGACTATAAGTATATAAAACCTCTAAAATCATGAAATAAATGGTATAAATTACATAACATGCATATAAGCTCCAAAAATGATAAGAAACATATGAAAATGAAGAGGAAACATAAAAATGGTAAGAATATGCTTACTAGTGAAAATGAAGAGGTGTAGGTAACAAAGGATTAACTTAAATATCCTTGGTTTTTATTTCAAAACCATAAAAAGGATATGATCTAGGTTGTTTAAACACTTGAAGTTGCAAAATTTTTGTGATCCCTTCTTGAAAACCTTGATGTTGGCCGGTTCTTGATGGAGCAAAAGAGGAGAGAAAAGTTTGTTTTACACTTTGAAATGAGATGTATGTGAAATATTTCTTTGAGTGTAAGACTTTAGTAACTTGAAGAAATTATTAGAGACATGATCCATACTACATTTAATAGACACCCTCCCCTTGGCCGGTTTTTGGGGGAGGGTTGTCTCTCAAATTATTATTTTTTTTTTAAAACATATACTTGTATTATTTGTGTATTATTTGATACAAAATGTAAGTAAAACAAAGTTAAATTAAGGTGAAGGGAAGTTTTTGGTACAAGTAACTTTTTAATAAATCAAACTAGAATGAAATGAGTTAGTAAAATTGTAAAATACTTTCCTTGTGAAAATCGGGTGATAAAATAATTATCGTAAGATTTTTTTAAGAAAACGACGTAATAATTAAACTTTAACGATAAAAATACCAAATAAATGTGAAACACTAGGAAAACTAAAAATATAGTTTTTATGAACTAAATGTAAGTTTAAAAATACCTCGGGATCATTTTTGAAAGTAACGGGTTAAATATACAAAATAAAAACTCACGCGATAAAAATTTTTAAATAAAAATTACGCGTTGAAGGTGAAATGAAATGTCGTGAATGCACTAATGAGATGCACATGATGTCAATGAAATGTAGACTAATCATAGTCCATATGAAATGTACGTGATGTCATGATCATGAATTCGCCGCTAAACCTCCAAGGTTACGCGAATTTGAAACAAGTAAACCAAGTTTACTAAAATGTTGAAATGATGAGACATGAACGGTGTCGAGAAATGACCTGAAAGTACGGATTGTCACATTCGCCCATCAAAAGGAATTCAGTCCTCGAATTCAATTGTTGTTAGGTGTAACGGTGTCGGCGAAAAGATGTGGATACTTGCGTCGATCCGGTCTTCCTGCTCCCAAGTAAACTCGGGACCTCGTCGAGAATTCCAACGAACTTTAACAATAGGAATACGACTGTTTCAACCGCTTGACCTCGCGGTCCATGATTTCTCTGTGTTCTTCCACAAAGTTGAGTTTGTCGTCAATATGAACTTCGTCCAATGGAATAACGAGCGATTCGTCTGAAAGACACTTCTTCAAGTTTGAAACATGAAACGTGTTGTGCACATGACTAAGTTCGACGGAAGATCAAGTCGATAAGCTACCGGACCAACTCGGCTCAAAATCTTGAATGGTCCAATGTATCTCGGGTTTAACTTTCCACGTTTTCCAAAGCGTACCACCCCTTCCAAGGCGATACTTTCAACATAACTTTGTCACCCACTTGAAATTCCAAATCCTTGCGTCTAACATCCGATAACTTTTCGTCGACTCCTTGCGGTTCGAGTCGATCACAATTTGAACGATCTTTTCCGTGGTTTCCGTACCATTTACGGACCAAGAAGTTGTGCGTCTCCTACCTCGGCCCAACAAACGGTGATCGGCACTTACGACCATAGAGTGCCTCAAATGGTGCCATCTTGATCTTGGTGTGATAACTATTGTTGTACGAGAATTCAATCAATGGCAAATGGTTAGCCCAACCATTTCCAAAATCAATTACACATGCCCTCAAAGATGTCTTCTAATGTTTGAATGGTCCTTTCACTTTGACCATCGGTTTGTGGGTGATATGTCAGGCTCATCTCTAATCGGTTCGAAGCGAATCTTGCAATGAATTCCAAAAGTTTGAAGTGAATCGACTATCTCATCGGAAATGATAGAAATTGGTGCTCCGTGCCTCGAGACTATTTCTTTGACATAAAGTCTAGTGAGTTGTTCCATGGAATAAGTCTCTAATCGGTATGAAATGAGTCGACTTGGTAAGGCGATCAACAATTACCCAAATAGCGTCGTAACCTCCCGATGTCTTAGGAAGTTTCAGAACAAAGTCCATAGTAATGTCGTTCCCATTTCCATTGAGGAATTTCCGGTTGTTGGAGCAATCGACGGCTTCGGTATTCGACTTTTACCTTAGCACAGGTAAGACATTTGCTAACGTACGTGGCAATTTCCGCTTTCATGTTCGGCCACCAATAAAGCTTCTTAAGATCTTGATACATCTTATCCGATCCTGGATGAATAGAATACTTTGACTTATGCGACTCGTGCATAATCAATTCTCGTATTCCGCCATACAAGGGAACCCACATTCTATCTTTGAAACATAATACTCCATCTGCTCTCTTTACAAAACCATTTGCGCTTTCGGGCATGCCATAAAGCTTTTCACTTGGTCGGTTTTCCTCCTTAAGTGCTTCGACTTGTGCTTCATGGATTTTCGATGGTAAAGGAGAAATAATTGTCATTCCCAATGAACGAACTCTTAAAGGTTTAGGCCTCTCTTTCCGACTAAGAGCATCAGCCACAACATTGGCTTTTCCCGGGTGATACTTGATTTCACAATCATAGTCGCTGAGTAACTCCAACCAACGACGTTGCCTCATGTTAAGCTCCTTCTGGTCAAGAATATATTGCAAACTCTTGTGGTCGGTAAACACTGTGCACTTTGTACCGTAGAGGTAGTGTCTCCAAATCTTGAGCGCGAAAACTACGGCTCCTAACTCGAGATCATGAGTGGTGTAATTCTTCTCATGAGTCTTAAGTTGTCGAGAAGCATACGCTATCACCTTCTCATTTTGCATTAAAACAGCCCCAAATCCTTTATGCGAAGCGTCGCAATATACAACAAAGTTCTCAATGCCTTCGGTAGTGCTAAAATCGGTATGATCGCAAAGCTTTTGCTTTAACAAGCGAAAAGCAACTTCTTGTTTCTTTCCCCACTGCTTCTTGTTTTTCTGCGTCAACTTGGTCAAAGGTCTCGCTATCTTCGAAAAACCTTCAATGAACCTTCGGTAATACCCGGCTAGTCCTAGAAATTGTCGAATTTCCGTAGGATTCGTCGGAGTAGCCCAATCTTTCACGGCCTCAATCTTTGCGGGATCAACTTGTAGTCCTTGACTATCAATGATGTGACCAAGAAATTGCACTTTGTGGTTCCAAAAATCACACTTCGAAAACTTGGCATACAACTTCTCATTCTTGAGTAGCCTTAAAATCGTCCTTAAATGCTCTTCATGCTCTTCTTTGCTCTTCGAATAAATCAAGATGTCGTCGATGAACACAATCACAAACTTGTCCAAGTACGACACAAACTCTATTCATAAGATCCATGAATACCGCGGTGCATTAGTCAATCCAAACGGCATCACTTGAAACTCGTAATGACCGTAACGTGTTCTAAATGCGCTTTAGGAATATCCTCTTCCGAACTCGTCGGTGATAACCCGAACGAAGATCAATCTTGGAATAAATACTAGAACCTTGTAACCGATCGAACAAATCGTCAATTACGGGAGTGGGTAACGATTCTTCACCGTTAACTTGTTCAATTCTCGATAATCTATGCACATTGGAAGGATCCATCCTTCTTCTTCACAAACAAGACCGGTGCTCCCCAGGCGAGGAACTCGGCCTAATGAATCCTTTGTCTAGAAGTTCTTGCAATTGATTAGACAACTCTTGCATTTCGGATGGCGCTAAACGATACGGTGCTCGTGCAATCGGTGCGACTCCGGCACTAAGTCAATTTGAAACTCTACTTGACGTGCGGTGGAAGTCCGTAAATCCTCGGAAATACTTCAGAAAATTCACGGACAATAGGAACATCTTCAAGTCGCTTCTCCTCCGACTTTTTCTCGGTTACATGGGCTAAGAAAGCAAGACAACCTTTCTTAATGTACTTCTCCGTTTTGATACTCGATATGATACTAATTCGAGTTCCACTTCGTTCCCCACGAATAATCAAAGTTTCGCCATTGTAGGGAAGATGAACAACTTTCTCATCACAAATGATCTTTGCGCGATGCTTAGATAACCAATCCATGCCTATGACGACGTCAAAACTACCAAGCTCTACGGGCATGAGGTCTATGTTGAAGGGATGATTAAGAAAATTGAATGTGCAACCGCGAACAATGGTGTTGGTGCAAACTACGCTACCATTAGCTAATTCGACGTTGTATGATATGTCTAGTGTAGTTGGTTTAATGTTGAGCAAAGGTGCAAATGCATTGGACACAAAACTTTTATCGGCACCGAATCAAATAAAAGCGAGCGTAACGATTATTGAGAAGAAACGCACCGTAATGACATTCGGGTCTTCCCTATCTTCTCCGCCTCCAATAACATAAACCCTTCCTTGAGCCATACCTCCTTGATTCGGATTTGCTTGATTCTTTCCTTCTTGCAATCCCTCTTGTAGTGTCGGTTTCCCGCAACCAAAACATGTAACCTTTGGTGCCGTGCAATCCCTAGTACGGTGGCCAACTTTCTTGCAATTCTCACACGGATCGGGACATCGACCGGATTGTGGTGACTCAAACACTTATTACACTTCGCAAAACCCCGAATATCCTTTCCTTCTTTTGACCGCGGCATAAACCTTAGCAACCTCTTGCCTTTTGGGCGGTTGTTGAGTAGCATTCCTACCCCTTGTGTTGTCCCATTTGCGCTTGTTGTTGTTGCTGTTGTTGTTGTTGTAGTTGCCTCGGTTATTGTTGTTGAAACGGTTGTTGGGGTTGTTGTTGTTGTTTCGGTTAGTGGTGGTGTACTTGCCTCGCTTCACCACTTGTGCCATCAACTTCTGAGTCACTCGAATAGCTTCCTCGATAGTTTGTGGATCGAAAGATGTCACATCCCCTTGAATCACTTCGGGAAGTCCCCCGATAAAAGCCTCTAGCAACTTTTCATTATCCGATACCATCGACGGGCATAATGCAGCTAATTCCTGGAACCTTCGAATGTATGTGTCAATGTCGTAACCAATCGTGACCAATTCATAGAACTCCGTCTCTAACTTTTTGATTTCCGTTCGAGGACAAAACTTCTTAGTCACCAAGCTCTTGAATTCCTCCCACGTAAGCTTAAAAGCATTCTCCATACCAATTGGTTGCGCGTATGAATTCCACCATGACAACGCTCCATCGAGCAAAGTGCTCGTAGCATACTTAACCTTACTGTCATCCGGACAGTTACAAAGCAAAAATACCGACTCCAACTTTTCAAACCATCTAACCATTGCTGTTGCTCCCTCGGTACCTCGGAACTTAGTGGGTTCACCACTTTTGAAATCTTTGTATGAACATTTCTTAACCCGGATCCTCCGGCATTACCGGTTCGTGATTAATCTTGCGGCTTCAAAGAAGAGCGGCTTCAAAGAAGAAGAAGAGCCCATTGTTTCTCTTTCGACTCTCGATTGCATTAGCAATGCTATCGTTTACCAACTTCGAATTCCGCTTGTGTCATCTCAGCTGTAGCTTTCTTGATTGCCATAACTCTTCAAAATCACAAGATGAAACAATCGTGAGAACTCGTAAGTAGAAACAACCATCATACAAATATATCCACAACCACAACATGCATAAAGATAAATGGAATCACAACGGAACAATAACGAAATATCACAAATATAATCACAACACACGTGGATAATATACATGAAAATTTCGGCCTACATGGACCGATATCATACATAATAATAACCATTCCTACATAGTAGAGTCAATACTTGATAATTTGTTTGTACAACAACCAAAATACTACAAGTTCTTTAAACTACGTCACACACCTTGTGACTAGGATAATAATGGTCAAAACTATACATGACAAAGTCTACATAAGGCACCTCATGGTGCTCATGGCTCTATCACGGAGATCACGAACACGAATAACCAAACTATCAATCAAACTCCTCATCTCATCCATCGACCGCAATGTAACAATACGCTCACGGGCTAAAGACAACTCCTGTGACTGACTCTGTAACTCATCACGTGCCATATCAGTCCTGTCAAACAACTCAGGCATCTCCTGCCTCAACTCCGTGATGTGCTCTCTATCCTCAATCTGTCTGTGCTGAAGACTCTGAAAATCTAAGTCAATACAAACCCTGCCTAATATCAAACCCTCGACCTCCTCGGCGATGGGCTCAATCCTATCAACCGATAGCTCCTCCAACTGTCGAGTCAAACTATCAATCTGTAACTGCTGTGCATCGATACGGGCACCTAATGCCTCTGTGGAAGGCTGTCGTGCAGCAGCTGCCCTAGAACTCTCGCCTATCTCAAATCTAACGGGCGGCTCGGGCTCAGTCGACGGTGGTGTAGGGATATCGAAACGTGCACGCTTTTTGGGCGGCAAGTCCGATGCGGGTACAGGATCTCTAAGAAAATATGATGATGATGGTGATGATGGTGGTAGTGGTGCTGGTGGTGGTGATGGTGCGAGCAATGGGTTAAGAGCTGGGCTAACGTGAGGTGTGGGTGCGACTTCACCCTCCTCGAAGGGTTCGGTCTCAGTGTCGGTCATGATCAGTGGAAAGGCTGCAGTGGATCCGATAGAAGATACAATCTCAGTGGAATGGGATGGATCATCATCCATGCTAGGGTCCGATGATATGGTAATAGGGTGAGAATCTGAAGACATGTCTGTGACAACCGATATGAAATAAATGTAAATAATCTCGAACAAAGTGTAAGTGAATCCGCATGATAACAATGAACATGTACTATGATGAAATGATGAGATGCTATGATAATGTAGCTATAGTCTAGGGTCAATGATGCAACCTAGTTCTCTATAACTGTAGCTCTGGTACCAATCTGTCACACCCCCAATTTACATTTTGCGCCGAATGGAATTCACGGGGCAATGACTGTCATAGCACCACATCACAGTTATATTGAGCGACCTAAAGTGTCGTTTTAAAACACATCGTTGGATATATCATAAAAACATAATCGTAGTACAACATCGGTCCCAAAAGGTTTAACAAGTTTGCCAAAATACAAATATGTTACCATCCAAACGATGTTTTGAAATAAAGAGCCATAATGTACATAATGTAAGTCGCCGCGACTCAAAATATAGGTCCCTAACCATGTCATGATGCGAATGCCTCGTTACGAAAATACATTGCTAAAACGTCAACAATAATGTTGGTGAGAAATCATAGGTTTATGTAAATGTTTTATACGACTACACAAGTATAGAATATGCATGACAATCCGATCACGTAAAAATAATGTTACAATTGCTCTAAGCCCATGACCCCGAAACTAGACTGTTCAATAATGTATGCCCTGCAGAGTGTTTGCGAGACAACTCCGTAATACCATCAAATGAAATGCATCCGTTTGCTCGGTTGGGATTCACCAACCCGGATGGGGCGGCCACCTCGATAGATCTATCCACTCATCCTCGCTTCAAAGATTAACGGTTCATGTTCAAGTAATGGGGACTTTCAAATTGGCATATGTGGTAACTTAAGCAATGTAATGAATTTAACATACTTGGTATCGTACAAAAAATGTAGTGCAATGCATTCTCCCGTGGGTTTGAAAATAATCGAAAGCATGTAAGCAGGGGCTATGAAAACTCACTTGGATAAACGGAATAACGGCAAAAGTGAGTACACCGAGGTTTATAATGATGCGTCAACCGGGACCTATTACGAATGATATGATATGTCATGAGTTGCAATGTAATGTTATGCATGCACTCCGTATGTTATTTATACCATTTACGGGTTTTTGAAAATATTACTCGTCGACGAAAAAATACTCTTTTGACGTCTTGACCAATCAAAAATCACTTTACATGTTTTTACGTCAAAATGTCATCCTACAATGGTTTTATAATGATTTTTGGTGAAATTACCATTTTTCGTCGCAAAACAATGTCGTCGGAATTTTCTTGAAATTAACAAAAATGACTCCGGAAAAACAGTCGTAAAAATGGTGTACGTCGATCGTTAGAGAACGAACTCGACGGTTTTGGAAAGTTTGCATCGATATCTAGAAGTTTCAGTTCAGGAGTTTTCGTCCAAAAGGTCTCGATCATAAAGATATCAAAGGCTAAAGATGGTGGTTTTTGCTAATTGTGTGCAGAAAATGAGTTTCGCCAATGTTTGAACATCCGTAAATAATTTACTATGACTCCGCTTGACAAACGGCTTTTGTTTTGGAAAATATGGCCGATGAACTTGATTTTACTAGAAGACATTTCGTTATAAAAGTTTCACATCATGGTTAAAAGCGCCGCAAACATAGCCCTTACGACCAATGAAATACTTGTAACGTAAAAATAATATAGTTTTTGAAAATAATATTTACGGCAACTTTATAAAACGTGCATATATTTGTCGTTTTAAATCCGTTTCACGTAAAATATGTCCTTAGCCCGTATCGAAGTAAACTAATATATTTTTGAGAAGTCGAAATAATTTGTGAAGCTTAAGGCTCGTTTTGACTCGAAATATACAAAACAAACAAGTGAAATTTTACGAAAATGTCCGTTTAAATCGTCAAGCTTTAAAAATTCACCACGGCTTCGTTATAAGTCCGTTTTTGTCCATTCAAAAGGCCACGGATTCGTTTTAAAGTATATTTTCTAATTATCAAGGCCAAAATGTCGTACCATCAGTAGGTTTTTCCAGAAATTCGTTTTAAGGACAGAACACAAAATATAGTTTACGAAAATAGTTTTTCTCGGACAAAACCTATTCTAATCCCTTCAAATCAACTCCAAAGCTAATCTAATCCTACCATACACCTTCTTAGGGTGTCATGGGTTCCTAATCACCTTCAAGACCAAAGAATAACTTGGGAATAATTATAGGATGACTATAAGTATATAAAACCTCTAAAATCATGAAATAAATGGTATAAATTACATAACATGCATATAAGCTCCAAAAATGATAAGAAACATATGAAAATGAAGAGGAAACATAAAAATGGTAAGAATATGCTTACTAGTGAAAATGAAGAGGTGTAGGTAACAAAGGATTAACTTAAATATCCTTGGTTTTTATTTCAAAACCATAAAAAGGATATGATCTAGGTTGTTTAAACACTTGAAGTTGCAAAATTTTGTGATCCTTCTTGAAAACCTTGATGTTGGCGGTTCTTGATGGAGCAAAGAGAGAGAAAAGTTTGTTTTACACTTTGAAATGAGATGTATGTGAAATATTTCTTTGAGTGTAAGACTTTAGTAACTTGAAGAAATTATTAGAGACATGATCCATACTACATTTAATAGACACCTCCCTTGGCGGTTTTGGGGAGGTTGTCTCTCAAATTATTATTTTTTTTTTAAAACATATACTTGTATTATTTGTGTATTATTTGATACAAAATGTAAGTAAAACAAAGTTAAATTAAGGTGAAGGGAAGTTTTTGGTACAAGTAACTTTTTAATAAATCAAACTAGAATGAAATGAGTTAGTAAAAATTGTAAAAATACTTTCCTTGTGAAAATCGGGTGATAAAATAATTATCGTAAGATTTTTTTAAGAAAACGACGTAATAATTAAACTTTAACGATAAAAATACCAAATAAATGTGAAACACTAGGAAAACTAAAAATATAGTTTTTATGAACTAAATGTAAGTTTAAAAATACCTCGGGATCATTTTTGAAAGTAACGGGTTAAATATACAAAATAAAAACTCACGCGATAAAAATTTTTAAATAAAATTACGTTGAAGGTGAAATGAAATGTCGTGAATGCACTAATGAGATGCACATGATGTCAATGAAATGTAGACTAATCATAGTCCATATGAAATGTACGTGATGTCATGATCATGAATTCGCCGCTAAACCTCCAAGGTTACGCGAATTTGAAACAAGTAAACCAAGTTTACTAAAATGTTGAAATGATGAGACATGAACGGTGTCGAGAAATGACCTGAAAGTACGGATTGTCACATTTTCTCACCCAAAAATCCAGAAATTTTTCATCAAAAGCACTAGTTTCTCGGTTAAACATGCCCGGTGAACAACATACCAATATTTCGGAGACACCTAAAACCCACCTCGGACCTATCCGAGTGGAAAACCTCCTTCACATGGAGAAACACCAACAAATAAATGAAAAAGACATTCATCAGTCACCTAAAAACAACACAATAACGCTTGTGAGAAAGATACACGCAGTGGCTAGCCAACCCTGGACACGTCAGTACTTCTAAAGAAGCCCAAATGATTTTACGAGAGACATCACACTCTCAGGTCACTCACTCAAACTCAAAAATCTCAATGGTTAAAGGATGTTAGAGAAGGGGGCAGACAAACAGACAACTCAGGTCACGCTACACATGATTATCAGAAAAAGCTCGTGTAAACATATACCAACTTACTTGTCCTTATCCGCATTACTTTACATATAGCATTCATACCACACTATCACCTGAGAAACACCCTTGGTACGACATACAAAAAGACACCATGAAATATTTCTTAGCTTCTACTCTGGACATAACATACAACCTGCCTTACACTTAGGACAACCCTCAAATACGTACCTAGCAAAGTTTCACATTGGGGAACTCACATAGAGTAATATAGAACGCTTACCCAACCCACCCAAGCCAGGTCATCCTAAGCTAAAAACTCTCAGGTACAACAACACCTTTCACATAAATAAATTAGGACACCCTGACACACAACCCAGGGTTGATAACAACAACCAAACATAGCGAGAATCCCTTAAGGAACAAGTAGGAAGTGTCAATATGATCCAGTCATGGCACTCAGGCACAAAAAGAGGCAATAAAGTCATGGAGTCCTGGCAACGTAGCCCATCGCGAGGCACTTCATAGGATACATTCATACCATCATCTGACCCCATAGTCATAACAATAATGATAGCCTCACACAGGGTTAGCAGAATATACATGGACGGAGGGAGCTCAATGGACATAATGTACGAACACTGTTTTAACAAACTCCCGTAACACATTAGGTCAAACCTTAAGCCGCCAACCACACCACTAATTGGTTTCTTAGGGGAAAGATCGTACCATGAAGGAGTCATCATGTTAGAACTCACAGTAGGAACACACACAGTGTTGAGAACAATCATGTTACAATTCCACACTGTCAAGTCTACATCCGAGTATAACGCCATAATCGGAAGGACATCACTTCAAAAGCTTAGTATGGAGGACTCCGCTATCAAGTATTTAGTATAATTCCCAACAAGAGCAGGAGTCGCCACGGTAAAAAGCGACTACCTAGGCAAAGACGCGAGCCTAGGAGCCGCAGTGGAGGAGAGCAACATTAAAGAGACCACGTGGGAACCTATTCCGGGAGACAATACCAAACATGTGAAAGTCATCTTACACCCTGAATACCCAGATCACACCGTCACAATAGGAGTTAACCTCTCACCCCAAGTTTAAAACCTACTTGTACTACTGCTAGCAAACAGCTTGGACGTCTTCGCTTGGAAACCCTCGGACATGACGGGTATTGTCGGGGATTTAGTAGAACACAACCTTGGTCTCTATCAATATGCACCGCCTATCAAGCAAAAAAGACGCACTCTCTCTGGAACGATCTCAGGCTATTGATTCGCAGGTCACGGACCTGATTCAGGCAGGTATTCTACGCCCGGTTAAATATAAAACTTGGGTCTCAAACCAAGCAATGGTCAAGAAGGTCAACGGCACATGGCGCATGCGCGTCGACTTTACCAGCTTAAACAAAGCATGTCCAAAACACAACTATCCCCTACCTCCCATCGACTAGAGTCTTTAGCTGACTTTAAATACAAGTGCTTTCTTAATGCATATAAAGGGTATCACCAAATTCTAATGAAAGAATCTGACAAGAATCAAACAACATTTTACACCAATCAAGGTCTCTTTCGCTATAGCAAGATGCCTTTTGGTCTAAAAAACATGAGCGCTACCTACCAGGCACTGGTAGACAGAGAATTCAAGGTGTCAACCTCGAGGAATATGTCGAAGACATGGTTATAAAAAGCAAAACAGATGATGCCCTACTATGTGACATCATAGAAACCTTCCAAAATCTCTGGCGCATCAGGATGAAGCTAAACCTGGCTAAATGCACATTTGGAGTGAAAGAAGTTTAGTTCTTAGGTCACATAATCAACACTACGAGAATCAAGGCAAACCTTAAAAAGATTCAGGAAATACTAGACATGAATCATCCCAAGAACCTGAAAGAGCTACAAAGCTTAAACGGGAAACTCGCAGATCTCAGCCCAGCTTAAACCCCAAGCCACGCAAGGCCTAGTAAACCCTCTCAGGCTTGACTAAGTAAGACAAACGTTGCTCCACAACTGTCAACAATAAAGACGAAGTTTCTAATTATACTTATGGTCCTTTTTTTCCAAATAGAAAGACACAAAATTCCTAAAGTACTTGTTGCACTTCTTGGTAAAGAAGTCGTTTTGGTATTGGATCTACTCTTCTCTTAACATGAATATTCATTATATTATATTCGTCTTCTTTATTCAGCCCTCACCCAAACCATTCTTAAGACCATCAAGCCCTCCCGAATGAGTTCTACTATATAGTTCTAACCATCTCAACTCCCTGTTTCTGGCATGCTATAGTTATTCAAGTCTCTCGATGGCGGGAATGGGAGATTACCGGTAAACCAGATGCTTCACGAATCATATTCTTAACGCATTTCGTTGCAGTTAAATCAGTACCATCTGACACTAACAGTGGGGATGCACGACAAGCACCACTACGACAAGCTAAATGATGAATGACACATATCATCCTTGTCGGCTCCTAGATGATCAACACCTGACTCCCTGGCAGCCGTTGATCATCTCACAAAGGTTTATCTCTAAACCCTAAAAATCTCTCTATAAATAGAGAGCAACACACACAAGTTCACAAGTTTTTCACACACTTGGGCAAATACTGCTTCACAACAGTGCAATATGGTTCTTGATTAAGTGTTACCCAAGATTTTTGATCTATATCAATCTCATCGGGTCCTTACCGTACAACACAGGAAACCAAACAACAAAACCATTCTCATCCTATCTTTAAACCGATTTACATACCATACATAAACATGGAGCCACCGTGGGGACATGATACAAAATAGCCACAAATTTCTTGAAAATGTTCACCTATTTTCACTCATTTTCTCACCCAAAAATCCATAAATTTTTTCCCCAAAAGCACTAGTATCTCGGTTCAACATGCCCGGTGAAAAACACACCAAAATTTCAGAGACACCTAAAACCCACCTCGGACCTATCCGAGTGGAAAACCTCTTTTACATGGAATAACACCAACAAATACTCGAAAAAGACATTCATCAGTCACCTGAAAACAACATAATAATGCTTGTGAGGAAGATGCACGCAACAGCTAACCTCACAACCCTACACACGCCAGTCCTTCTAAAGAAGCCCAAATGGTTTTACGAGAGACGTCACATTCTCTGGTCACTCACACAAACTCAAAAATCGCAACGGTTTGAGTTCTAGGGGTAGGAAAGGGTGCTAAAGGATGTAAGAGAAAGGGCCAGACAAACAAACAACTCAGGTCACGCTACACATGATTATCAAAATAAACTCATGTAAACAAATACCAACTTACTTGTCCTTACCCATATTACTTTACATATAGCAGTCAAACCACACTAACACCTGAGAAACACCCTTGGTATGACATACAAAAAGACACCCTGACATTCCTTCTTAGCCTCTACCATGGACATAACATACAACCTACCCTACACTTAGGACAACCCTTAAATACGTACCTAGCAAAGTTTCACATTGGGAAACTCACAAAGAGTAAGACAGAACGCTAACCCAGCCCACCTAAGCCTTGTCATCATAAGCCAAAAACTCTCACGTACAACACCTTTCACATAAATAAATTGGGACACCCTGACACACAACCCAAGGTCGTAACAACAAACAAATAGAGCAATAATCCCTTAAGGAACAAGTAGGAAGTGTCAATATGATCCAGTCATGACACTCAGGCACAAAAAGAGGCAATGAAGTCATGGATTCCTAGAAATGTAGCCCATCGCGAGGCACTTCATGGGATACATTCATACCATCATCTGACCCCGTAGTCATAACAATAATGATAGCCTCACACAGGGTTAGTAAAATATACATTGACAGAGGGAGCTCAGTGGACATAATGTACGAACACTGTTTAACAAGGAGGATAGAGGTCATATGTCATATAGCTCGTGCATGGTTTTGTTTGCCTGGGAAGGTACTTTGTGCTCATTCCCCACTGTGCTATGTTAGAATTGTACTTCTTAACTATTAGCGACAATTGGCATAGTTGTCTTCTTGCGCATGTACTATATGGCCTAGAAGAGTTACCATGCCTAGCTTGGCCATGGTTTGCGATGTTCTTGTTAGTGTTCACTCGTGAACTGTTTGTCATTTGGGCTTGATCCGAGCGTGTGGTTAGTGTGCTTGGGCCACTAATATTGATACGCAATCAAATCCTCCGAAGGCGGTGGTGGTAATGGTGATGGTGGCGGCGGCAGTGGCGGCGGTGGTGGTGGGGGCGATGGTGCTGGTGATGTACGAGGTGGGATTGGGGTTTTTTGAATTCTGTTCATTTTTTGAGGTTTAATTTTTGCATTCGGTGTCTTACGAGGACGCTAAGATTGGGATAAAAGGGTTTGGGTAAGTGGCGGTTTTGAGAAGTGTGGAAAACTAGAAGGGGGTTGAATAGTTTTGCCGATTAAAAGTTCGTTTTAAACTATTTAGATCGACTTATGTTAATCTATTTAGTGTGTGTGTGTTGGATGATGATAGATAAGCATATAAAAAAGTAATGTAAAGATAAAGAGTAAAGGAACACAAAACCATGACACGAGTGTTTATAGTGGTTCGGCTACAAGGAAACCTTCCTTGCCCTACTTCCCCGAGTTCCCCACTCGAGAGTTCGTAAGCACTACACAACACAAACTCCTTAATGTGGTGGAGAAGCCTTTACAACGTCTCCTACTCTTTATCTGGTACTAGGCTAAACACCGAGTTCTTCCACGAGGTATAACCACACCTATCACAATGTCGCCTACACTTTATATGGTACAAGGCTAGATACCGAGTTCCATTACAAAGGAGGAACTACTACCCAATACTACCCCACAACACAGCTATCCCAAAGGAGACACACTCCTTATTACAACATCATAAGGATATCAATATCCTTTAACCCAAACTAACTATCTTGTACATTGATGCACCATATCAAATGTGCACCATTGGAATCTTTCACTAAGGCCTTCGACACGACCCTTCGGCACCTTTCACTAATGCCTTCGACACGACCCTTCGGCACCTTTCACTAATGCCTTCGACACGACCCTTCGGCACCTTTCACTAATGCCTTCGACAGGACCCTTCGGCACCTTTCACTAATGCCTTCGACACGACCCTTTGGTACTTTTCACTAATGCTTTCACCACAACACTTCTATGGAGGGAGGAAAGAACTATCAACAAGATAACTTCAGTAGTCTTAATGATGACGAAGCTTGGCAACTCATGGACTCGAGCTTGCACGACTTCAAGAGGTGGTGATGTCACCTTTAAGAGGAACCTAGAGAATCACAAAAACATAAAACTATATAGAAAGATCCTTTGGATCTAAGGTTAGAGATGTTACAATACTAAGAGAGGGTATGTGTAAAAGGGATGATGAGAAAGAGAGAAATGGCTCACTATTTATAGACAAAATTGTCTAATGTCCCACGGTTCCTACGGATCCCTCCCCAGAGGGATCCGAATAGTGCAATCCTAGGGATCCGGCTGCTGGGTCAGCTTAAGTCCGGATTTTGGGTTGCAAATTGGGTTATGGGTTATGGGTTATGAACCATGGGTTATGGGTAAAGTATTATGGATACCCAACCTAGATGCAATTTATCTAGACATTAGATCATGGGTCTTGGGTCTAGGATCATGGATAAAACCCAACATGACTTCATGCATGATGTCATGAAATGGGTCATGGGTTATGGGTCAAGCTCCATGGGTATGTGATGCAGGTTTTCTCACCATGTTTTAATATTTATAAAGTCTCGTTTACTTATGGTCTACCTTATGCACTCACGGGCAGTGTACCCGGTCGTGTGTAGTGTAGTAATCGGTAAAACCGAGGTCGTCCCTAGAGCTATGTGAGTGAATTTTAATTAAGTCTAATCACTGATTTTAACTGGTCTATAGTAGAAATGATTAAATAATTAATAATCAAGAAGTAAATACTAAAAGTAAATAGAGTTGTGATCAATAGAGATAAAGTGTGATAACCTAATTACTCATTCTATCATGTAATGTTCACATTTTACTACTTCCAATTGATTCAAGTGGGGGTTTAAGTCGCTAGGACAGCATTTGGTCAGTTCGTCCTAACCTATCAGCAAATGCTTCCACCCGAGGTCAAGATTCTACCCTTGATAGTCGAGTTTTTTTTAGTCCCCTAAGCCAAGTCATTAAGTACCTCTACATGAAACATTCGAAATAATGAGTGCCCGGGCACTAGCATCTTAGACACATATCCCTAACTTCTTAAGTTTATCCAAACGACCGGTGATCATTTGGTCAGTTCGCACAAGCTAGGAAGGGTCGTCAGTTGGTCAATTCTTACCCTCCCCAACTCTAATAAACTACTTAGGGTCAGTTGGTAAATTCTCCTAAGCAACTAGATACGACTGCCATTCAAAACTAGCGAAGCTAGGGTAACTACCAACGAACTATGCATGCATACACTAGAAACAATTATACGGAAGCATGAAAACATAAACAAAACATTCAAGGAATCATAACTAGGCTAGCACCAAAGGTGCTTAACAGATCATATTAAAAGAAACAACGAATTCAATGTTTAACATAATGAAATACATGAATCGAAGGTAAAAGCTAAAATAATCGCTAATGCTTACCGTTAAGGAGTGATTTCTCCGTTGGAGATGGCTCCGTATGCTCCAAATGATCTGCCTTTGGACCCCTCTTCACGTTCTCTTCCTTTTGGTTGCGAGTGAATGATATGAAATGCAGAATTTAGGGCTGGTATATATAGGCATGATCCTAGTTACGGCGTAACTTGAGTTTAGAGTTACGTAGTAACTTCAATAATTCCTCAAATAATGCTCTCGGTAAGCAGGTTACGACATAACACTTAGGATAGGTTACGCCGTATCTTCAATACATGTTACTTTTGGGTAGGTTACAACGTAATCCTTGTGAGGAGTTACGACGTAGTTGATGGCGGCGTAAAACATTTCTTGGCCTAGATGATTATGGCTTAACCTTAGTTGGGAGTTACGCCGTAATTGATGTTAAGTTGGTCTTCTGAGTCAACGCACTAGCTACGGCGTAATGTGCGAGAGGGAGTAACGCCGTAGCTTCTTCACAGTATGCATACTATCATAAATCGTTAAGTATATCTCCAAATCCACGTCTCATAAGCTCCAATGCTCATAATTTACCTGAAAGTGAAATATAAAGGAAAACAAGCGTAAATCCATATAAATGATATAAAATACGAGCATTATCAGGGGAAATTGACACTTAAAATTCAGGATTATTTGATGTTATCAAATATCCTCCCACTTGAACTCTACTTGCCCTCAAGTACACCTTATTAGAAAATTTTCTAAGAAGATATCCCCCATTACCTGGAAGATATGAGTTTAAAAATCCCTAAGAAGGAAGGCTGTGGAGGTATGTTTGATGTAGAGGGTTGTGGATGCACATTTGAGTAAGGTGGAGGCATATGTGTAGGTGGAGGAGGCAAAGATGTGTCAATATCCATATGGTCCGGTTGTGGTGGTTGAAATCTTCTCATAACCCAAAATGGGCCATTTGAGGGTAGAGGAGATATGTATGCTAATGGTTGTGGCATGTTGATGTCACCACCTATGTTATGTGGAGAAGGTTGTGGAGTAGTTATTTTCTCAATAGATGAGAATGTAGGCAATGGTGGTGGATTAGGAGGTCTAGGAGGTAAGTTCTCCAATGTGTTTAAGAATGAATGTGAAGAGGTAGGAGGTTTGGTAAATGAGAGAAGTTGAGTTTGAAGAGGTGAGGTTTACGTTGGTTGAGTTGAAATAGGAGTGTTTGGTTTACTAGATGATGGTGTTGGTTTAAGAGAAGCAAGTTATGGTAATGTTGTTTTAGTGGAAGAAAGTTGTGATGGTTCAATAGATGGAGGTGTTTGGATATAGTTGGAAAGAGGTGTCCGAGTTGATGATGTTTTGACGAGTGAGGATTCGGTTGAGGATATTTCATACACAATACGTGCGGTTTTTCTTGGAAGGCTTTTAGTGGATGATCTTGCACTTGGTGCTTTAGTCATGTTGAGAAGTGTAAACACGACCAGGCCTTGCGATAAGGATCGAAGGATATGAGAGGTTTTGCGATTGCGCCAAGCTTGTAGCTAACCTACAATAAGAAATACGGAGACACTATGTTAAGTGATTGCGCAGGGGTTAGACCCTGCGAACCACCTCCGGCGTGTGAATAAGTATGTGTTATGTGAAGTTGGTAAGTTTGCAGTAAAAAGCATAGTGTAGAGTGAACATACCATCATCAACAACTTTTATGCTACAGATAACACTACAGATTAATTTTTGACGCGATATTTATCATTATGACTTTTACGTTAAGCACAGACGGCCCCCTACTGAGGAAAATTGGGAGCTGAGTTCAATGTGGAAATCTGAACATTTAGTGGGCTGGAGCACATGTTTTACAATCGTCCCAAGGTTGTGCTCAGAACCTGCTGAAAAGGAGGATGAAGTCTTTCCTTCTTAATGGTTAATTTCTTTGAAAAAGTGCTAAGCAGGAGCATGAATAAAGAGGAACCACCTATGTAAATGTTGAATTGTTTCCGCTTCAGGGAGCTTTGGATTTTGGCTCTTACAACATTCATGAATTGGATATGGACACATGGCTTATTTAGTGTCAGGAGCGTTTAAGTGTTTGAAAGCTTGTGTGTATGTTATCTACAATTATTCAAATGGGTTGATGGGTTCAATTCTTAGAACACCCTGATTCTCGAGTATTTGAACGTGTAATGTACTAAGATGGGAATTCAATCTTGAAGATATTTTCATTTATGCACATATTTTGTTTTATTTTCATGCAAAAGGAATTGTACTAAATTGGGGAGGATTGTTGAAAATTTAGTTCAATTAAGGGATATGATCATACTTGGAAATGGGTTTGAAGGTACGGAGTGTACACCCATTAAGTCCCTGATTAACCTGACTCTTATAGTGGTTAAGTAGTTACCAGTGCTAGTAGTAATGTTAATATTGTTGGGCAGAGTTATTACTGCTAGTAGTAATGTCAATACTGCCAGTGCAGAGTTAATACTGTTGGCATAAGTTAGTATTGCTGAGCAGTTAGTACTGCTGGGCAGTTACAATCTCGTAATTAAGACCATATTAACCTGGTCTCATAACCATTATGGCTATAATGGAGGAACATTTTGAGAAGATTAATTGGCCGATTAATTCTCATAATTCTATTGACTAAAGAGTAAATCTATCCTATAAATAGGATTCACATCTGCATGGAAATACACACGAAATATAAACACTTGAAAGCAAACAGGTTTTTGATTTGTGCCTAAAACAAGAACACCACTTGATCTTATCCCATAGAGATATTTGTGTAACCCAGGCATAGAGTCGAATAGTTTTTGTTGAAAAATGATAACACGATTTCAAGTAATATCTGATAGTCATTGATTATCTACACCCAACTGAGAATACTGTTGAATAAAAAAAAACCAACAATGATCACTTTTTTTTTCTGTTATTTTCTTTTTTTCTTCTTATTTTCATACTTGAGAACATAACATTTAACTTTTTCACTTTATTTTCACACGCTAAATGAAATACAGTATTTGTTAAGTGGTATACTAAAATATTAGAATGACAAATACGTGATAGGATAATAGGCATTGATATAGACAAGTGTCACAGCCATGTAATAGTAGTCTAACCAACAAAACCGTGTGAGTGATGTAATCATGTGTGGGTGAGGACTACAGTAAAGTGAGGATGGTATGTTTTCAACATTTTTTTCACTTTTTTATTTTTATTTTTTTTAATTACGTTTAATAGCAAGAAACTTTTTTAAATATCTGTTATGAATTAAAGAAAGAGAAAATTACTAAAAGGTAGAAAAATCTAAGCTGGATCTATTATGTAGATATTTTTAACATTATTTTCTCATTTTAATCATGTTCGACTGCTCAACTGCTTGACCTCACCCAATTTTTGACACGTGTCATTTCCTTGTATTTTTTTTAGAAAAAAATACACAAGAATGACACGTGTCAAAAATTGGGTGGAGTCGAGCAGTCAAATTTGAGCACTTGAGCAGCCAAAGGAATGACACGTGTTAAAATTTGAATGCAGTTGAGCAGTCGAGCATGACCAAAATGAGAAAATGATGCTAAAAGTATCTACATAGTGGATCAAGCTTGAATTTTTTTTACCCTTTTGATAATTTTCTCTTAAAGAAAATATCATAATATTTATCAAAGTTTTAAATTTAGCTCGATACCATACTTATACTTATGTGGCATAACCGGTAACTTGGCTACAGTGGTTAAATTGCATATGTAGATTTCTTTTATTTATTTTTTTAAGTTAATTATGTGAAGTTAGTTGTTTCAAAATACTTATTAGACTTTGTCAAATATTTCAAAATACTTATAAAACTTTGTCATATCAAACATGAACCAATCTGACTTGGATCATAACGGTCCAAATTTATGACATGACATGTACATTTGTCGCTGACGTGGATTTTAAAGGTAAAAAACGGGGTTTTGTTGATATCAACACAAAACAAACAAAGTTTGATGAGGTATTGTGGTATTTTATTAAGTTCATAACTGATATGGTAACATTTGAGAAAGTCCGTTGATATTAGATGCCATCAACCCTTTTTTAAACTATGAAACTAAAATTTCATTAATAATTAAAAATGTTACATTAATAATTTTAACGTTTACGATCATAAACGGACGTTAGGGGTGGAAGGCAAGGCATGTACAAAGTCACCTTACACCTCAGCGCCACATCAGTTTTTTCTCTCCTCTCGTTCACTCACTTCCATTCACCTTTATGCGGACAACGGACTCACTCCCACTCACCTTAACTCATATTTTTTTTTAATAAAAAAACCCATACAAACCAAACGGTAATATATGTGCGCACATAAATCAAGTAGGTGACCAAGTCACCTTAAGTTGCCTTGAAGTGTGTGAGTGGCGCGTGAGTTAAGGCACTCGGCTTGGGACTCGCGAGTGAACAAGCATGTAAGGTGAGTGAATTTATATCCTTGCCGACCAGCCTTAACAAACACGTAATCAAACATTTACGAACATAAATAAACATACGAGACTTATTCATGTTCTTTAACAAAACAAACATAAAAAAAAAATCAGCCTCTTTAATTAAATTAGTAAACGAACAAAAACGATTTTTTTTTATTAAATAGTGAGTGAATTGTTTACTGAATTGTAAAACATTATCATTACAACATTTTTTTTTTTATTTTTTTTATAATGACAGTTTTACCTTTAATCAATTAATATGTAACTTTTTCAAAGTTTCTAACAATGACATCAAATGAGGGTAACACAGTAAATTTGATCTATATTTTCTTTATATATTTAAAAAAATTATAATTAATTGAAAACAACTTAATAATAAAATGTGAATAGTAATAAATATGAGAGGGATGAAATATCCTTTAAAATCTAAAGCTTTGCTATAATCTCCAACTATTTTCTCCTATAAATTCTTTTACACATAACAATAGTATATAATTTTTTTTCATTCATTTTTTATCTGCATTCAAACTATTAATTCTAACAAATATCAACATACTGTGTGAGTAGACATATTTATAAAAGACTTTTATATAAATGTTAGCATTTCTCAAATCTAAATAGTACCAAGGTAGAAAATTGGAGATAAGATAGTGGAGGGGGTGGTAATATTTCCGTACTGCATGAGGCAAGCATGTATGCTCGGCCATCAACAAATTATGTTAAGCATAAAAAAAGTGAGAAAAGCATTTTTACAATTGCTGTACGTTGTGCTGCTTTGTTTTTCATGCTCTTTGTCTCATATGGAATATTCAATTCACACTAAATAATGGATAAGGGTTATGTATTTATGTTAATTGAATTTAGGTTACATGTAAAATGAGTTATAATTGAGTAGAAGGGTATTCGCGTTATGCGACGACAGGTATTTGTTTACTATTTTTGTAGCGAGTAAATATTTTTTTATTTTAAACTTTTTTTATTTAGTATGATCCAAATACTTTATAACGTAGTATATATATTTTTTCAAAAGTAAAACGTCTAAATTATTAATAGTGTAAATAACTAGCATTTTTATTATCAAATTTAAAGATTAAGTTGGTGGTTATAAGTTTAATGAAATTTTCTTATAAACAATTTTGTTAAAATTATCATTATTGGAGGGGTTATTATATGGTTTAAATGAGACTTAAATTTTAAAATTTTATATCAATGTTTCTAACTTTTATTTTATAGTAATGTTTCTTGTTTTAAAAAATTTAAGATTTTTTTTTATAGAAAGTCTCAAATCCTTTATAATGTAGTATAGATAAATGCTAGATAAAGTGATAAACAAAAATAAATACTTTTGTAATAACTACTAATGCTTTTCTTTTTTAATCATGATTTCCAAACTTTTTGCTAACTAATTTACGAGTTTTGTATTTACCATCTGAAAGCTAGACGAAACTCACAAATAGCGATGATGTATCACGAAAATAATTATACCTGAGAAACTTTTGATTTTGATGTAACGTTTATGAAAACTATTAAGGTTTTGAAAAGTATTAAATATAAAAATTCTTCTCATACAAAAGTTTTATCATGTCATATACAAGTCTTAAGTTTTAAATTATAAATTTTTAAAAAATGGTATACATGCTTTATAAAGGTGTGTTTGGTTCAAACTAGGTAAAAAAAAAAAAAAAAAAAAGGCAAGGGAATACGGGCATGCTTGGTAAAGGGTTATAAGGGGTAAGGAATGAGAAAGATAATGAAAAAAGATGCTTAGTAGAGGATAATGCAATGCCCCATTACCCAATAGTGGGCAATGAGCCATTACCCAATAAATTTGAGGAATGCTTTTCTTTCCCTTTCCCTTTCCCCACCATTATCATTGTTTTTCCCTTTCCTTTTCCTTAGTTTCAACCAAGCACGCCCTAAGGAAAGAGAAAGGGTACGAAAATCATTCCCCCCAATTTATTGAGTAATGACCCATTACCCACTATTGGATAATAGGTCATTGCATTAGAGCCAACCAAGCCTCGTCAATCGTTATCTTTACTATTACTTACCTCTCAATACCCTTAACCAAGCACACCCTAAGTAGTAAAGAAGGTTGTGTGGCTACATTATTCTCACAAAATGAGTAATAGTCTCGTTTGATTACATAAACATTTGTTAACACCGAAACCACTTATGGTAAGCTAGCGGCAAAAAACTTGTGATTATCATCATTAAAATATAAGAAAACTCAAGTTTAATTACTGTCAGGTGCAAACAAGCTAGAACTGAAATGGCCCATTATATTTAAACAACGGATGACTAAAAAAAGTATTTTAACTCATTCATCACACTTTGGTGTTGTTTGACCCCGTAATAGTTCAGTCACAAGACCAATGGACCAATTCATATTGTTTACCGCTTTCTCTTGCAAGCTATCAAACGTTAAATGTTTGATATTGAGTATCTTAAAAAAAGGTTAAACTCTTTATTAGATTTCTTGAGAAACAGAGAATAAGGGAAATGTGAATTGTATTGATGAAATTGTTAACTGAAAATGAGTTACAACATGTGCTTAAGTACTACATTATGAAGGTAAAGATAACTAACTAAACTAAAACTTCTAGAAGCTAATTCAACTATGTTGCATTACATATAAGTTACATCAGTCGACATCTATACAAGCTTTTTTGCATTGTTAGCTACATCTTGTGAGGAGTGAACTTGATAGCTATGTTGTGATGTTTTGCTTCTTTATTGTCCACATATGCTGAGTTAACTGAGTGTTTGGATAGACTGTTAACATGGTTCCCATTATCCCCCTCGCAAGTTGGCAGTGTGTAAGGATTACACATGGTCAACTTGGATAAACAGCTGTAGTGTAGGGGATTGCTCAAACCTTTTGTTAGGATGTCTGCTAGCTGGTGTTTGGTAGGGACATAGGTGGGTAGGATTTGTCCAGCTTTGACCTTGTTTCTCACAAAGTGACAATCAAGCTCAATGTGTTTAGTTCTTGCATGATGAATGAGATTACAAGCTAGTGCTATGCAGGAGGCATTGTCACACATCATTAGAATAGGAGTTGGAGCCTGAACTTTGAACTCTTTGAGAAGACACTAAAGCCATGTTACTTCACAAGGGGTATATGCAAGTGCCATGTATTCAGATTCTGCTGAGGATCTGGAGACCACTGATTGCTTTTTAGATTGCCAAGAGATGAGACTGGAACCAAGGAAGACTCCATAGCCTGTGACAGACCTTTTTGAGAATGAAAACTAGCCCAGTCACTATCACAGAATTCTTTGAGATGGAGAGTGTCCGGAGTAGGAAAAATTAACCCTTGTGCAGTGGTGAGTTTGATGTATCTGATGACCTTTGTTAAAGCTTTCATATGAGGAGTCTTTGGTTGTTGTAAAAATTGGCTCAATGTTTGAGCTGCAAAGGCTAAGTCAAGTCTGGTAATTGTAAGATATAAGAGTTTCCTAACTAAGGTTCTGTAGAAGGCGGAATCTGGTATTAAGTCTCCATCATCCATTGTAAGTTTAACAAGAGGATTAAGGGGTATGGTTAAGGGTTTGGTGTCAAGGAGACCTGTATGGGTCACCAAATCAATAGCATATTTTCTCTGAGTCATAGCCAATCCATCCTTGTTTCTTAAGAATTCAATTCCTAAGTAGTAATGCAAGGGACCAATATCTTTGATATTGAACTTCTCATCAAGGTTGTGTTTGACTTGTTGAATGAGGGGCTTGTCATTACCAGCAATGATGATATCATCCACATATACCAATAGACTGATGAATTTGGTCCCTGACTGAAAGGTGAAAAGAGAAGTTCCAACATAACTTTGTTTGAAGCCTAGTAAAATGAGGAAGAGGGTAAGTTTTTCAAACCATTGTCTGTTTGCCTGTTTTAAACCATAGAGGGATTTTGTGAGCTTACAGACTGTGTTAGGAGGGAGTATTTGAGAGTAGCCTTGAGGAACTTCCATATAAACATCCTCATTAAGATCACCATGGAGGAATGCATTGTTCACATCTAACTATTCAATTATCCAATCAAAGTGTATTGCAACTGCTAGTAATGTTCTCACTGTAGTAATCTTAGCCACTGGTGCAAATGTTTTGTTGTAGTTTATTCCCTCCTTTTGGTTGTAACCCTTGGCTACAAGCCCGGCCCATAAGCATGAAACTTAATCTTGTAGACCCATTTGCTCCCAATTGTTGCTTTGCCAGGTGGTAAAAAGGTGAGGGTCCATGTTTTATTCTTCTCTAAAGCTGCAATTTCCTTATTCATTGCTTCAATCCATTTTGGGTTTTTAGATGCTTGTTTGAATGTGGTTGGTTCAGTTATGGTGTCAATGGAATGGATGAGATGCAATGATTTAGTACATAAATTGGAATATGAAATGTAATTTGAATGATGATGTTTGTGTTTGTGAACAGTGTGAATTTTGGATTGTGGAAGTTGACAATGATAATCTTTGAGTTTGGTGGGAGGTTGTCTGTTTCTGGTTGATATTCTGGGTGGTGGTGGTGGTGTAGGATTTGGAATGAAAGGAGGTGATGAAGTCTGTGAAGATGAAGTTAATGAAGGTGAATTTGGTGTTTGTTGGGAGACTGAAGATGGAGTGTGTGGAATAGGAGATGAGTGAATAGGAGCTGGTTCAGTGACACTTAGGTTGTTAGAATCTACAGAGTTGAGTGTATCTGGATTGGTGGAGTTTATTGGGGTTGGATGAGTTGTAGATAGATTGTTTTAGTTAGGAGAATTGAAGGTAGTATGTGGAATTGTGGAGTTTATTGGGGTTGGATGTTGGAGAGGTGTAGGAAGCATGTGATTTGGATAAATTGGTTGTGGTATGGATGATGGTTGTAGGGAAGTGGTAGTGTTTGAGTTAAGGGTAGAAAAGGGGAATTTGTCCTCATCAAAGAGAACATTCCTGCTTGTGTTTGTCTTGTGAGTCTTAGGATCATATAAAAGGTAACCTTTTTGATTGTGAGGGTATCCTATGAGGATGGTGGGAGTTGCTTTAGTATCAAATTTGTATGTGGTATGGTGGTATGCATAGGCTAAGCAGCCTATGATTCTCAAGTGATCAAGTGATAGGGGTGTGTTGTGAAGAAGTTCATAGGGACTCTTGTCTTGAAGGGTTTTGAAGGGTATTCTGTTGATGAGATAAGTGGAGCCTAAGAGACTTTATCCCCAAAAATGTATGGGAAAATGAGCTTGGAAATGAATGGATCTTGCCATCTCAAGTAAATGTTTGTGCTTCCTTTCAACTCTTGCATTTTGTTGAGGGGTGTAAGGGCATGAGGTTTGGTGTGTTATTCCATGATTTTGAAGATAAATGGCAAAAGTTGAGTTGATGAATTCTGTCCCATTGTCTATCCTTATTGTTTTTAGAGTTACTTGATGTTGGTTTTCAACAGATTTGTAAAAGATTTGAAAAGTGGTAAAAACATTATGTTTACTAGGTAAAAGATATGTCCAAGTTGCTCTTGAAAAGTCATCAAAAATAGTGAGAAAGTAAGTACATCAAGGTGAATGAGTTCAACTGTTGATTTTGCTTGAGATGTACTTACAGGAAAAGGTAATACATGTTGCTTAGCTAAAGGACAGATAATACATTTGTTATCTAAGCTATAAAGAGGAAGAGAAATTTTTTTGATTTTTCTGAGAGTTTGAACTGGTGTGTGTCCCATCCTGGAGTGCCAGTGTGAGTTACTAACACTTGATAACACTGTTGATGAAGGTGAACTTGAGTGTTTATTTGAGCCTAGGAGATACAGTCCACCATGAAGGGTACCATATGTGCTACTCCCATCATGGCCCTGAAATACAAATTTATCATGAGTGAAGGTGACTGAGGATAAGGTCTTGTGTAATAACCTGCTAATTGAGAGGAGATTGTAGGTGAAGGTTGGAATGTAGAGTACATCATGAATGGTTAAAGATGGTGTTAAGTGCACTGAACCAGTAAAGTGAACCTGTGTTGTGTGTCCATTTGGTAAAGAGACTGTGATAGGTGTGTTGAGTTTTGTAATATTATGCATGAGGCTAAATGAAATGCAAATGTGATATGTGGCTCCACTGTCAACAATCCATATGAAAGATGATTTTGAGATGTTGGAAGCAATGAATGAGTGCATTTTAGCAATAGAGTTGAAAGAATGGATACCAGTGATGGTTGCAGGAATCTGAGCATTGGTAGAAAAAGAAAGTATACCTGCCATATGTGGTGCCATACCAGAAATGTTAGTGGATGACCAGGAGGAGAACCAAGCAGTTTGTAGCACTCTTCTTTGGAATGTCCCTCTTTCTTGAAATAAGCAAAAATGACTCCCTTTCTGAAACTACTCCTCCTATCAGATGTGGTGTTTGATGGTGGATTATTGGATTGATTCTGTCTGTGAGGTGGTGTGTAAGTAGTCCTATAGGTGTTTAATGCAATTGGGGCTGGAGATGGGTGTTTGGGTGAATCTCTTTGTTTCTCTTCATGTCTTAACATACTATAAGCTTTTGCTACAGCAGGTAATGGCTGCATTAGGAATTTGTCCCCTAATGTTGGTGTAGCAATCATCAAGACCCATGAGAAATTGAATTAACCTCTTCCTTTGTTCCCTTTCTTCATTTTCTTTTCCATTTTCACAAACACATTTACATGTACATGCATAAGGTGCTTCTATTGCATCAAGTTCATCCGAGAGACCCTTAAGCTTGTGATAATACACTTCAATGGTGCAATTTGACTCCTTAAGCTCAACAATATCATTAGCAATTTGATAAATTTTGTGCCCATCTAGTTGAGAATAGTGCTCATGTAGTTCATTCCATAGAGCAAAGGCTGAATTAACAAAAGTGAGATGATTACCTATCTCTTCTGAAACAGTATTAAGTATCCATGAAATAAGCATGTCATTAGCCCTTTCTCAATGAATTCCCAGACTTGATGCAAGAAGTGGTTCCTCATAACTGCCATTAACTAATTTCACCTTATTCTTTGCACTAAGAGCAATGAGCATTGATCTTTTCCAAGAACAATAATTCTCTTAACCACTGAGTTTCTTTGAAATAAGCAACATTCTAAGATGATCATTTGGGTGAAAGTACAATGGGTGGAATGGTGAAGTGATATCATCATCTTGTGATGCAGATGTGTTCTGAGAATTTGATTCAGATACTGTCATGATGATTATTTGTGAAATAGAACTGAATTGATTGTGTTGTTGAAGAATTGTATCAATGATGGTGATATAACTGTTTCTTGATGATTTTGTGATGATTCTTGATGATTCTGATGAATTGTGATGATTTTAAGATGATTTTGGTGCGGAACAGTGGTGGTTTGTGATGGTTATGGTGGTTTTAGATCAGAAAATTTTGGGCGGGAAAAGTTGTTGTGATGGTGAAAAGTAGTTATTTGATCGGAAAAAGTTAGTTATGGTGGTTAGAAGCAGTTATTCACCACCATTGTAGTGGTGCTAGCTCTGATACTATCTTGAGAAATAGAGAATAAGGGAAATGTGAATTGTATTGATGAAATTGTTAACTGAAAATGAGTTACAACATGTGCTTAAGTACTGCATTATGGAGGGAAAGATAACTAACTAAACTAAAACTTCTAGAAGCTAATTCAACTATGTTGCATTACATATAAGTTACATCAGTTGACATCTATACAAGCTTCTTTGCATTGTTAGCTTCATCTTGTGAGGAGTGAACTTGATAGCTCTGTTGTGATGTTCTGCTTCTTTGTTGTCCACATATGCTGAGTTAACTGAGTGTTTGGATAGACTGCTAACATGGTTCCTATTAAAATTTAAAAAAAAATAATAATAAAAAATAAGGTTAAACTCTTTACTCTATGCTAAACATGAAGTTAAACAAAAGATAAGACATGTCACATGTAGGTAGGGTTGTGCATTTGGTCAAAACCAAACCAAACTGATCAAATCAAAAACCGATTTTGTGAAAAACATGACCGGAGTAACCCGCTTTTGTTCGATTTTGCGCCGGACCATTCGGTTCAGTTTATATGGTTTAGGTGTGTTATTCTCGGTTTTGGCTTGAACCGAAACTGAAAACCATAAATATATAGAACCGAAAACCGAATTGAATATGGTCGGTTCGGTTTCAGTCGGCCCTACATGTAGGAGTGACAATTCTCGACACGACACGATAAATGACACAAACCAACACGAAGTTAAAAAGATTAGGTTGAAGATAAACATGTTTGGGTGAAAAATAGGTCAACCCTTCTAACGCGTTTAATAAACGGGTCGTGTTTGAGTTGAGTATGTATTAAACAAGTCAACCCGTAAATCCGTTTAAGTATATAAGCCTATTAAAAAATACTCCGTATATAACTTAAATTTTATGTTGGATTTTGATTGAGTGTACTTTTTTATGTATTTTGTTGGAAAATTTAGTGCACTTGTGGGATTAGTTCACACCTGATTTTGGGTAAGGAGGTACGGAGTATACACCTATGAGGTCCCTGAACACCCTGACTCGGCTCAATAGTGGTTTGTACGGCTAGTGTATTGGTTACTACTGCTAGTGTAGTAACTGATGGTTCCTACTGGTAGTGTTATGGTTCATGTTGCTAGTGTAATGGTTTCTACTGATGGTTCCTGCTGGTAGTGTATGGTTCCTGCTGCTAGTGTAATGGTTCTACTTGGTAGTGTTGCGATGATTAATTTGTAATAGCTTTGACTCATTCAATTGACTGTTATGACTGCTTTATGACCACGTTTAATTGGTCATGTAACCACTATTCCTATGATAATAGAGGCTTATTATGAGTGACTAATTGGCCGTTAATCATCCATAATGTCCATTAACTAGGAGTGAGTATTCTCTACTATAAATAGAGATGGTTTTCATCAGCATGGATATACTGAGAAACATACTGAAATCAGGAGAAACAAACATAAAGCTAAACACTTATATGCGCAAGGGTTATTGATTGTGCCTAATTCAATAACTAACATTTGGTCTTATCCCAAGTAGATATTCGTGTAACCCAGGCATAGGGTTGAATAGTTTACTTTGGAAAGTGATTACATGATTCCAAGTGATATCCGGTAACCACCTAGTGGTATTGTTGCTGCCTTTGATTATCTTTACCCTGTTCTAGGCTGTTACCAACCAACAATCAAAGTAAACTATTTGTGATAATCAATGGCTGCTGCTACAATGAAACACATGGCTTCAAACTTTGCCAAGCTTGATAAGTTTGAAGGGGTGGACTTCAGGAGATGGCAGAAGAATATGCACTTCTTGATTTCTAGCATGAGTGTGGTGTATGTGCTAACCACTCCTATTCCTGATGATGGGGATGATGCTACTGTGGAGCAGATCAGAAAGAGGAGCAAATGGGAGAATGATGACTACATTTGCAGAGGTTTAATTCTCTGTGGTATGTCTTGACATTTATCATAATTTTGAATCTTTCAAAGAACTATGGGATTCCTTGGATGCCAAATATATGGCTGAGGATGCATTAAGTAAGAAGCTCCTTGTAAGTAATTTCACAAATTACAAAATGATTGATTCAAGACCAGTTATGGAACAATACAATGAACTTCTTGGTATACTTGGAAGGTTTACACAACACAATATGCACATGGATGAGGCTATTTCAGTCTCTTGTGTCATTGATAAACTCCCTCATTTTTGGAAAGATTTCAAGCATACCTTGAAACATAAGAAAGAAGAGTTAACTCTGGTTGAGTTGGGTAGTCATCTACGCATTGAGGAATCTCTCAGGGTGCAGGATAATGACAAGCCAAAGAGTAGCAATGCTACTGGTGCATCTGTTGTCAATATGGTGGAACATAACAACTCCACCAGGTACAATGACAACAAAGGCAAACATAAACATCATGATAACACAAGGACATATCCTAACAAGAAGGCAACACCTACTTGTTGGAAATGTGGCAAAACTGGTCACGTTAAAAGGGATTGCAAAGGTGTTAAGGTTGGTGGTAAAGCCAATGGATCAGGCACTAATGGTTCAGGGAGTGGTGGTTCTACCAACTCACAGAAAGGTCAGAATATGTTTACTAAGTCTCTTCAGATTTATTATGTTACATATGTATCTAAATCTCATTATGTGCAGGATGATGATGTTGCGTGGTGGGTTGAATCTGGTGCAACAGTTCATGTGTGTAAAGATAGAAGTTGGTTCAAGACTTACGAGTCACTGAATGATGGTTCTATTCTTCACATGGGAAATGAGTCAACAGCTTTGGTGCATGGTCGTGGTTGTGTAGATCTTAAGTTTAGTTCTGGAAAGATTGTAACTTTGTTTAATGTTATTCATGTTCATGATATAAGGAAAAACTTGGTTTCAAGTAGTGTTTTGAATAATCATGGATATAAACAAGTTATTGAATCTGATAAATTTTTCTTGTCTAAAAATGGTGTGTTTATTGGTTTTGGCTATTTATGTAATTGATGAGTGTGTAAATACTCATCATTTTTGTACAATATAAACTGCAAAATCATCTGAAAACACTCAGAAACACATCAAAATGATCAAAATATCACAAATCAGTGTTTTATGTGTTTTAAATGCAAAAATATCAAAATCGGATGAAAAACATATCAAATTTGCAAAATTGCGTTTTAGTCCCCAAGTTTCAAAAATTGTCAAAAGCAGTCCCTGAGCACATAATTTCAAAAGTAAAGTCACCAAAGGTCCTTTTAAAATCAAAAGTTGTCAAATTTAGTCCTTTGGTGAAAAATATGAAAAGTTTGAGAAAATTACAACTTTGGTCCCTCAAGTTTAAAATTGCGAAATTGGTCCACGGAAAATGTGAAAATGGCAACATTGGTCCTTGTACTTTTGAAGATTGTCACTTTAAGTCCTTGGAACATCTTTGATGAATTGGCAGCTTAGGTCCCTTGATTTTCAGGATTTACACATTAAGTCCTTGAAGTTTAAAACCTTTAACTCATTTTGGACCCTTGCCTAGTTTTGACCCCCCTGTCTTAATGAATTGTGACCCCCCCTATTATTAGCCTTGCCTGGTCAATTCTGGTCAAAATACTAACACCCGCCAAAGTCTTCTTCCCTTACACGCTTTCCTCGAAACTCATTACACCCATCCCTCCTCACCAATCACTCAAACACATTCCTCACCTCCAACTAACATCCAAACTACATTTATTGCATCCCTAACCCTCACTCAACCCCATTTGGCGATAACCATTTTGGCGCCAAAACACCATTTAAACGGTTGAGATCATTTCAAAGCCATCCAATGGCTTAGATTGTTGGAAATGTTCGAAGTGAGAGAAAAGAGCTTTGGATTATAAAAGGCAGAGAAAGGAAGCAAGAAAGGAGTCTTCTAGTTTTTTATTTTTCTTTCTTATGTCGTTTTTATGTCAAGTTATCATTTCAGTGTTAGAATTGTATTATTTTGTTAAAATGTATTAAACTCAAGTGTTCAAGTGTATTTCAATTAATCTCAAGCATCAAAATCAGTTTGTGATCACAATTCACCATTCATGTCTACTGTTGAAAGTTTCTATGTCAAAGTCTTATTTACAAGCTTTCATTAGCTAAATTTTAAGCTCAAACAGGTTCATGTGAGACTATTACAACTTTTGATAAGCTCACATTTAAGGTTTTAGCAAATTTGAATCTTAGTCAACAAAAGTCAAACAAGTGCAAAAAAATGATGCAGACTTGGTAAATGGTTGGTGCAGGCATGGCATTGGGTTGAATAGTAGCTATCTGGGGTGACATTAAATAGGTAGAGGTTCATTGGGTGTTTGTGCAAGCCACAGTGACTAAAGGACCTTTGTAAGTGATTTCCAAGATTCTTAGTATAATTCTCATTTGTAGTCATAACTGGTTTTCATCTGTTTATTAGGGAGTATTTAAGTTAATTAGACTGATTTGGATCATTGTCATGTGCTAGTTAATTGTTTGGATCATATTTGAGTCATAATCAATAGTTACAAGGGTGTTTGGATTTGCTGATCTCTCTGTCTCAGAGGTCTATTCAGTGGTTGATTGCTGTTAGTTCATGTTTATTAGGTGTATTTAAGTTCAATTGAGTCAACATCTTGGGTCTGCTAGCACCAAAAGTCAACATTTTACCTTAATCCATCTCCACTGCTCACTGTTGAGATTTTGGCTTAGCAAATTCTTGATTTGTGTTTAGAATCATCAATCAAAGCTTGCATTACACTTATTACATCATATAACATCTATCTCAGTGATAAAAATTGGATCCAAAGTTGGATAAAGTCAACTTCTCATTTTTAGTTCAAAAGTCAAAAACAGAAAATCATGTTTTGAGCCAAATGGAAAGATTTTTCTAGGATTCATTCCTAAGTCAAAATCAGTAAAACTTGTTGGTTATAGAAGTTCAACTGGTCCTTTTACTTATAAGCATTTTTGGTGAATTTTACAATTTAGTTAAAAGCTTCAAATAAGCTCCTCTTTTAGGCCAAAACTGCCCTGCTCCAAACTCAGTATTCACTGAGATTTTCTCAGTTATTGCAGCTTATGCACAGAGCTTATAAGAGCTTTCCATGGCCTGAAATTTGGTACACTTGGTCTCACCTAGGTCTATTGTAGGATACAAGTTTTGGTTTCGTGTTTCCGGCTTATTCAAGTGCTTATTTGCCCGCTTAAACTGGCACCTCTAGCTGCTTTTAAGCAAAATATTCAAATCATCAAATCATTAGACTTGCAATCCAGTGGTTATAACTTGTTGTTTTAGTTGCATTAGGGTACATTTAGCTTATTTGAGCTTCTTTATCGTTTGGTACCCTTTGGATTTCATTTGTTATCAAAGTGCTTATTTCAATAAGCACTTGGTCGCGAGCTCATTAATTCCACACACAAGCACTGTTTTCTAATTTTCCTAGCTTCCTAATACTATTTTAGACTTTTACTGAAATTTTCAGATTTTTCTAAGTAGTTTTGCTATTTTTCTCAATTTAAATTAGTTTTTAATCATTTTTAATTAGCTTTTAATACAAAAAATTCAGAAAAGGTTCAAAAAATTAATTTTTCATTTTTCTTAGGTTTAGATAAATATAAAAAGACAAAAAAGTATTTTTCTAGATTTTTCTTAGTTTAATTTGTATTTTTAAGCCATTTAATTAGTTTTAAATAGTTTAAAATTCCTAGAAAATAGAAAAATAATCAGAAAATTACAAAAATAGTTTTGAAAATTCTAGTTTGATATTTTAGACTTTTCCATTTCATAATTTTATTTTTCTAGCTTTATTTCCTAATTTCTTGTATTTTAGCTAATATTTAATAGTTAAAAATAGTTTTTAATTAGATAATTAGTCATAAAAATAATTTTCTTTTTCCATAAATTTTCCTTTATCATTAGGTTTGTAAAAATATCATTTTCATATTTTTAGGGTTAATATTGATTTAGTTTCACTTTTTATTTTGTACGTCGCGTAGATTTTAATTTCAGTTTCGTAAAAACATAAAAACAAAAACATCATTTTAATTATAGTGATAGCGTTTATTTAATAGATTTTATCTTTTTAAATTTCTTTAATTTGCATTTAAGCCGTTGTAATTTGTTGGCTTTTTCCTTAGTTATAATCATATCTCAATCTCCTTTTCCGTTCAAATCTCCCGATCACTATACGTTTGATAATCCATTGCATAGCTTGGGACATAACGACCCGGGGAGACTCTATACTCCTCGGATCCTCATTGATCTCGTGTTTAAGCGGTTTTAAAGTCGGTTACGGTCCGCCATTCACAAGAAGCGGGCTTGTGTGATTTAGCTTCGATTGTTTGCACGCATCAAATTTTGGCGCCACGCCGGGAGTCAGGCCGATCTATCTTCCGTGTAGCGTATTAGTTGTTTGGATACTCACTCATTTGTTCATATCATCCATATCTATATATATATCCATATCTTTATAAAAATCCAAAAACCAAAAACATGTTAAAAACGTATAAAACACAAAAATATTTTCCTTTTGTTTCTATATATGTATCAAAAATAAAAATACAAAAGATTCGTCGTTTTCTTTAATAATTAACAACTTAAAAGATTACCACCATAAACCAAGGCGGTGCACTACCTAACTGGGGTGCGACCATAATAAGTTCGAACTAAAGATATAAAACTTTCCTTTGTGTCCTTGTGATTGGTGTACCTTTTTCAAAAAGCCATTCATTTTGGATTATTGGTTAAGTTCAACGTTGTTTTGCCTCGATCTTGTGTTAATTGATTTTGTTGTGATATCGACGTTTGTAACCGTAAAACCCATAAAGATTCTTCTCACCCAATTTTTATAAAACGCCTTCATAATTCTCATTCTCATCCGAAAGATTTTCATAATTCCATTTCTCTCCTTAACTCGAAGTTTTCTTAGAGTTAACTCTAGTATGCTTTTCGCTCTTCTAGATCGTGAGCCCATTTCGTGAGCTTGTCAAGATTCCAGAAGGCGTGTTCGTGAGACTTCGCTCCATCACCGGATCCGAGATCCGGATCGTTTCACGCTTACTTCCGCTATCATGGCGGATGAAATTCTATGTGTGAGCTTCTCCGGGCACCCATCGATGGGTATGGAGATGCTATCGCAGCGCGACCATCGTGGTGAAAATTTTGAACTCAAGACCGGTTATCAATCTTGTAACCTCTAATCAATTCTTCGGTTTTGGCGGGATGATCCTCATGCTCATATTCGATGGTTTAACAAAATTGCATCTACCATCAAGTATAAGAATGTCCCCACCGATGTGTTAAGCTTTTCTGTTCCCATTTTCTCTTGAGGGCAAGCCCGGATTTGGCTTGAAAAGCAACCCCTCAATCTATAGAGACATGGGAAGATCCGTGAAGAAATTTGTGAATGAATTCTATCCACCTTCCAAGACCACGAGTCTTAAAATGAAATAATCAAGTTCACCGAAGTTTGATGAGTCCTTGGTGAATCGTGGGATCGTTTCAAGGAATTGCTTTGAAATGTCCTCACCATGGTTTCTCCGAGTTAATGCAACTCGATACTTTCTACAATGGAGTGAGTCAACTGATCAAGATTCTCTCAATTCCTCGCGGAGGAAATTTCCTAAGCAAAACTGTCAAAGAAGCTTTAGCGATAATCGAAAACAAGTCTAAAGTCCGACCGCACGAAGCAAGCCCGTTGTTTCCCAAGTCGGTGTTGGTCCTTCTTCTTCATCGCATGAGTGAGCCGCCTAGCACCGATGCTAAGATTGATAAACTCACGGAAGCTATCCAAGCTTTGGTTCTCTCCAACCAAAAGAAAGTCTCTTTTCCACAAACTTCACCTCCGTCAAGTTAAGAAAGTGGAAGTCTGTGTTACTGTGGTGGCCCCCATGCTTACTATAATCTGTATGGCCACCGATGGTAACCTTTTGAAGCCAATGCCGTGGGCGGATGTCTAATCAAGGATGCAATCAATATCGTGCTCTCAGACCAGACCACCGCCCTAACCACTACTCGACCTCCGGTTTCAATCAAAACCAAAACCGTAATCGAATCGAACAGACCAAACCAAGGTTTTCAAAACCAAGGTCATTTTAATCCAAACAATGGTTTTCAAAATCGTAATCAAAATTTCCAACATCAAGGAAATTACAATAGAAACCAGTCGTGGAAATTTCAACCAAGGGTATTTTCATGGCAATAATCCAGGAATTTTCAAAATCAAGGCCCTAATCCTAACAATAGAGGCCGAATTTTCTGTGCAAACTCAAGCCATTGTTCCAACGGCCCATCATCCGATGAGTTGTTGAAACAATTCATGAAATCCCAAGAGAAATGAATCGGTTGTTGGTCACCAAATTTCGACATCAAGAAGTCTTTAAATGATCGACCCTCGGCTCGTGTACTTTACCTAGCAACACGATCGCTAATCCGAGGGGCGATGCAAAGCGATCACAACCAGTGGTGCTTCATATCTTGGACCCGCTATTCCTACTACCTCTTCTTCTCTCCCAAAAGTAGTGGAAAGTGAACCTCCACACACAATGGACCTATGACTCCAATGCCTCCTCCTCCAGTGGCATTTAGTCAAGTTACCAAGGAAACAACGGACAAGGTGCATTATTCAAGCCCACGAGGTAACAGACACGTCCCACCTTCGGTAGTCCAACCTCAGTGGTCCGAAACCCAAGTCGAATCAAGGAGTTTTTTGAACCTCCCAGTAGCTCTGTTGAGAATCGTAAATCCAAAACTTCTATTCCTTATCCTCACGTTTACATGAGCAAAAGCTCCCGAGAAAGCTAGTCATCAAATGGAAAAATTCTTTCAAATTTTCCAAGAACTTCACTTTGACATAAGCTTCGCGGATGCCATCATGTTAATGCCCAAGTTTGCATCTACTCAAACATATCTTTGAGCAACAAAGAAAAGTCGTTTGAAATGGCTAAGACTCCTTTGAACGAAAATTGCTCGGCTAGTCTTGTTGAAAAGCTTCCCGAGAAGCTAGGAGATCCCGGAAAATTTCTTCTTCCTTGTGTTTTTCCGATGATTGAATGCTTTGCCCTCGCCGATCTTGGTGCAAGCATCAACTGATGCCGTATTCGAGGTGGAAGAAACTGTCTCTTCCGAACTTATTCCTACCGCATGACTCTTGAGCTTGCGGATCGTTCTATCTCGCGTCCTCTTGGCATAGCCGAGGATGTATTCGTGAAAGTAGGAAAGTTCCATTTCGGTGATTTTGTGGTTGTTGATTTCGATGTCGATCATCGGGTTCCTCTCATTGTTGGTCGAGGATTCACGAGAACAGCCGTGCTCTTATTGATGTATTTGAGCAGAAATCACTTTGTGTGGGTAACGAAGTCTGTTACTTTTAACCTCGATCAAACTTCGAGGTACTCCTCAAATTATGATCTTGAATCGCTTAATCGAGTCGATTTAATTGATATTGCTTGAGGAGTACTCAAGAGTTTCTTGGTTATCTTCATAATTGCGTGAGCGGAAATTCCAATTCCACCACATCTTCTCAACCTATCATTGCCGACTCTTCCCCTCTCTCTCCGCTTGAGGAGGTGACTTCCTTCCGGAAGAGATCGATGAATTTCTTGTCGTTGATGAATCAATTCACCGAATTGATGGTGTTTATGATTCGGAGGGGATATCCTTTATCTTGAGCAATTGCTTAATGAAGATCCATTACCTTCACTCCTCCGAAAGAGATCACGATTGAGGAAATCAAATCAAGACAAACTTCTCCGATGAATTTCCGAGGTTGAACTTAAGGACCTACCTCCTCATCTCGAGTATGCATTCTTGAGGTGATGATAAATTACCCGTCATAATTGCTAAGGACTTGACCGAGGAGGAGAAACCGCCTCATAAAGGTCTTGAAGTCACACAAGCAAGCAATTGCTTGAAACCTCCGATATTATGGTATCAACCCCGAGTTTTGTACTCACAAAATCTTAATGGAGGATGACTTCAAGCCAAGAATTCAAAGTCGAGAAGGGTGAATCCTAAGATTCACGAGGTTATCAAACAAGAGGTTCTCAAACTTCTTGATGCCTACCGATCTACCCTATCTCGATAGTCCTTGGGTTAGCCCAATTCATTGCGCTCAAAAAGGGTGGCATTATCGTTGTCACAAATGAAGAAAACGAGTTAATTCCGACTCGATTGGTTACGGATGGCGTGTGTGCATTGACTATCGAAGTTAAACGAAGCCACCAGAAGACCATTTTCCTCTACCCTTCATGGACCGATGCTTGAGAGATTAGCAGGAACGAGTACTATTGTTTCCTTGATGGTTTCTCGGGTTACTTTCAGATCCCCATTGATCCGCTGGATCAAGAGAAAACCACATTCACCGCCCATACGGACGTTTGCCTATAGACGTATGCCTTTTGGCTTATGTAATGCTCCCGCACGCCCAACGTTGTATGATGGCGATTTTCCACGACATGATCGGGAAACTATGGAGGTGTTTATGGATGACTTCTCGGTCATTGGGGACTCATTTCATACATGTCTCCCACTTAGACAAAATGCTTAAAAGGTGTGAAGACACCAATCTCTGCCTAAACCGGGAGAAGAGCCACTTTATGGTCAAAGAAGGCATAGTCCTCGCCATAAGATTTCTAAGAATGGGATTGAGGTTGATAGAGCAAAAGTTGATGTCATTGCTAAATTACCTCACCCTACTACCGTCAAAGGTATTAGGAGTTTTCTAGGTCATGCCGGTTTTATCGTAGATTCATTCAAGATTTCTCTAAAATCGCCTACCTATGACTCATCTTCTAAAAAGATGCTCCTTTATCTCTCTCCCGAGTGCATCGAAGCTTTTGAAACACTTAAGAAAAAGCTACGGAAGCACCCATTCTAGTTGCCCGATCGATTTACCCTTCGAGCTCATGTGCGATGCAAGTGATTTTGCTATCGGTGCGCCTTGGGGCAACGCAAAACCAAACATTTTCACCAATCCACTACGCGAGCAAAACTATGATCAAGCTCGGACCCATTACACCACCTACGTAAAAAGAATTATTAGTCGTGGTGTATGCGTTTGAAAAGTTTCGCCATATCTTATATTGACAAATGCGTGGTGTATACGGATCACTCTAAGACTCAAATATCTCTTTGCAAAACAAGATGCAAAGCCGAGATTGCTCGTTGGGTTCTCCTCCTTCAAGAATTTGATATCATTATTCGTGATAAAAGGAGCCGAGAACCGGGTCACGATCATCTCGTCCGATTAGAGAACCCTCACCAAAATGTGTTCGAGAAAAGGAAATAAATGAAACATTTCCTCTCGAAACACTCAATGTGGTTTCTTTTCGTGGAGACTCGTCTACCCCATGGTTTGCCGACTTTGCAAATTACCATGCGGTAACTTTGTGGTGAAAGGGATGTCGTCCCAAAGAAAAATAAATTCTTTAAGGATGTGAAACATTATTTCGGGACGACCCCTACTTGTTTAAAATCTGTGCGGATCAAGTCATCCGTGATGTGTGATGGTCGAAGCCATTGACATTATCAAGGCTTGCCATTTCGACCTCACCGAGGGCATCATAGCCCCAACTACACCGCCAAGAAGGTGTTTGATTCCGGATTCTATTGGCCCACAATCTATAAGGATGCCCATGAATTCGTTGAAACTCGCGACGCTGTCGTCGTTCACGGAATATCTCACAAAGGAATGAAATGCCAAAACGCTATTCAAGTGTGTGAGATTTTTGACATCCGGGCATTGACTTTACGGGCCATTTCCTTCTTCCGTGGTAACAAATACATACTCGCGTCGTTGACTACTTGTCTAAATGGGTCGAAGCTAAGGCTTTACCCACCAACGATGCCCGAGTTGTGGTGAAATTCTTGAAATCCTTATTTGCTAGGTTTGGAACCCCACGAGCCATAATCGGTGATCGTGGTACGCATTTCGCAATGACCAATTTGAAAGAGTCATGCAAAAGTATGGTGTAACTCACCGCACCTCCATCGCGCACCACCCCAAACAAGTGGGCAAGTGGAAGTTTCTAACCGGGGATAAAGAATTCTTGAGAGGACGGTTGGTGAAAACCGTGCTCTTGGTCGATAAGTTAGATGACGACTGGGCCTTCCGCACGACTTACAAAACACCCATCGGTGCACTCCATACAAGCCGGTGTAACGGAAGGCATGTCATCTACCGGTTGAGCTCGAGCACAAGGCATCACGGGCCTTGAAGCATGCTAACTTTGATATTCAGATACCGGTGATCACCGGAAAGTTCAAATGAATGAATTAAATGAACTCCGTGATCAAGCTTACGAGAACTCTTTGATCTATAAACAAAAGACAAAGAAGATCCATGACTCAAAAATCAAGAACCGCGTTTTTAACGTTGGTGATCGAGTCCTTCTTTTCAATTCAAGATTGAAGATTTTCTGAAAGCTCAAGTCCCACCGGTCCGGTCCATTTACCATCGCTAAGGTTTATCCTTATGGTACCATTGAGTTATCTCAACCCGATGGTCCTAATTTTAAAGTGAATGGTCATCGAGTGAAGCATTACTTTGGAGAGGACATTCCCCTATGGTTGTCCCGACTTACAAACTTTCCCATGAACCAATGAATGCGGGATCGAGTCAAGCTAGCGACTCGGTAATCAAAAACAAGAGCATGCTATGGGTTTTCACCCATATTTCGTCTTCTTACCTCTTTCTACCACCCTAGTGCTGGGGGTTGCCCACATGTTGTGTATATATGTTTAAAAAAAAAAAAAAAAAAAAATCTTCTTTCTAAATAATGGCCGTAGTATTTCCCTTTACGTTTTTGTTTCAAGCATAACCGCGGTACTTTGAATATTGAGGGCAATATTCATTTCTAAGCTGGGGAATTCTCACGAATTTTATCATATAATTATACCAATTCCCTGCTTTTTTAAAATTTTTTTGGAGTAAGTGTTTACACTTTCTCATTCGTTATCATCCGCCATGTCTCAGAAGACAAAAGGATTGGCTAATCCAGAGCAAACGGCTCTTGGTAAAGATTTCTCAAACCGCTTATATGGCTTGCAATTTGCCCAAAATTGTATGGTATTCACTCACCATATCCTAAAAGTGAAGAGTTGGCTAGCCCGCAAGTTTATGGCTTGTGGTAAAGGCAATGGAAAACCATAATTGGTAATCACTCACCAAAGATAATTCGATAATTTATCTAAGAGTTGGCTAGTCCGTATGGTACGGCTTCGGTAAAGACAAATCAAATCATTGAAAGTCGGTGGTTTGCTCAAAATCACATGGTTATCGATTGTACCATGGTTCTTACTTGAACCGAAACATTTGGCTACTCCGTAAGTAATGGCTTTTGGTAAAGAGATTAAAATCCATTATGTTTTTCAAATCATTGCTAGGGACTAGCAATATCTCGATATGGGGATTGATGAGTGTGTAAATACTCATCATTTTATACAATATAAACCGCAAAATCATCTCGAAAACACTCGTAAACACATCAAAATGATCAAAATATCACAAATCGGTGTTTTATGTGTTTTAAATGCAAAATATCAAAATCGATGAAAACATATCAAATTTGCAAAATTGCGCTTTAGTCCCCAAGTTTCAAAAATTGTCAAAAAGCAGTCCCTGAGCACATAATTTCAAAAGTAAAGTCACCAAAGGTCCTTTTAAAATCAAAAGTTGTCAAATTTAGTCCTTTGGTGAAAAATATGAAAAGTTTGAGAAAATTACAACTTTGGTCCCTCAAGTTTAAAAATTGGCAGAATTGGTCCCTGGAAAATGTGAAAATGGCAACATTGGTCCTTGTACTTTTGAAGATTGTCACTTTAAGTCCTTGGAACATCTTTGATGAATTGGCAGCTTAGGTCCCTTGATTTTCAGGATTTACACATTAAGTCCTTGAAGTTTAAAACCTTTAACTCATTTTGGACCCTTGCCTAGTTTTGACCCCTGCCTTAATGAATTGTGACCCCCTATTATTAGCCTTGCTCGTCAATTCGGTCAAAATACTAACACCCGCCAAAGTCTTCTTCCCTTACACGCTTTCCTCGAAACTCGCCCACACCCATCCCCCTCCTCACCAATCACTCAAACTCGTTCCTCACCTCCAACTAACATCCAAACTACATTTATTGCATCCCTAACCCTCACTCAACCCCCATTTGGCGAGATAACCATTTTGGCGCCAAAACACCATTTAAACGGTTGAGATCATTTCAAAGCCATCCAATGGCTTAGATTGTTGGAAATGTTCGAAGTGAGAAAAGAGCTTTGGATTATAAAAGACAGAGAAAGGAAGCAAGAAAGGAGTCTTCTAGTTTTTATTTTCTTTCTTATGTCGTTTTATGTCAAGTTATCATTTCAAGTGTTAGAATTGTATTATTTTGTTAAAATGTATTAAACTCAGTGTTCAAGTGTATTTCAATTAATCTCAAGCATCAAAATCGGTTTGTGATCACACCACCATTCATGTTCATCGTTGAAAGTTTCTATGTCAAAGTCTTATTTACAAGCTTTCATTAGCTAAATTTTAAGCTCAAACAGGTTCATGTGAGACTATTACAACTTTTGATAAGCTCACATTTAAGGTTTTAGCAAATTTGAATCTTAGTCAACAAAAGTCAAACAAGTGCAAAAAAATGATGCAGACTTGGTAAATGGTTGGTGCAGGCATGGCATTGGGTTGAATAGTAGCTATCTGGGGTGACATTAAATAGGTAGAGGTTCATTGGGTGTTTGTGTGCCACGTTGACTAAAGGACCTTTGTAAGTGATTTCAAGATTCTTAGTATAATTCTCATTTGTAGTCATAATCGGTTTCATCTGTTTATTAGGGAGTATTTAAGTTAATTAGGCGATTTGGATCATTGTCATGTGCTAGTTAATTGTTTGGATCATATTTGAGTCATAATCAATAAAGGCTAGGGGTGTTCGATTTCTTGATCTCTCGTCTCGAGGTCTATTCAGTGGTTGATTGCTGTTAGTTCATGTTTATTAGGTGTATTTAAGTTCAATTGAGTCAACATCTTGGGTCTGCTAGCACCAAAGTCAACATTTTACCTTAATCCATCTCCACCGCTCCTTTGTTGAGATTTTGGCTTAGCAAATTCTTGATTTGTGTTTAGAATCATCAATCAAAGCTTGCATTACACTTATTACATCATATAACATCTATCTCAGTGATAAAAATTGGATCCAAAGTTGGATAAAGTCAACTTCTCATTTTTAGTTCAAAAGTCAAAAACAGAAAATCATGTTTTGAGCCAAATGGAAAGATTTTTCTAGGATTCATTCCTAAGTCAAAATCAGTAAAACTTGTTGGTTATAGAAGTTCAACTGGTCCTTTTACTTATAAGCATTTTTGGTGAATTTTACAATTTAGTTAAAAGCTTCAAATAAGCTCCTCTTTAGGCCAAACCGCCTCGCCCAAACTCGGTATTCACCGAGATTTTCTCGATTATCGCGACTTATGCACGAGCTTATAAGAGCTTTCCATGGCCTGAAATTTGGTACACTTGGTCTCACCTAGGTCTATTGTAGGATACAAGTTTTGGTTTCGTGTTTCACTTATTCAAGTGCTTATTTGCCCGCTTAAACTCGCACCTCTAACTGCTTTTTAAGCAAAATATTCAAATCATCAAATCATAGACTTGCAATCCAGTGGTTATAACTTGTTGTTTTAGTTGCATTAGGGTACATTTAGCTTATTTGAGCTTCTTTATCAGTTTGGTACCCTTTGGATTTCATTTGCTTATCAAAGTGCTTATTTCAATAAGCACTTGGTCGCTAGCTCATTAATTCCACACACAAGCACCTGTTTTCTAATTTTCCTAGCTTCCTAATACTATTTTAGACTTTACTGAAATTTTCAGATTTTTCTAAGTAGTTTTGCTATTTTTCTCAATTTAAATTAGTTTTTAATCATTTTAATTAGCTTTTAATACAAAAAATTCAGAAAAGGTTCAAAAAATTAATTTTTCATTTTTCTTAGGTTTAGATAAATATAAAAGACAAAAAGTATTTTTCTAGATTTTCTTAGTTTAATTTGTATTTTTAAGCCATTTAATTAGTTTTAAATAGTTTAAAATTCTAGAAAATAGAAAATAATCGAAAATTACAAAAATAGTTTTGAAAATTATAGTTTGATATTTTAGACTTTTCCATTTCATAATTTTTTTTTCTAGCTTTATTTCCTAATTTCTTGTATTTTAGCTAATATTTAATAGTTAAAATAGTTTTAATTAGATAATTAGTCATAAAAATAATTTTCTTTTTCCATAAATTTTCCTTTATCATTAGGTTTTTAAAATATCATTTTCATATTTTAGGGTTAATATTGATTTAGTTTCACTTTTTATTTTGTACGTCGCGTAGATTTTAATTTCGGGCCAGTAAAAACATAAAAACAAAAACATCATTTTAATTATAGTGATAGCGTTTATTTAATATATTTTATCTTTTTAACTTTCTTTAATTTGCATTTAAGCCGTTGTAATTTGTTGGCTTTTTCCTTAGTTATAATCATATCTCAATCTCCTTTTCCGTTCAAATCTCCCGATCACTATACGTTTGATAATCCATTGCATAGCTCGCTGGGACATAACGACCCGGGGAGACTCTATACTCCTCAGATCCTCATTGATCTCGTGTTTAAGCAGTTTTAAGCTGGTTACGGTCCGCCATTCACAAGTGGCGGGCTTGTGTGATTTAGCTTGACTGTTTGGCACGCATCAGTAATCAAATGTTCAGGCTTAATATTTTTAATGACTGTGATAATTCAGCCTTTATGACCACCAATGACCTGACTGCCTCTACCCTATGGCATGCTAGACTTGGCCATGTACACTATTAAAGGATGCAAGATATGTCTAAAGATGGGTTAATCCCAACATTTGTCATGGACACTAAAAACGAAACTTGCATGTTGACCAAGATAAATAGGAAACCTTTTCGTGGTGTTAAACGTGAGACTAAGCTCTTGGAGCTAATACACAATGACCATGTGATTTGCATGCCACTCCTCTTTGGGGAATAAGAAGTACTGTGACATTTATTGATGATGCTTCTAGGTTTTGTTATGTCTATCTATTACATACTAAGGATGAAGCATTAGATAAATTCAAAGTATTTAAAAGCAAGTTGAATTACAACTTGGGTCTTTGATCAAAAGATTAAGGATCGATAGGGAGGTGAATACATGGATACTATGTATTTTCGATCATTGGTATAATCCATGAAACGATCGCTCCCTATACTCCTCAAAGAAATGGTATTTACGAAGAAAAACAGGTCTTGAAAGAGATGGTTAATGCCATGTTGTCTTATTCAGATCGAGTCAGGGTTATGGGGTGAAGCTATGTTGACACTTGCTATTTATTAAATAGGGTTCCCAACAAAAGGAACAAGGTTACCCTTATAAACTCGGACTAAAAGGAAACCCAACTGAACTATCTCGTGGTTTGGGGTTTTAGGGTTGTTGTAAGACTCACGATCCAAAGTCGAAAACTTTGGGTGAAAGAGGCATTGATTGCATCTTTGTTGGATATGTTGAGCATTCCAAGGCTTTTAGGTTCTATGTTATTGAACCTAATGAATATGTTTCATTTAATTCCATAATTGAATCAAGGGATGCAATGTTTAATGAGAATAGATTCTCATCGGTCCCTAGACCAAGTCACGAGATTCCTAATGGAACTCATGACTTTGGTGTATCGAGGTCCTCGATGAAGAACCATCGAGGTCCCCGATGAGGTTGTGGCTCAACAACTCGAACACGTGCTCGAGAAGAGCAAAGGGTCGGGACTCCAAAGTCATTTGGACCGAGTTTCAATTATACTTAATGAAGGAACTAGGGATGAGGTCTCGACCAATACCCTATTGCTTCATTGTTGAGGATGATCCCAAGACATTTGAAGAAGCAATGAAGTCCCGTGATATTGCTTTCGAAAGAAGCAATCAATGATGAGATGGATTCCATCATTGGCAACAACACTGGGTGTTGGTTGATTTACCACCGTTGCAAAACTTTGGGTTGCAAATGGAGTTTCAAAAAGAAAATGAAGGTAGATGGAACTATTGAAAAGCTCAAGGCTAGACTAGTCATTCGGGCTTTAAACAAAAGTCGAATAGACTATTTTGATAGTTATGCCCTGGCACGTATCAATACCATAAGGCTGGCGATTGCTTTGGCATCTATTCACAATCGATTATTCATCAAATGGATGTGACAATGATTTCTTAAATGGTGAATTGGATGAGGAGGTTTATATGAACCAACCTCGAGCTTCATCTTGCTCGGCAATGAAAACAAGGTGTGTAAACCGATTAAGTCTCTTTATGGACTCAAACAGCACCTAAGCAATGGCATCAAATATTTGATGAAGTGGTTTTGTCTAATGATTATTTACTTAACTAGTCGACAAATGTGTGTATAGCAAATTTGATGAATACGGTAAAGGAGTCATCATTTGTCTATATGTTGATGACATATATTCGCATCGACCAAAATCAGTTGACATGACAAATGAATTTTTATCATCAAGGTTCTCCATGAAGGATATGGGGAGGCGATGTTATCCTTGGAATAAGGATTAAACATGAAAGTAAAAGAATTTCTATCTCCCGCCTCATTATATTGAGACGGTGTTGAGAAAATTCAATTACTTTGATTGTACTCCGATGAGTACACCTATGGATACTGTGAGAAGTCGATGCCTAATAAAGGCAAGGTTGTATCTCAACTTGAGTATTCTAAAGTAATTGGTCGCTGATGTATACCATGACTTGTACAAGACCGATATTGCTTTTGTAGTGGGTAAACCGAGCGGTATACTAGTAATCCTAGTGCTCATCATCGCAAGCACTCAGATGGTATGAAGTATCTCAAGAGAACTATGGATTATAGTCTCTCATATACTGGTTATCCTTCAAGATTAGAAGGATACACCGATGCAAGTTGGATCAAGAATAATCAAGACAATTCGATCACTAGTGGTCGGGTATTCCTACTAGTGGAGGTACAATTTCTTGTGCATCCAAGCAAACTCATCACCGTTCAACAATGGAATATGAATTTTGGCCTTAGAACTGCCGGTAAAGAAGTCGAATGGTTGAAAACTTGCTTCTTGAGATTCCATTGTGGCCTAAACCTATAGCACCTATTTCAGTTGAATGGTTGAAAAACTTGCTTCTTGGGTTGGGTAATATCCGAATAAACCGAAAACCGAAACCGAACCGAACCGAAAATAACCGAACCGAATCAGAATCAACCGAATCAAATAAAAGTCCGGTTTCGGTTCGGTTATGGTTTTACAATCCAAACCAAAACCAACCGAAAACCGAAATTAAATAAATATATATATATTTTTATTTATTTATATTAAAATATATATTAAAACTCTTTTATATATATATATATATATATATATATATATATATATATATATATATAATATTTTAAGCTTGAAAATTATTTTTTTTCAAAAATATATATAAATAAATGAATAAATTATTAAATTTAGGTAATTCGGGTTATTCGGTTCGGTTTTCGGTTATTGGGGGTTCGGTTTTCGATTTAGTTGAGTTAAATTTGAATTCGGTTCGGTTTGGTTCTCGATTATAAAAAAAAAATTAACCGAACAAACCGAATAAACCGATAACCAAATCGATGAACACCACTGACATTTGGTATGAACCCGGATATCCATTTAAACTCACATGTGGTAGGACCTCTAGTCCATTTAAACTCAAATAATAACCGGGTCCGAATGAGATTGACCAAATCACGTGAGTAGATAAAGATCAAAAAGCATGAAAAAAGGTGACGTCACACGTTGTACGTACCACCACTACATTTGCATGGCTATTTCATGCTCTGTCTGCAAATTCTGAGTAGGTCCCATACACATTTGCACACCCACTAACACATACCACCTCACACCATAATATTTGCTTTTTACATTTTTATGTTCATGCCCCAACCACACAAAATATCATGTGATAAAAATTAAGAAATGTAAAAACTTGTATAAGTAATTATAAGTATTGTGACAAAATGAGAGTAACGAAGATACTAACTTATGTGGTTATATATATTCGATGAATACTCGCGTAAAACGACGATTTACAACGACAAATAATAATAATTGTGAAATCGTGATCATTATTCAACTTTTGATGCACAACGTGTATTTTTTAAAATTAATATATTGTGTTCACGGGGTTGGCAGGTAAGTATAACCTCAACTCAAACACGACCCGTTTATTAATCGTGTCAATAAATCAACCTTAACTCAGACGTGCATAACATGTGTCACCCGTTTAATCTGTTTATGTAAATAGGTCAAATGGTAAATAAGGTTTTTTCGTTTTTTGATTTAACTAGTTTAAATGAAAAAATAATAAAAAGATCTAAAACTTGATATAAATAACTATACAACAATTTCAAATATATAAGAACCATAATCGTAATTCATTCGGGTCAGGTCAGCCGGGTTCGGGTCTAGGTCGTTTAAAAATTATACAATTTTGGTGTTTACATACAAATTAGAAAGAAAAAAAATGAAACTCGGGTTGACCCAAATCTGAGTAAGAGACAAATATTATACTGGAACCCGACCTTTTTAGAACTCGGGTCAATTCGGGTTGACCCTATTGACCCGAATATAGAGACGGAGCTAGTAAAGTGACTAGTGGGTGTTGAGCCCCCTAATCAACTTACTTCATTCATTAGTTATTTATATTACAAAACGCTTTTCTTCTAGTTACTACATTCAACCCTCCTTACTCTATAGTCATGTCTAAAATTTCATCATTGAATAACTTATTGCTATAGATAACACTACAGATTAATTTTTGACGCGATATTTATCATTATGACTTTTTACGTTAAGCATAGACGACCTCTCTTAACTAAAAATCCTGGCATCGCCTCTACCTGAATATAATTTTGAACCCGACTAACCCCACCTGAAAAACCATATTCAAATTCAGGTTCGGATCAGCTTTAATAACACCCCAACGTGTTATGTCAATAATGCCATTTGGTTTAGCTAAACCAACTTTACTCAAAATTACAAATGAAAAATAAAGTATCAAGGTAAATTTGGAAGTTAAATAATATATGACAACTGTGAATGTATGTGGGGTGGGGGCAGTGGGATGTGCTAACCGTTTGAGAAGTGAACTTGGAGGTCACGCATGTATTTTCCATTTTAATTTTAATTTTCGGATAAAAGTTTCATCAAAATATTTTAATTTAAACATTACGAAATTTTAACTTATTATTACCTATACTTATGATCAGGGTTGTCTCATAAATCGGCGAAATTTTTTAAGGCCTTGTATAGAATTATATAATGAGACTTTTCGTTAAACAATGTTATATATAAAGTGTCACCGTTTATAAGATATAATGCAATTAGTTATCTAAACGTTCTGACATATTAGTCATGTAAGATGTTTTCCCAGCTAAATATTTTTTTTCTTCATGAAAATTATGTCTACACATGTATATAATTATTAACGAAACAAATTTTGAGGCCTTAAAAATTTTGAAGGCATGAGCTGTCTCTCACCTTTCACACCCTAAAAAACGACCCTACCTATGATACATTTAGCCAGGTCGGTGCCATAAAAAGACCTTTTATCCTCTTTTTACTACAGTGAATTGGTAATAAACAAATACTTTCTTTTTCTTTGCTACAGTAATCCCAATTTCGCTTTTATAAGCTTGTCTTATCCTTCTGTCTTCTTCACTAAACAAAGTTACAAAAGTTTTGAACCTATTATTTCAATCGATTATAAATACGTACTAAAAGTATTAGTCATGAATTGCTTAATCGCTCGGTTAGAGTTTTGTGTTCCTTTTACCTCCGAAGATATAAATGAGTTGTTTTATTAACTTTGAGTATATAACAACGAAAAAAAATATCTTTTAGTTAATCATAACACAAATGATTGTCATCAAAAAGATAATAATATTAAAACGTAAAATTGTCATTAAAAAAATAATAGTATCAAAATGTAAGATTGAAATGTATCTTTATTCTTTGCGCATCAAGAGTTTGGATGTTTATGGTTGTATATATATAGCTACTTTTAGTTACAACTTTCACAAATGTATCTTTGATCACAAATGTATCTTTGGCTCTTTCACGACATTGGGTTGACAAACAATATATATAAATTATTTGTGCATCTTTTGTTGTTACGCTAAAGGGAGTGTTGGTGATCGGGTCACCGTCCACATCATCTTTCTTTCTCTTTTTACTTTTCTTCACGGCTTCTCACATTTCATCCGTTTTGACCACTTTTCTCTTGCATCCAATTTAAATACACACTTTGTAAAAATACACCGCACTAGATACATCACACACACTCACAAATCAAATATTTGATTATAAAACATTCACTATGAGTCTCATGTTTTTTGCTTGTCACTATGGTGAGCCGGTTACCATACACACAACAAAATTATCGTGACTGTGGCTTCTGTTTTTGGAGGTGGCATGTGACTTGGGGGTGTCACGGCCACTCCATTTGGTCTTATAAAATATTAACGTTTGTATTGTCATTCACAAAAGTATATAAAATCTGTTTAATTTGACATGTTTCAAAGAAACAAACTATAGTTGACAAATTATGTAAAAAGTATACGAGATGAAACTATCTTTTGAACATAAAAAGAGTAAGTGGCACATAAAGATGGTAATGTTTATTCTCAATCGAAAATTTCTCAAAGGAGCGTAAAAACCATATTTCTTTACCAGCCAAAAACAATACTCATGTTCACTCATAAAACAATAGTCAGGATCGTTCGTTTTTCTTCTAGCTTCATCCAAAAAACATCAAACGTAAAAATGATAAAAGTAACTTTTTGGTTTCTAGTTGAACCAAAATCCTTGCGATACCCTTTTTTTTCTTTTACAACTCTTAGCCCACTATCGTTACTCGACCCATCACACTCTTGAGGGGTTTCTTTCTCGGCTTCATCACAGCCATCCTCAACCGTCTTGGTTTTCACATACTTCACAGGTTCTTCATTGAACCCGGGCCTCAAAGTTGTATTATACTAACACTCGACCATGTCAATGGTTCGTTTTGTAACAATTCTTCAAATCGACATCTCTTCTCTTCCATGGCTTCATTCTTGTGATATTAAAACGCATATCTAATCTTGAATGATAATTGTAACATGAATTGGTATGTTGTTTGATTCCTTGCTCTGATAAAAGGAAACAAAGAAGATGGGTTGAACCCGTATATAAATATGATATATATAAACTGAAGTTTTAACTATGGAAATTTTGTCATGGAGAAAGTCGATCTATCTATACTATATATAAAGAGTGTATGGTCAAACCTTAAAAAGTGAAATCTTAAAAGTCAAAGGTGAGAAAAATGCATAGTGTAATTAATACTCTTATTAAAACATTTCATTAATTAAAATTATAATAATTTATTCACATTGTACAACCAATAAAAAACATATATACCAAATTAAAAACAATCAATTAAAACACCCCTTATTAAAAAGTACAATAAAATTTTCACAATGTACAATTTAAACAAGCTACAACATATTCCAAAATATAAATTAATTAAACACACTAATTAATGATATTTTTAAAACACCCTAAAATGAAAAGTACATGTTATTATACACATTATAAAGATTAATAAAACACACAAAGCTTCATACAAGCTAACAAGTTGATGGTATATATAGTTTTGAAAACTGGACCGGACCAAAGGTTCAACCGGGAACCGGTGTCGCCACCGATTCGGCTAACCAATAAAAGCCATCCGAAAATGAACAGAGAGGACCCGTTGAAACCGATACAAACTGGTGGAATTAGGTCTCATCAAGATCTATTTATCCGGTTAATTGTCACAGGGTACCCTCCGCCGAAACGTGTTGGTACCCTGCTATAATATATCTATACTATCTATAAAAGGTGTATGATCAAAGTGAAATGTTAAATTGTTGAATGTTGAAAATTAGTCAAAAGTGAAAGAAATACAGTGTAATTAATACTCTTATTAAATCACCCCGTTACTTAAAAGTACAGTGATTTATTCATATTGTACAACCAACTAATAACATATCTAACAAATTAAATACAAACAATTAAAACACCCATACTAAAAAGTAAAATAAAATTTTCACAATATACAATTTAAACAAGCTACAAACATAATCTAGAATATAAAATAATTAAACACACTAATTTGTTATTTTTAAAACACCTAAAATGAAAAGTACATGTTATTATACACATTATACAAATTAATAAAACACACAAAGTTTCATACAAGCTAACAAGTTGATGGTACATATAGTTTTGAAAAACCGGACCGTATCAACGGGTTCAACCGGGAACCGGTGTCGCCACCGGTTCGACTTACCAATAATAGCCATCCGAAAACGAATCAGAGAGGACCGTTGAAACCGATACAAACTGGTAAATAAGGCCTCATCGAGATTTATTTCTCCGGTTAATCGTCACAGGGTACCCGCGTATACTATATATATATAAAAAGGAAAAAACAAAAAGTCGAAAACCGGGTAGACCCGGGACGCTTCAAACCCAACTGGTTGGACCGGTTTAAATCGACCCGTTTTTCAACCAGAACGGTTCAACACCCGGGTCGACCCGGGTTTCAAAACATTATTTTTAATCCCCAAATCTTTAAACTTTTATTATTTTTTTTTATAACCCATAAACTTTTTTTTATCACTAAACGATATGTCGCTATAAAATTCGGTTGCTATGCACGGGTACTCGTCTAGTATAAAGGAAAAACCAAAAAGTAAAAAGTGAAAAGTTAAAACTAAAAAAAGAAATGTTGAAAACATATATTTGAAAATGAAACTATTAATACACATCGAAAACCGGGTTGACCCGGGATGCTCCAAACCCGGCGGGTTGACCCGGTTTAATTTGACCCGTTTTTACCCAACCCATCGGGTTGACTCGGTTTAAATTCGACCCATTTTCGACCGTAACAGTTCAACCGGTTGAAAAACCCGGGTCGAACCGGGTTTCAAAAATTATGTTTAATCCCCAAATCTTCAAACTTTTATTTTTTTTCGTTTATAACCCATAAAGTTTTTTTTATCACTAAACGATCTGTCACTATAAAATTTCGTTGCTATGTACGGGTACTCGTCTAGTATAATATAAAAGATCTTGGGAATTTGGAATCCACATTTATGAAAATGTTAATATGGCATTATGGCCTTTTATTTAGTGAGCTAGCTAGTTGGGCTAGTATCTAGTGATACGGCCTCTTGTTTAATGGGCTATTAAAAGTGTAGCAAACTAGATGTCTAGTTATATGTAAGTAGGCCCAAACATTGTTACACATGAAGTTGTGCAACGATCATTATTGTTCACACTTAAAATAAGTTTTTTAGTCAAATTTGTATCCGTAAATGTGTGTGTTACTCGCTCTATATGAATAATGAAAGAAATTTGAGACTTTTCAAGGTTTTTGATGATATTGTCACCAATGTTCGACTGAAGTTTTTTTCTTTCCGCTTCAAGAAGAAAACGATACGTGTAAGGAGGATTGTTGATACATGAAAGCTACCACGATCGGTAATCATTACAAGTTGTTAGCGACCTGATAGATTACTATGGAGATGATCGTATTTTGGGAGCTCCATTTAAGAGTTGTATTCTTTTTTCCTCCATCAAGGTTTTTCCACTAGGTTTTACTTGGAAAGGCTTTTAAGGAGGCACACTTGGTAATCTTGTGCTCCCTTGTTGTAGCGGCCGGTATGGCTTGGAGGTTTCTTGGATTGATGCACGCTGTTGCCAAAATGATTTTGTCTTTCTCTATCTTTCGGTTATTAGTTATGTAGTATGTAGCTAGAGTTGTTAATGTTTATGGCATGTTATAAATACTCTTTCATATATGTTTATTAAGCTTTAATGTGGTACTTCAACCACATTTCATTTTGTACTTAATTTTTTTATTAAAATATTTTGTCGGAATAACCATTAAAAAAAATAAAAATAATAAAAAAAGTAGTGCTACTATCAATTTAAACACTATGGACTCTCTATATAACATTCAAAGTTTATTTATTATATTTTTCTGGTTTTCGTCCTGCATCCTTTGTCCATGTCCTTCGTCCAGTCATGGATCAGGTCTACCATACCACATACATCAACATGTCCCCCCAATATAGTATTGTTGGCCTATGGTTAATGATACTATACTTAAATTCGGTCTGTCAATATTAAGTTTACTAAATATTGGCGTTGTGATGAAGTTAAATTATTGTCTTATGTGCAAAAACGTAATATATGAGTATAGAAAGATTAGATAACTTGATGGTAAATAAAGGAATAGTAAAATAAATTATCTCAAAATGGTAAATAAATTATCCATTAACATAAAATGAATAGTAAAGTTTTTAATAATCAATAATAAAGGAAAATACCATATTGTGATGTAAAATAAATTATCTCAAAATCCTGTACAAGTCTTGGTTACTCTTTCACTAGTTCGAGTCCATAAATTCGACCATTGATATCTTTGGTTACAATGCTGATATGAAGGTTTTCAAGGTAGGCAATAGTGCATGTTGTGATAATAATAACGACCATCTTTTCTTTAACTCGTATCATCCTAATGAAGTGGCGAGCCGAAAATATGCAGAACTGTTTTGGAACGCAGATTAGAATGTCAAGACGCCTTACAATTTGAAGACACTCTTTCAATCAATGTTCTAATGTTATCCTCTAAGTGGCAGCTTATTTGGCCTTGTCTAAAACTTAAGCTGATAACTGAGTGAAAATTGAGCATCAGCTTATTATACATGGCTGTAAAAAATTATGTCCCTCTTTTTGCTATTGTTTCTCATGGGCATTACGATAAAGAACATGTACCACTCTTTGTATTTGGTGATTCGCTTTTCGACCCTGGAAACAATAACTATATAAACACTACGCCAGACTTCCAAGCTAACTATTGGCCGTATGATAACATATTGTAATGGCTTCTTCTTATTTAAGACCTGAGGTCTTATGAGTGTGTTTTGAGGAATTTACAGAAAGTTCACCTTGTGAGGTTACTCTACTAGTACTATATCTTCCTGACATAACATTACAGGTAAGAAACAGTGAGTTAACGATTCTAAAGGAAAACCTAAAAAGTGCATTCAAGACACTCGAATTTCTCCTATGAATGGTAGTGTGCTGTACTAAGTTGCTTGACCGCAACATAGATAATATATTCCAACACACACTAAATGTGCTTAAGTAAACATGATAAATACATCAAACTGGAAAAAACATTGAAGAAACTTTTGTATTGCATCGTGCACTCTGTCATGACCATCTAAGCATCATCCTTAGCGTTAGTAGATTATATAACAAATTGGCTACTTCCAGGACAGTAACATGCATGCCAGGGCCTTTTACACATCTAGAACCTTTACAGATCCTACGATACCTAATGTCTTCCTCGCCGTCATTTACCTTTTGAGTACATCAAATCTCACTCAACCACCATGATTTTCGATCACAAGTCACACCACCCGATACTCAATTTTTATTATTCTACTATTTCTTCATGACCAAGTTCATCAAACAAGATGGAGATGCATTATAGCAAGAATCATGAGATCCTAAGCAGTAACAAGCTCCAATTAACACAGGCATTTTGTATCGTAAACACTAATTAAGATTAGCAAGATGAAAAGAAAGATGGTCTGATCTGCCAAATATGGCTGCAAAGAAAGCTATACCATAAAACAATCATATATTGGGCATGAACATCGGCTAAAATGACAAGGAAATAAAGAAGCAGAAATGAATGTAACAGCTGCAATATATGTCTTAGCCTGTGCAACATTGCTACTTTACTAGCCATGACAGTGAACAGGGCATGTGGCACATAAAACTAAAAAGTGAGTTAACGATTCTAAAGGAAAACCTAAAAAGTGCATTCAAGACACTACTATGAATTGTACTTGTACTGAGTTGCTTGATTGTTATGTAGTCTGCAACATAGATAACAGCTTCCAACACACACTAAATGTGCTCAAGTAAACATGATAAATACATCGACTATAAAAAACATTGAAGAAACTTTTGTATTGCATCGTGCACTCTGTCATGACCATCTAAGCATCATCATTAGCGTTTGTATATTATATATATAAAAAATTGACTACTTCAGGACAGAACATCTACATTGCTTCATGTATGATTATAAATTTTTATTCAAACTGATAGATAGCTCCACAATTTCTGATTGGGTCATTAATAGAAATCATATACTGCACCTTCACTATTTTAAAGCCATACCTGTGCAACAACCTTACCATGGAAGGCCGTTAGAACTTGGAAGGCATCTTCATTACCTGAATCCAATGCTCCATCATTCAAAATCTTGTATCAAGTGTCAAATGGATAAAAAATAAATCCGCATTTGAAAAAAAATCTTGTATCACGTGCAAGACCTTTTACATATCTAGCAACCTTCCAAGTGAAATAGAGAACACAGAACCATTAATCACTAAACATCGCCCATGATAATGCCAAATAGTGTTCACTGTCCGCCTGCAAAACGCAAATCTCCTCATCACTTGATTGATTCCCCGGCACCACAAATCTAAACTCTGAACCCCAAAACCTGTAATCAGCCATACCTCGGGTCCTAAGCAACTCACCAAATCCACACCTCAGCAAATCCACAGCATTACTAAAGTAGTTAAACCGCACAATTGGATTCGTGATGATTTCAGGGGACGCCAACCGCATTGACCCAGCAGATAACAGCCCAATAATCTTCTCCATAATACTAACAATACAACGGTGAAGACATGAAAACAGTATGTAGCGGGCTAGGATATGGAAGAACATTAGACGACGCACCAGAATCAGTAATCCCCACAACCTGAATCAAAGATTGCTGCAGTAACATTGGTGACAAAAATGATATCCCATTTCTTGGATTATCATACAAAAACTGACCAACGTAAGGCGAATGAGTAACAACCGGTATCCCCCAAGAAGACAAATACCCCTTCGGTCCGATACCACTCAACAACAACAAATGGGGACTACCTATCGCACCAGCAGACAATATCACCTCAACATTGCGTGATGTAATCGCCCAATGTTATCCCTAAACAAAACACCTATCGCATCACCTAAACCATCAAACAAGATCCTCTCAACAGTTGCATAAACCGCAACCTTGATATAACTAGCCTTAAGCCAAATTCAACAAATCCGCAGAACTATGCCTATGACCAGAGGTATTAAAAGTCCAACCACCTACTTTGGTACCAATAACATGTCTCAAACTATATCCATTAAGCGGCCTAACACCAGACTCCAACAAACCATCTCTTAACGAGGATAGCAACTCCGGTTGAAACACAATCCACTGATAATGCCTCATAATCAAAACTAATCCCAGACCTCTCATAAAATTCATCATCCGCACGACTATAGAACCCAGCGTTTATCGCACTACTCCCTCCTAATATCCTCCCATGCGCATTGGGCACACCTTCTTAAGACAAACTCCTCCGTCGCCGAAACAAACGCGTCCACCTGCCATAAGTACTAATAAACCCTTCCTGCCTCATCACATTCGGATTATCAAATATATATTGGAACAATCTACTTACATATCATTCTCCCATAAAACGACAACAAAAACTCTAAGTATCAATACTCCTATTAACAGATTTAGAATCTCATTTGAGATCAAACTGTATAACCTTTTAGTTTAGAAACAACAGGTTTACATGATCCTAGTGTTGCATAAACTAAGCAAAACTTGGTTTAATGAGGTAAGAAATTACATAAATTAAAATGCTAAAACCATAGATTAGCAACCTCCAAAAATTAAATAAATGTTGCACAAAAAAAAAAAAAAAAAAAAAAAAAAAAAAGAACCAATAAATATTACGATATAGTTTAGCTATGACCAAGCTGGTTCAATCCATGCATTACGTGGGCAATGGTTTATTGTTCCAAAGAAATCCTTAAAACTTCCCGAAATATTACTACCATCGAAAGTATGAAACTTGCGTGTTTCGAGAGAATAAAATACTATCTTCCCATAATGCAATCTTCGAAAATATATCTTGTTCTCCATCTTTGATGTTTTGGCTTCCATGCATAGACATGTTTTATCACCAATATAAATCATGTGCCTTCCTATATCATCTATTTTCTCCCATTCACGAGCATCCTCATTTGGTCTGAATACTTCGACAGATTCTCCAAACTTGCCCACAATTACGAGTATAAGATGTTGATCACATTTATATTTATGATCACATTTCACTAGGAAATGTTGTGCCTTTGATGTGCACTGACTAATTGGGGCTTCCTCTAGAACATGCTCCCATATCCAGTTGTCATCTCCAACGCCCAAGTCTTTGAATACATCAACTCCTTTACCGTTACACAATGCGTATACATCACCACCATAGAATGCTGGAAAGCGATAAAGATATGGATCGTCATTACCAAAACTAAGAGCATATTTACGCCAGGATGATTCTCGACGACCTACAAAGAGGATGTGAACATGAAATTCATAAAGTGATGTAAATCCAACAACCATACAATCAAGAGAAGTAGGTGGTGCGGAGAAATCAAAGCTCTCTAGATAATGTTCCTTTGGAAGCTCGCGAGTATCACTTGTCAACGGGTTAAAGAAAAAGAGGGCCTTGTCATATTTCCGCATCAGCAGCCAACCATACCTTGAACAATGTATGTTTAGTTCACTAATCACTTCTAGTTCGCAAGGTGTCTTTATAAAATACTTGTCACCAAACATCGGATCGATAAGAGTGATAGTGTGATTTCCAAACACCATTAGCCAAGGTGAGACTAATGAATATGCCTGCAACTGTACGTTGCTCCATTTTAAAATAGGTGCTGCTAAATAGCACAGTTTGCATGAAGCACGAAAGTTCAAGTATTCCACACCAACAGAATATGCCATAATCATCTCCAAGACGCCAGATGGAAGATTGAGCAAGTGTGATTCATCTGTCGTACCAATAAATTCAGCCTCATGACTCTTAACATTACTTACTACTATCTCCTCTTCTTGTTTATGATCGCCTTCTAACAACCTACAAGATATAATTTGTTAAGACATTTTCCTGCTACAAATAAAACAAGACTAGTAATAAAAACAATGTTAATAATAAAATACCTTTGGCATTCAAGGATTGGCCAAGTCGACACATTGCTTGTTCCTACTAAACAACAAGGCATAGATGATAAGGAGACTGTTTTATCTTTGACGTGATACGAGTATATTTTTCTCCAATTTTCACAGAGAATATGTATATAGCCCCCCAACTCTGACCGGCTGTGAAATTCCGGGTAAAGATAATCATCGAATTCCATGGAAATAGTAGCGTCTTTGAGGTCTTCCAGTTCTTCCCACGTCTTACTATTCATGTCAAGTTTGAACAAAGACACATAGTCAATGGTTTCTGCAACCTCATCAAAATCTAAGGTTACGCAAAATATATCTTTACAAGTTCCAACAAGATAAGTACGCCGCGTGTGATCATTTACCCAAATATCAGGATACGTCAATAATGACAACAGATTTATAGCAACTCCAGTATCCTTAACCACGATGCTTAACTCTACAACAAGAAAACCGGTCATGACACAGGCATATACTTTACCATTGCAACAAGTCAGAGAGTGCAGAAAACCATCAACACCACCGTTTACTTTTTTGACCTGTTTAGCATATGACATTTCGGTCCATCTTAATTTCTTTTTTTTAGGGTATAGTCTACAAAACACAAAGTGAGGTTTTCCGGTTCTTGTAATTAGAAGAATTGAATTGGGATCATCAGGAGGGGAAGTCAAACAACAATATCCTATATCATCATCATCATCATCATCATCATCATCATCATCATCGTCATCGGAGTCTGATCGTTTATAAATCAAACGTGGGAGATTGATGAACTTTGATGTGCCAGGATTCCAAAGAGACCACCTGACATGGTGTGGATGGTCGGACAGAATCACCCAGCCGTAGAAACACCCTCGGACTTGTTTCCCAAGCAACTCAGGGATTTGACATCGATAATGATGAAGCGGGTCATCTACATTGTAGAAAATCTGAACTTCTGTTTCATCTTCTTCGGCATCAAGGTTCTGAGCAACAAGCCACTGATGATTTGCAGACAGGGGAGGTATTTGATCGCATACTGAACCACAACAAATCTGCTTTTGTTCCATCCTAAGATGTTCTTTCCTGGATCAAAATACACCTTGGTAAGATGCAATAATAAATTTTAAACAACAAAGAAAAATTCTTTTTAATACTTATATATTGAGATTGCATACCACTAGTCTATAGGATGCAACTATATAGTTGAATTTAGAGTACATAATGTTGGGACTGAAAGTAATGTTGGCAAGTTTGGCCACTTATGAAGCAAAAAGTACAAACTCTTGAAGCTGCAATTTATTGTATTTATAACAAAGCTATTTGTACAAGTTGGAGTAGCACTTGTATATTGTGTGTTTGACATGATCATATGGTTAGTGGTGGACTTGGTTAGATATTAAAACCAATAACCTCCCACCATCTCCTATTTTTTTGGTGTATGATCTTTATCACGTCTTCCAACATTTGCTATAAGGAGATAGCATGTGAGTGCATGAAGAGATATACAAAAAATTGCCATATTCAATCAAAACACATAGTTGTTATATGCTTCGGTATCTCTTGTTTTCTGTAGCCAACATTGTGTTGTAATCTTGGGTTGTTGCTACTCCACGATTACGTGTGTAGAACTGTATTAATCCTGGGTGCTTAGGCTTGAAGACTCGAGCAACTTACGGAGTGCCAAACGTACTTTAAAGGACATGGATTTGACATCCCGTGCAGTTCTGTTTTTCGTGTTTGCAGTTTTGAAGGCGAGATGATACTTATTCTTTATTATGTTTGGTTTTGAGTTTCACATGTTCCAGCGTTGGGTGCATTGTGCTAACTTGCTCGGTTCGGTCTTATGAGGTCATTATGAGTTCTCATAAAATCAATAAGGTATTTCTACTATGTTTATTTGATCGAAACAATTAGTTGCGAGAGAACATATAATCCAACAATCTTTAAAGTAGTTTTTGCGAGACTAGAAAATGAAAGCGAAATTATTAGTCGATGTCTAATCATAGAGTTTCATTTAGTGTCTCGCAACTATTGGGATGCAATGTGTTTCCCTTTTACGATTATGATTAAGAATGGAAAATTTAAAAGTGATAGAAGGAAATTACATGACTATTGATTGGCTTCTAGGATATGTGTGTAACATATGAGATATACAGGTGGTTCTTTCTTATGTTAAAAGTCAAGTTATGAGATATAAACTTGTTTTTGAATGGTAATACCAACTTTGAGTTTAGCATGAATTAAGTTGCATTATTTGAGGTCCGTCTTGATATACTACATTGAGTTTATGTCTTGTTGAATAAAGTTCCATAGATGATGGATCATATGTATGTCTCTTATGTGACATTTTCTTCTATTACGAGGACGGTAAAAGGAGAAATGTGATAACGCCGAGATGGTTAATGGATAGCAACGGTTGAAAAGTAACAATATGGGTGTCTACATCACTTAACAATATCTTTGATTTAATCGATGTTAAACATGCTCCATGGCTACCATGAATCTGTCTTCTTGCATGTTGGGTAATGAAGATGACATCGATTTCATTTTTCTTAAGAGGTCACTATTGATTTTGGCGATTGTGTTTTAATTGGAAAATCATGCATTCAAGAAGGAATGTATAAGTTGAAGATAAGAGAGTCTTTGATTGCAATTGGAATATCGAATATGTGGTTTTGTGTATTCCAAAAGTAATAGTTGTAATTTTTTTAAAAGTGTCAACGCAATGTCATTAACTTGTTTTATAACCAAAGGAGATTCTTTGTTATTTGTTTATCAGTATATGTCACTTAATAAATAAATATGTACAAAGTTTTGTTTGGAACAAATTTTGACAATGTATTGCATAAAGAATAAATAAAGTTACAGAACAGAAGAATAAAAATAATAAGACATTAGTCTTGTTGAGAGATAGATATGTGAAATTGCCAATTTTAAAGTGATGCTTTGGTAAGTGGTTGAACCGAATGTGAATTTTAAGTGATATAAATTTAATATTGAGATTTATGGCGGAGGTTCATGAAGACCTTTGACTTAATTTATTGAAGGAGTTTTGTGTATGACGTTTCATGTGTATGTGATTGATGAAGAAAGGCGACACGGTAAGCAACGTAAAGTTGAAACCGTCACCCTAAGTCCACTTATATTGGATAGAATTGTGATTATAAGCGATCACTATGATCATAATTCTTCCTTTTTGTCCCTCAAGTAGTGTAATCGAGATATTAAGAATTACAAATACACATGAAAATCATACAAAATTTCACAAGTTGGTGAATCATTAAACTCACACACACGACGAATTGATTCTTGAATGTGCAAGAAACATGTGTGTTACACTTCAAGAAAGAAGTTGTGTTATTTATCTAGTCGTGGCTAGAAAAGCGGTTAAGTGGATTAGAGATCCAAATTGTAAAAAAAAAAAAAAAAAAAAAAAAAATTCCAATGTGATGGAATGTATAGAAATATCTTTGAGAATGGCCATTTGTGACGGACAATTGTGTAGAGACTTGTCGGATACTTTAATAAGTCTCGACGAGACTTATTGAAAGTTACTAGGCGTGGTTACGAAACCATATGTGAATCGGTTAGTGATGGGAACCCGACTTGAATTTAGTGCTCCTATCTCCAAGTTTAATGGGTAATAACAAGTCACTAATTGATGAAGGTGCTATCAATCAAATTGACCCATGCATAGCTAAGATATGCGGCGTTGCAAGATGAGGATGAGATTAGTCTCTTAACAAAGCTTTAGGCGTCTTAGCAACGAAGACGTTAGAGTAGCTTTGCCTATATGGCCTAGAGGTGGTGCCGCCTTGAATAGAGAGTTTGTGGTTTCTCTTTGGGGTCATGAATCGGGATTAAGCGCATGGCCATATTCGCTCGGTGAGAACACTTTGTTTACGATAGGAAGTGTGTATAAGTATGCATATAAGAGTATAAAGGTTAGTGGTTTAATCTTGGACACCATTTAATCATTTTATTTGCATACTTAAAGTAAACAGGGTTTAATCTTCGTGACACCACCGTGACATAACTTATCGAGTGTGAAAACTTTCCAACATGGCGGAGGATTGTTGGGATGAAAGTAATGTTGGCAAGTTTGGCCACTTATGAAGCAAAAGTACAAACTCTTGAAGGCGCAATTTATTGTATTTATAACAAAGCTATTTGTACAAGTTGGAGTAGCACTTGTATATTGTGTGTTTGACATGATCATATGGTTAGTGGTGGACTTGGTTAGATATTAAAACCAATAACCTCCCACCATCTCCTATTTTTTTGGTGTATGATCTTTATCACGTCTTCCAACATTTGCTATAAGGAGATAGCATGTGAGTGCATGAAGAGATATACAAAAATTGCCATATTCAATCAAAACACATAGTTGTTATATGCTTGGTATCTCTTGTTTTGTAGCCAACATTGTGTTGTAATCTTGGGTTGTTGCTACTCCACGATTACGTGTGTAGAAGCAGTATTAATCACAGGTGCTTAGGCTTGAAGACTCGAGCAACTTACGAGTGCCAAACGTACTTTAAAGGACATGGATTTGACATCCCGTGCGGTTCTGCTTTTTCGTGTTTGACAGTTTGAAGGCGAGATGATACTTATTCTTTATTATGTTTGGTTTTGAGTTTCACATGTTCCAGTTGGGTCATTGTGCTAACTTGCTCGGTTCGGTCTTATGAGGTCATTATGAGTTCTCATAAAATCAATAAGGTATTTCTACTATGTTTATTTGATCGAAACAATTAGTTGCGAGAGAACATATAATCCAACACATAAGTCATTACAAGATACACAATTATGACTTAGAACTTAAAAGTAAACATAAAAATAAAAATAATAAAAAAAGACAGTTTCTTAGTTGAAATAAAAAAAACAAGTAACTCAAACTTTTTATTTTAATGATTTCATATGTACTCACTCTTATTACATATGATATCTTAAACACATAATCGAAATATCACGCTATTTTTTTTATGACTCTTCTAATACTACCAGCCGCAAAGTGCGTGCACTACAATTTGTATATATTGGGGGTGTTTGTTTAAGGCTTATGAGCCTATTTGTGTTTCCGCTTATGTTTCATAAGCCCCAGTTTTTCGGCTTATTTTGGGACTTGGGGCTTATATAAGTTTATTATATCATGAGCCTCAAAATAAAGCCAAAATTGGGGAACATGAAACATGTAAACACAAATAAGCTCATAAGCCATAAACAAACACCCCCTTAAACACATTTTTACGATTTTAGTTAGCTATCAAGGAAAACCATCCATCGGACGGGTTATAAGCTAGTATAAAGATTAAAAAAGCAAACTACAACTTGAGAAAAAATAGAATTTGAACCAAGTAAACTTCTCGAGACTTTCGAAAACATATCACTAATAATATAGCAGGAGGAGGAGGAGGTATGACAGATCAATATTTACAAACAATAAAAATTAACACTAGTCTATGACATAAATCAAACTTTTAAGATTTAATATCAATAATTTAAGCTCCAAGATAGAAACTTTAATCCTTAAAAAGCATCAATTCAAGATTAAAATGTATAATTTATCCTTAAACTAATATACAAGGCAATCAAAACTAACCACAATAATAATTAACACTAGTCTATGACATGAATCAAAGTTTTAAGATTCAAGAACAGTAATTTAAGCTCCAAGATCGAAACTTTATACCTTAAAAAACATCAATTTAAGATTAGAAGATTAGATTAGATTTATACCTTAAACTTCGACTAATGGATAAAAATCGCAGCTTTTAAATAAATTAGTCGTAGGTTTTTTAATTTTTTCCGGAAAACCAATTAACTTATATATTATTTGGCGGGTGTTTCTTATTTGTCTTTTCTTTCCATATATCATTGACTTAGTGGCAGGTAGGTTGTTATTCGACCTTGTTTGGGTTGGGTTCGACTCAATTTGGGTTGGGTCAAAGCTAAAAAAAAATATATACTGTATTCTAATCTTGTTTAGAAGTCGGGTAAATTCGGGTTCGGATCAATTTTGGTCGGGACAATTCGGGTCAGTCCAATCGGGTTTGGTTTTAGGTCGTTTAAAAATATACAATTTTGGTGTTTACATACAAATTAGAAAAAAAAATGAAACTCGGGTTGACCCGAACCCCGAGTAAGAGACATATATTATACCCGAACCCGACCTTGGTTAGAACTTGGGTTAATTCAGGTTGACCCGATTGACCCAAATATAATTTTGGACCCGATTGACTTGACCCGAAAAGCCATATTTGAGTTCGGGTTCGGTTGAGTCGGCTTATGACACCCCTAGTGGTAGGTATGCGGGTGTCGGCAGATACCTTGTGATTAAAATTTCTGACAATGGATTATTAGTTTTGATCATATTTCATTTTGGCAACAATGTTTATTTCGAGCATTATTTTTAATTTCTAAATTAATATGCAGTCTATCTTTATCTCTATTATATATATAAAGAGAGCAACATCGTAAACTTATTAATCTACGACCACTCTTTGTTTTTTCTGATATTATACTTTACATCTATCTATATTTTCATGTTTAATTTATATCGATCGAATTTCAGTAAATGATAACGAAAAGTTGTCTGATCGGAGATAAACACATGAAGGAAACGGAATCGGTTCGGTACAACTCGGTTATTATACTTTACATCTATCTATACTTCAACGAACACACGCAAGGCTTCAACGAAATATTATTGAGCATATTTGGCAACATCTACAATATCTGGAACATCAACAAAATACTTAGTTTCTTTATAATTTTTTATGCATTTTTTTTCTTGAGTTTCGTATGTTTTTTTTACGTATAGTATTGCGTATCATATCATAACACACAAAAACCTCTTCATTTGGCCCCACCCACCCACAATTTTATTTTATGTTAAGATGATGTGTCATCCGTGAGGGCCAAAGGAAGAGAAGAGTTGATTCACAACACCTTATGCTCTAAGGTTCTTCCTTGTGCTGCAGGGGAACTATAGAAAAAGGGGAAATGCTAACAAAACCCCTGAGGGTTGTTGATAACAACAAAATTTTCACAAAATCTCCTTATATTAAGACATATTCAGAAACATGCTCCACATTTTTTCTAATATGACCAATGAAAAAAGTGTTTTGAATTTGTACGTGCAAAATAATAGAAAGTTGTTAGTGATTTTGGATGATTTCTAATGATTTTGTTTGGACATTGTGAAATGTCTTAACATAAATTTTAGAAATTAGGTGTTAACAACAACCATAAAGGCTGAAACCCTACAAAAAGTTCAAGTGCATGTTACATACAACAGGTTTTATATAAAGTGTATTTTTGCCTTTTTGGCATTTGTAATATAGTAATATATAGATAGACATATTGTTTGGAAATGAAAGGGACAGAATAAGGAGAGATGAAATATCTTTCAATCATTGTTTTAATGTTATCCTCCAAGTGGCAGCTTATTTGGCCTAGCTTGTCTAAAACTTAAGCTGATAACTGAGTGAAAATTAAGCTATCAGCTTATTATACATGGCTGTAACAAATTATGTCCCTCTTCTTGTCATTGTTTCTTGTTTGGTGATGCTTACAAGCTCTTCTCACGGGCATTACGATAACGAACATGTACCACTCTTTGTATTTGGTGATTCACTTTTCGACCCTGGAAACAATAACTATATAAACACTACACCAGACTTCCAAGCTAACTATTGGCCGTATGGCGTGTCATACTTCAATCCTGCTAGTGGAAGATTCTCTGATGGCCGTATCTTATCTGATTTCATCGGTGAGAATATCGGCCTCAAACAAACTTACACAAATCCTTTTTTGTTTATTTAACTTTTTTTTGTATATATTACAGCTGAGTATGCGGGACTGCCTCTCATTCCAACGTATCTCGACCCACGAAATGATGATTTTCTCTATGGAGCAAACTTTGCATCAGGTGGAGCTGGTGCATTAGTTGAAAGCAATGCTGGATTTGTATGTATCCCTTCTTCACTTTCATGAATTATAGAAAAACACGACAATGAACTTCCTCATATAGTTTTCTAGTATGCAAATGTGTGTAGGTAGTTGACCTTAAGACACAACTAGAGTATTTTGGCGATTTAGAGAAACAATTTAGGCAAAACTTAGGTGATGCAAAAGCCGAGGAACTGCTGTCAAATGCCGTCTACATGTTGAATGGTGGCGGAAATGACTATTTCAGCTCCGTTGGCAACAATGACAGCATTCTTTATCCCTATACGCATGAACAATACGTGGGAATGGTGATTGGGAATTTAACTGATGTAATCAAGGTAAAAAAAAGTTGCACACTTTATTCCCTTTTTACCTCAAACCTCAAACTGCATTCCTTTGATTCTTTTCATTTTTAATTTCTTTGCAAAAAAGGGAATATATGAAAAAGGCGGAAGGAAATTTGGTATTGCTGCTGTCCCGTTTTTGGCTTGTTGGCCAAGCGTTCGTGCAGGGCGTGTAGGCAATACTTGCAACGAAGAACTTGACCTTATATCAAGCCTACACAATCAGGAACTTACCAAGAAACTTCAAGAGCTGGAAAACCATTTGGATGGATTCATGTATTCAAAATTCGATCTTGCAAACGAGGTTAACAAGCGAATGACGAACCCATCAAAATATGGTACTACTGAATTATAGAATTCATCCAATCTGGTTAGGAGATAATAATAAAATCTGCCTCTCGTCACAACTCTTTCATACTTGTTCTCTAATACAATGCTTGTGTTCACTTTTGGTCCCGGATCATGCATACTTGTTATAGTTGGGCGGTAACTTGGGCCAAATACAAGATTATTACATACTTAAGGAACTGAGGGGGCGTTTGGTTTAGCTTATTTTGTAGGCTTATGGACTTATTTGAATTTTAAAAAGTTCATAAGCCCTTTTTTCGGCTTATGAATTTATTAGGTTGACGGGCTGAGCTTATGGACTTTAATAAGCCATAAGCTCAAGTTGATAAGTTCATATGCCGGAAAAAATGATCTTATGATCTTTTTTAAATTCAAATAAGTCCATAAGGCCTAAAAATAAGCTGATCCAAACACCGCCTAAAAGTGAAAGCAAACATTGGATCAAATAGTATCGAGGAAGGACAACTTCTGTAATTTTCACCAAACAACATAAACGATCTATATAATTTACTCTTGTTTGAATTCTGATATGAAGGTTTCAAGGTAGGAGATAGCTCATGTTGTGGTACTGGTCCTTTTCGAGGCATTGATAGTTGTGGAGGGAAAAGAGAAGTAAAAGAGTTTGAACTTTGTGATAACATCAGCGACTATCTTTTCTTCGACTCCAATCATTGTACCGAAGTTGCAATCCGCCAATATGCAGAGCTGTTTTGGGATGGGGATTCCGATGTCACAACGCCTTACAATTTAAAGGCATTTTTCCAAGGTAAGTACACAATGTCCAAAACAACTCTTTATCAAGTGCTAAACTATCTAAACTTTGTTTGATAAAAGGTTCTTGCTTGTGCTGCAGGTGAACTAACGACAACTTCTCGGATGCAACAACTATAAGGGTCCAAGCGAATGTGATTTTGGCACTTGCAATGTAATTTTGCCTCAAAATAAATGTAATTATTCGCCTCTTTAAATTTTCCGCCCCTATGCACGGGTACTCGCCTAGTCTTTATGAAAATGAAACTGAAATGGACAGAATAAGGACTTAATTATGGAAAGCAAAGTCTTACCATCTTACCATCCTTCAATTATTAACAATTATTGGCTCACATCTTATTCATACCTTTGACCTACCATACTCAATTCTGTTTACACTATATATTAGCATACATTAATGTTAAGATAATACTAACATTATTGTGAAATCCATCAAATCTCAAACATTAGTTGCTAGATCAAACATAGGTGTGACTGAATACTTCGACTATCGGCTTAATCTATGATTAGGCAATGACGTGATTGAGCGAAACATCACTTCTTATACTAGTATTCCGTATTTCAGCAATATTTCTCTAGGATTAATACTAATACACTTTAACAGGTCTTGATCATACTAAATTTAGTACTAGTATTTCTTTAACAAGTATTGATCATACTAAATTTAGTAAGGAGTCAACTTAATGTTTAAATATTCCTCAACTTGTGTTATCCTTTTAAGTTTCTTGAGGCTTCTGAATAGGACCAGATAATGATTCACAAATATAATATATATGTGCTGATAACAATAAGACAAGTACTGAAAGTTGAGGATCAAATGGTTGCTGTAGCAAATATCCCTCTTCTAGTTTTTGTTTCTTGTTTTTTGATGCTTATGACACCTTCTTATGGAAACATCAGCAAACACGTTGCGCTTTTTGTATTCGGTGATTCACTTTATGATCCCGGAAACAATAACTATATAAACACTACAACGGACTTCCAAGCCAACTTTTGGCCTTATGGAATATCATACTTTAATCCTCCAAGTGGTAGATTCTCGGATGGACGTCTTATTCCTGATTTCATTGGTGAGAATATGAGAATATCTAAAATAGTTACTTATATTCGAGTTTCTTGTTTATTGCTTAGATTGTTGTAATGTATATGGCAGCTGAGTTAGCAGGACTGCCTCTCATTCCAACGTATCTTGACCCACGGAATAATGAATTTACGTATGGGGCAAACTTTGCATCAGGTGGAGCTGGTGCATTGGTTGAAAGCCATGCCGGATTTGTATGTATCTCTTTTTTGCTTCCATTAATTATGCCGGATTTCATTGTTGAGTTATATACCAGGTCCTCACGGTACTAGTTTGGGATATAGTTCTTATTTATTTTCGTATTTGGTCTTTTGCCCGTTACAATTTCAAGGCCAAAAACAAATCAGTTGCATACTTAAGATATATCTAACAACAATTGATTTGCTCATATATTGACTTCGTATACATGTGGTCGAGTGTAGGTAGTTGATCTTAAAACGCAACTGCAGTACTTTGAAGATTTAGAGAAACAATTTAGGCAGAAGTTAGGTGATGTAAAAACGAATCAGCTGTTACTGGATGCCGTCTACTTGTTTAGTTGTGGTGGCAACGACTATCTGAGCCCCGTTGGCAACAACGACAGCATTCTTTATCCATATACACATGAACAATACGTGGGAATGGTCATCGGAAATTTGACTAATGTATTTAAGGTAAAAAAATATTCCGACCCGTTCCATTTTACCTCCAAGTTAATTTGAATATTTTTTATCCGTCTTAACTTTCTTTGCTAAAAAGGGAATTTATGGAAAAGGAGGAAGGAAATTTGGAATTGTAACTGTTCCGCCATTGGCTTGTTGGCCCAGCGTTCGTGCAGGAAGGCCAGGAAATACTTGCAACGAAGAACTTAACACTATTGTAAGTCTACATAATCAGAAACTTTCCAAAAAACTCCAAGTACTCGAGAACCAATTGGAAGGCTTTATGTACGCAAAATTTGATGTATCAACAGAGATCAGCAAGCGGATGAAAAATCCATCTAAATATGGTATCAAATAGGGACAGTTTGTGTTATTTTAGTCAAACGACATGAAAAACTCATCTATACAAAATTACTCTAAGTTATGTTCTGAAATGTAGGTTTCAAGGTAGGAGACACAGCATGTTGCGGAAGTGGTCCTTTTGGAGGGATTTATAGCTGTGGCGGAAAGAGAGGAGTGCAAGAGTTTAAACTATGTGACAACATTAGCGAATATTTTTTCTTCGACTCTAATCATCCCAATGAAGCTGCAAGTCGACAATTTGCAGAGCTGTTTTGGAACGGTGACTCCAATGTCACGGCGCCTTACAATCTAAAAGCACTCTTTCAACGTAAGCAATGACCCGAAAAACTAACTATCAAGTGCTTACAGATTTAAACTCATTTCATTCTAAGGTTCCCTTGCTTGTTTGCTACAGGTGAGACATTGCCAACTTTTTCTAAGCAAGAACTATAAAAGTTCATTTTTGGTACTTGTGACATGTATAATGTTGGAATAAATAATAATGCATATGTAACATGTTAGTTTGACATTTACTAATGTGCATATCTTTCCATGACTTTGTGCAACTGCAATCAACTATAAGTGGACAAGTGTTTAATTTGAGTATTATTTATGGGAATATTTAATCAAACGAATTAACTAATGTTTTCAAGATCAGTATCATTTTTTTTAGAACGGCAATTAACTATCTCACAAATTATACACCACAACTATCTCACATGTCCTAAACAGGATTTGTACTCATAACCATTTGGTTGAGAAGCTTCTCATACAACAAAAGATATCATTAGGACACAAGCCCATTAGTTTTTGCAAGATTGAGTATCCTACTCAAGATCGGTTTCCAACTCTAAATTATTTTTGTCTTTGCAAGATTGAGTCGTGAGATCGGATCGGAATCTTGATATTCTACTATAATGTCATTTTTTTAATAGTTTTTTTAATTTATACAAATCTACAGATTAGTATATATCATAAATACAAAATTATAGGATTGTTCATGAAAATGTTGTCATAGTTTATGATTATGAAATGTTTAAGAAGATTAATTTGTTGTTTTTAAAACATAATCCGTAACTTTGTAGTTTTTTAGTTTGTTGTTTGAGAAAAGTAAGATATTATAGGACTATATGTTAATATCTTGTGATCAAGATCGAGATCCTGTAACATATTAAGCTTGCAAAGTTTCTATGTAAAATCATGAATGTAGTATCGTAAAATCGTAAGATATTAACGTCATGATCTTAACAACCATGTTATTAAAGGTATATTAAAAAGAGTAAATTGTGGAGAGCAAAAGTCATAGCGTGCTGCATGATTTCCTTTAATTCTAACCAACTTAAGAATTCATATATGTGCCACGTTCACCAATTATTGGCCATGTCTCTTTCAAAACTCTACTTACCATGTTTTAATGACAAATTATGTACACCTAATATTAGTTTTTCAGATTTAATAATGTATACCTTAACAATGTATGTTGTAATAATTATCGAAGTGTTACATGTTAAAACTTAAAACGCGCACATCTAAGTTAAATACCCATCTTCTTCAAGAAGCTTGAATTGAAAAAACCTTATTCGTTTATCCGTTTCATTACTGCAATTGTTTTGTGAACCTTACTTAAAGTCAAGACAATGTCTATCTTTCTAGACTATAGTTCTGCACTTATTGTGGGAAGCGATTATGCAACTTTATTTGAAAAGCATTATAATTACAATAAATAAATGACGATAAATAAATAATGTATGAATTGAGTAGAAGCGAGAAGATGCATAATTATGAAACGGTAATAAGCGAAAGCGGTAAAGACACATACGAGGCTCGTGTTGAATCGATTCCCTTAAAAGCAGTTCGCCGTCATTTAAAAGTCTACGCACACATTGTTGCCTGCAGTAGGACTGAGTCACTTGCACGAAAATTCACCGAAGCTCTGAGTGTTTCTGATCGAAGAGAAGGCTGGAACAATTCAGTATTGGAGCTGCGTTTTTCTGTATTTTAAAACCGAATGAGATGTGTTTAATATATAGGCTAAACCACAAATCTGCTGACAAAAGATCTGTGAGATATCACGAAATTTCGAGCTGCATTCGTGTCCGCATGTTTTCCCAAATTTGTGTTTCACGTGTAAAACTTTGAGATACGATATCTCATTCATATTAACTCCATTTTGGACATACTTTAGCTCGTTGCGAAGCACTCGTCGAGGAGAACGCAAAGCTATCAAGAAATATAAATATATATAACATATACATATATTTAGTAATGTCCAAAATTTGCAAAAACTCATTTTACAAAAATATTATTTCCAACACTTATATTCTAGCTAACAAAAGTTTCATATTACAGTTTGGGTTTTGCTAAAGGTTATCATATATGAAAACTCAACATTTAATTAACTTCAAACATTCTATGTATAACAACGGTTTTCATAATTATAATTATTAAATATATGGGTATATGAAAATAATGAGTTTATAAAATATAATTTTCACACAAATGATGATGTTTAACCACCACCTTATGGGTTGTGGTTAGCAAAACGCTTAAAATTTTTACACTTTTACGAATTTGGTTTAAGAACATAGAGATTCTTTGTTTTTATTTTAGGCGGAGATTTGTTTGATTAAGCGGGCTCAAAAAAGTGCAACAAAATTGATTTGAATTTTAATTAAAAGGGCTCAAAAAAGTGCAACAAAATATGTGGAACAAGTTTTTGAGGGCCTACAATTAAGAGTGTCAATAGGGACATAGGGTCGGGTTGACCTGACCCAAACATGATAAGACTTAGGGTCTGTTTGGTTAGACGTAATGGACTGATAAAGAAATGCAATCAACGATGTAATGAAATGAACATAGTAATTGAATGAGTCATTAATGTTCCATTGACCTATTTGGTTATCATGTTGGAATGAAGTATATCGTTTACGTATGTTGTTTGGTACAATGCAATAGATGTTAGAAAGGAATGAAATAAATGAAATATGACAAAATGTGATTCCATGTCGTAATGGAATGAGAAAAAACTAGGGGGCGTCTATGTAATGAAATTGGTAGTTATTGTCGTAATTGAATGAACCAATGAATAGACCATTCCATTCCAAGATTTAAAACAAACAACAATTTTTCATTTCATTGTAATGATCTATTCCATTACAACCTTTATTCATGCATGCCAAACGCTATGTTATAGAGTCGGGTTGAATCGAGTTTAAAAATTTTTATCGAGTTATGTGACCCGAACCCGATAAACTGACATAATTATTGGATCGGATTATAGTTGAATTATTTTTATTATCGGGTTATCAGGTCAATTCTATATGTTTACTAACATTTTTTTCCCTACGATACATTTCATTTAATAGTTATGTTGCGAAAATTTGTGTTCTAGGGTTTATATGTTGCGAGTTTTGCACGCTACTTGTTTTTTCTATTACTATTATTTTTTCCTGTATACAAAGGCTACTAATGTGTTCTTTTTGCTTATTGGAATGTGTGTTTGAGCTTGTTTTTCACACGCAAGCAATTTTTTATTGTTTTTCAGCTGTACAAGTTGTAGTATTAATAAACATAAGCTTAATGAAGTCGTGAAATATTTATGGATAAAAAACCTAAGAACCTGAATCACTCGACCCTATAATAATCCGAACCTATAACCCGATTACTTATCAGTCGGGTTTTGGGTCACTTTTTCATAATCAAAAACCGATTCAACCCGACCCGATAACACCCCTACCTATAACGTCATTGAAGGATTTATAACACAACCGACAAGTTCTTACCAGGTCAACAAGATACATAAAATTATGTATTGTTGAATTGTTATGCATAATATGATACTAAACGATTATTAATTTCAAATAAGTAAATTTAACGAGATATATGTTAGTCTTTTAGCCTCTACGTAACATACAAGGTTGTAAATATCGTTCGGGGGTATCGTGGCGGTCGACCACTGCCAAGCGTCATATAGGTCTTAGCGGCGCCATGACGGAGACCACAAGTTATAAAGGAATTTATTGTTTAAAAAATAAATATTAGCAATATCCTAACAAAATTAGTCAATAACCTCAAAAAGCTAAAAGATTTAACATCCTTGAAAAATAAAAACCATAAGTTTATAATTATTTATCAATTAAAAAGAAAAAGAAAAAAGTTTGACCGAGTTGACCGAAATATTGACCGATTTTGATCATGACTGATTTTTTTGACCGATATGCCATATTTTGTGACGGTGGACCGCCGCCATATCGGCCGTCATGGCTGATTTTTACAACACTGGTAACGTACATGGGTCGAGAGATGTGAAACACACCGAAGGAAACAAAAGGTATATGTGACAAAGATCTGCATAACGACCTTCGACATGATTTTCTGAATATTTTTTGCAACGATATAAACAACGAGAAGAAATGGAGTTTGTTTATGTATAGCGAAACGTCGTGTTTTATTTTATGTATAGTAAGTTTATTTTAATGTAATTCAATATGTTTGTTTTTAAAGAAAATAAAGATTGGGTCCAACTGACGCTTATAACATGTAGGGAATATGTCACCCAATAGTAATCAAGTTTCATGAGTGTTCTAATTTGATACTTCAAACTTTCTACTAATCACAAAAACCATCAAAGTTTCAAAAATGTTTCATTCTTATGCAATTTATGCATTAACATGTTGTACATTAATTTTAAACACCCACCCTCTGAATTCAACTAATTTCAACCAACTTTATGTACAACCGGTTAATGCATGACTAAACATAAACAATAACAACAAAATAATAACCAAGTTTTTAGAAGTGTTCAATTTAAGTCACTCTAACATAAAAATTACATAAGAACAATTTTGAAACTTTGATGGTTTTTATGGTTGATATGAAGTTTGAGATACCAAATTAAAACATATCTCAAACTTGGTTATTGTTCGATGTTTTTCACCCCATGTATAGCTGGAGAGAGTAATTTTCAAACTTTGTATGATAAAAATTTTATAGGTGTAAGCTAAATCATTGGCACCTAAGGCTAGACGCAGTAAGGGCTGTGTGATCGATTCATTTGACGATCTATGTCGATCGTCCTTACTGTGGAGCCATATGAGTGATCGATTGATTGGATGCTTTTTTTTATATGGGGCGCGTATGCGATCGATACTTCCTACCATTTGTGTGTGTGTTATTTAATTATAAAAATATATTTGTGGGGTATATTTTTTGTTTTAAATGTCGTCTTTACTGGGGCACCCAATCATCTGAAGGTCGCTGGAGAGAGAAAACTGACGTGACAGAGAAAATGAAGGGGATTGAAGGCCCTTATTGGGGCAGCCTAAAACATGCGCCTATTGCTTCCAGTTTTAGTGACTTGCTATATTTTGCCATTTTCCTTTATGAGTTAGTTTTTCTTTTCTTTTCTTTTTTTTTAATTATGATTTTTGATTTTTTTGCCAATTAATCTACGAGGTATCTTTTTATCATCACACTAACTTAAACCAGGCAAAAAAAAATTTCAGTTTTAGAAAATTGACGTGATCACTTTAAAATTATTTGCATCTAGCAAAATTTGAAATTGAGACTTTCACTAAACCGCCTGTGAATATTATTAGGACGTGGTTTTTGGATTATTTTCAAGTGGCTAGATATTTTGGTGTCACCATCACGTGATTATTATTATTTTTTTTATGAACAAACCTAATTGACAAGTATGAATGTTCTCGAAATATTGTTTGTTACATGTGAACAAAGAGATATAATTTGTTGTGTTTTGTTAGAAGGTGGGATTAAAATGAGTAAACACGTATTTAATGCGTGAAAGAAATTAATTAAATGAAGTAGTAGAGTAAATAAATAATTAATTGATGAAGAAGTGGCTTACTTGTCGGCGCAAGCAACCGGAGATGTCACTCTCCTTCCTCCATTTTCACGTGTCTATTGCTTTTCACTTTATATATGGATCTTCCAACTTTTTTCTATTAATCTTTTCATCCCAAATTAGTTTTTCATTAAAAAAAAAAAAAAAAAAAAAAAAAAAGACATATATAGTTAAAAATATATATCATTAATATTAATTTTAATTTTACGAAATAACAGTTTTATCATTACTTAATCAATCTACACTTCTCTAGTTTTAAAATTATTATTCACAAATAAAAAACATACAGATTAAGAAAAATATATTAATTACTGAGTTGGTTTTTTGCAAAAGCCAAAAAAAGATGATTTTACCATTTGATATTTTGTATATATCAAATTTTAATTAAAGGCAATATAGTAAACTTAAAATAACGCTAACTACCCATTATTATTTTAGTAATGGACAATTATTTTTGGACAAAAAAAGTATGACAAAGGTAATAGATTGTTTAAAGTTTGTAATAATAATCTCATAAGATTATAAATTTAAGACAAAGTAAGTAATTTTATGGTTTTGTTAGCAACGACATAAAGTTAATACAAGTTGATTAAGAAAACAATTAATATATCCAAGTACACTCACTAATAATTACTCTTTCCGTTTCAAAGTTGTTGCTCAAAAACAAATACGTAGTTTGAGAAAAATGAATTTATTGTTGCATTGAATTTTGTAAAAGCAACAAAATGATATTCTATCATTTGACAATTAATTAATATTTTATTTAAGTTCATAGATTATAATAAGGATCCTCTCATGTTTATTTGAACATGAAAGTACGTGTTGTGTTTCATGTGATTGTACATTTGAATTAAAATAAAATTAAATAATTTGCAACAATAACAATGTATAATCACATGAAACACAACATGACCTCATTTATTATTCATATTTTTACTTATTTAAATTTGGACAAAGATCTTCTCATATCATTGAACATGAGAGGATCTTTGTCCAAATTTAAATGAGTAAAAAAAATATGAATAATAAATGCTAGTATCTCTTATCTTTTCTCAAACATAATCATCATTATTTTTCCTGGTTATATTCAAGCAAAAATAATGGAGTTTGTTTTAGTAATGTCATAATATCGTATATCATTATTAAAAAGATAATAATAATATTCATAAACTTAAGCTTGCTTTTTTGGCTATTGTTAGTAACATTTTTTGTTCTTTTTATGGTACAAAAAGCAAAATAACTTCTTAAAAATCGATTCCAAAAGCCCTTAAAGTTAACTTTTCTCTTTCATTTTTAACATGAAAGTCCCGTTTTGTTTAATAGTGGGCAAGATTCAATATATGATGTATATGCTTATCACTGATAATTAAGCACTAATAACTCTAAATTACTGCTTCTTCTTTCCTATCACTGATAATTAAGCACTAATAACTCTAAATTACTACTTTTTCTTTCTTATTGCCAAATGCTTAGCAATCAACTCATAGAATCTAAAAAAATGTGAATCGATGAGAACATTCTAATTCGGGATCTTTTTACACCAATATTGTGTCACCCCATAGGAATAAACGTGAACTTTCCTGGCAGGTGGGGACCTTGTTGGAATGAGCAAGAGAAAAAAAACTCGAAACATTGGCCTTTTATCCACAAAATCTCTCCAGTTGACCCATGAATTTTTCAGAAATGGATACCAACTAAGCCTAAGCCTTTTGGTCAATCTGCTCATGGAATACTTAATAGTATAACACTCTGTTCCCGAGTATAAAATTGAAAGAAGATAAACGAAGAGGGGAAAAAAGAAAGAAAAGAAGAGGATAGAAAATAAATTTTATTTTTTATCTCGTGTTCCTGAGCTGGAAAGAAAAGAAAAGGGATATAAGCATAAAAAGGCTTAAAAATCAGTTTCTCTCCAAACCATCCCAATTTGAGAAGAAAATTAGGAGAGAAGTTTAGTCTTAATTTCTTCTCCTCTTCTTTTCTCTTCTCTCCAGAAAAAACTCAAGAATACAACTTTTTTTTATTAGTATTAGATAGGTAAATTCTAAAGTTTTGCAAGTAGCTTAATATGCAATTTATTTCTCAATAACTATGCAATTGAAAGTGTTAAAGTATATTCTTTCTCTTAAAGAAGTATATTTTATTTCTGCATAATTATACTTTTCAATATAAAGAAGTGTTAACTAGACGTTACTTTCATAACTATCTTTTTATTCATTAGGTAAAAAATGATTTATAATACAATAATAATAATAATTCTAGTCAAGTTGTAGGTAAACAATCACATAATTATATGTGGTTTTGAATTAAAAAATCGTTGATACATATATCCGGACCTATGAATTAGCATATGCCCATGACGAAACTACATCAATAATTAGACGTGCCTTCACTACTTCCCCAACGTGCAGGGACGGAGCCAGGCGGGGTCTTGTGGGTGCCCGGTACACCTATAGATTTTTTTGATGTAATGTTAATTTTAAGAAAAAACATCGATTTTTCTCAAATGTATCTTTTATGACCCCGGTCCATTGAAATGTATTTTTAGTCTTACTTAGTTAGCATCTTAAACTCTATTATATTACGGTTAAAAAAAATTTGTGCACCCGATCATACTTGTTCTTTGCTCCGTCCCTGCCAACATGCAACTAGCCATCCTTTTTCTAGATTTTTTCTAAATAAGTTTATTTAGAAAATAGACTTAAAATAGACAATTAATAAAAATAAATACATTAATTAAACCTTAAAATGATTTTCTTGGTTTAGGCCTTTAGGGTCGAATATAAATAACTCTAGTTTCCTTCTTTTTGAATTTTTTACTCCCTCCGTCGTATGATTTGACTTTTTAAATTTTTTTTTTAAACTTTGATCTCAAATATTTTTGTTTGCGTTATATAATATTTGATACAAATCATACTAATAAAAATATATTTAAATCATAATACATTCATATATTTTTCATCAAGTGTTATATAACGTAAACAAAAATATTTAAAGTAAAAGTTGAAAAACAAAAACTTAAAAAAGTCAACGTAGACAATTTCTATGAGACGAAAGTAGTATTTAATACAAATGTTTGGGAAAGCATATATTTTTTGAGAGGAATCTTGTGATTTGAGTATCATCACATTGGAACATCATCTTCTTCTTTTTTAAATCAAACAACAGATGATTAAATATCCGTAATAAAACGACCGCAGTCACAACCAAAAATAGTATAATAGTAGGTGGTAAGACGTATAGTATTTATCAAGGTTTTCAAGATCGGAATCTTACTCATGATCATTTTTATTTTTATTTATTTTTTATTTTTTTGCAAGATCGAGATAGTAAGATCGGATGGATATCCTAAAACTATTTATAATGCTATTTTTTTTAATAATCTTTGTGATATTATTCAAATATATAAATTATTATATATCACAAACACAAAATTATATGAATGTTTCTAAAAAATGTTGTCCTAAATTATAAATATAAAATGTTTAAGAAAATTAACATATTGTTTTTAAATTCTATAAAACCTAATCTATTTTAGTTTTTAGTTTGCAGTTTGAGAAAAATAAGATCGAATCGGATTATAACTTACGATCCTATAATCAAAATCGAGAACTTATAAAATCTTAAGCTTGCAAAAATCTTACGCAGTATCTGAATTATTTTTGCTTTGTATTATCGTAAAATTCTTATATTCAGACCAGATCTTAACAACCATGGTATTTCTGTTTGAATATCGTAAATGTTCATATGTCTAAACAAAAGATTAGTAAACGTTTTATTTAATTAATCAAGTCGCATTTGGCTAACCACAATTGGTGGCAAAATCCAACTAAAAGACAGCAGAAAACACCAGACTATTTCCTAATAATGACACGTCATCTATCATCCAGCTGGCCATGTGGACACGTCATCATCATCTTGACATGTCACCCTCCATTTTCTTCACAAAAACAAACTATACTTTCTTGATTAATTGCCAAGTCTTTGTTGACCAATAAGCAAGTGCACAAAAATGTGCACATCTTGACATGACATCTCAATGGTTAGCAGTAATTTTCATTTTTCTATAACTATGTCACACATCTACGATAAAGACTTAGAGCATTAGGTATCGTGCAGCCGCTTCGCTGATATTGTAGAAAAAAGTTTCGTTAAATCAATACGTTTTTTTATAACATGAGAATTCACCGCAACACAAAAACAGCCTCCTTCCTATAACATCAGCGACTGGTGTCGTCATGCATCCCTGGACCCCACATATAACACAAAAAAGTGAAAAATGAGACCATTTGACGGAAAAACGCGAGGTTCGGTATGGGGTTGGCGCCATTGCGTTGCGTTTTTGGGGAAAACGCCACTCTTAGCGCAAGGTACCTAGCGTTCTTAGAATAATCGGTGAAGTGTACCTATGACTTGAGTGATCGGGTAAGATGTTTTTGAACGTGTGAGTGAAAAAAAATATATAAGGTGACACATATTTGTCATTTTGGCTTGAGTCATTGCACCATTTGATTTAAAACGATATGTTAAAAACGAAATTGCTACCGGCTAGCAAAACACTAGAAGTTTCAAATTAGATTAGTTGGTAAAAAGTAAAATTAAAAGTTAACGAGAAAAGGCAGAATTCATACATAACATTTGTGGTCAACTAACATAATTTAATAGATACATTGATGTATTACGAAATTGTTTATGATAAAGACAACACCTTTTCTTTAATAAAGACTTTTATGAACTTGAAGGGATTTTTTGTATAAATTCGACAACTTTTGACCCATTGTACGAGTAATTTGTAAAACTTGGAATGTTGCAAATGAATTACAAAAATTAATCGATTACATGCGTATGCGTATAACGGTGATGGTATATAATTTCGACGACATTTAGTTGCTTTAATATGTGTGTTTTGTATGGTCCGTCTCTGAAGTTTCATATAGTTTTACATGTGATTTGTTGTTTTTGGTGTGACGTATATTTGTACAACAAAATATAGAGATTTAAAGAGTTTTTAGACAATATAATATAATATTATCAATGACTTAAAAGACGAAACACAAGACAAGAATAGAGGGGAAAAATTGCCGTTCAAAAAAAAAAAAATAATAGAGGGGAAAATAAGTGTTTTGCTCGACCTCCTGGCCACGGGCCCCTCAAAACTGAGCCGTCCACAAGGCGTCCACCAGGCATCCACAACGGTCACTATCTCGTGGCCACGGGCCCCTCAAAACTGAGCCGTCCACTAGGCATCCACAACAGTCACCATGACCCACCCCGAGCTTGAGCCGGGTGACGTCGACCTTCAAATGCTCCATTGCACTCTTATATGACTTGTCAATTCTCATGATAAATCATAACTATTCCAAATTATTGAGTACATATGTGTGTTATCATTCAATTTTTAATTTGAAAACAACAAAAAAAATGTCTTTCTTTTGTTACTTAACTCATGTGATGCAGTCTAAGGCTTTTAGTGGTGTAAACTATTTGAGTCGAGTTAAGGACTACCAAGCTCGACTATCTAAACTCGAGCTCAAAACTCGACACTAGATTGATCGCGTTTAGATTTCAAGTTCGAGCTTCAAATTTCAAAATCGAGCTCGGTTGAGATTTTAAATTTCAAACTCGAGCTCGACTCGTCATAAAAGACTAGAGCTCGAAACTCCACTCAAGCTCGATTATTTCCACATGTCTAGCTCGGACTCGATGAAAAATCAATATATCAAGCTCAACTTGACCCGACTCAAATGAAATGAAAATAAAGTAATTACTCGTAAATAAAAAGGCAATAGTGTAATTTAACTGAAACTCAATAGGCTTCGCCAGCTTCATGAGTCGAGTATTTTTTAGCTCAAACTCGCCTCGAAAATATACTCAAGTAGCTCGAGCTCAAGCTCAAGCTCGACTCATTTAAATCGAGTCAATTTCGAACAGTTTACGAGTCGATCTCAAATAATAACGATATGCTTTAGGAGCTATAATTTGTTAGAGAACTACAAGAATGGGTAAGATTGAAACAAAGATGATTAATACAATGACTAAATTATACTATATAACATTTATTGAAATGAAAATGCGACACAGTTTAAAAGTCGTCGATAAGGAGGTCGGCTCGTTTGATACTATAAAGAAATGAAAGTAGACAATTAAAAAAAATATATGAAGTAAGTGATGAATTGAAAGGAATGATCTTAGCAATAACATTTTTTAAGTGTATTTGTCAACATGTATATTTTTTTTACACAAATGCATTTGGTATTCTATGCCGACATGATTAAAAAGGTAGAACCCATCCAATCGATGTAACGAGAGATAACCCACAAGTCCAAATCTATTACGTTGATATGTCTAAACTACATTATCAAATGTATCAACTATATAAACTTTAAAATTCTACGTCTTTAATATATATTTTGTAAAAAGATAAGAAAATAGTAGTAGTTTATTAAATGCTTGCACATCAAGCAAATACTTTTTCTATTTGGAGGAGGTACACGTTTCCACATTCTACTGCTTCAATGCGGTGACCAATCCAACATAATTCATTACTCATTTAATGTTACATGTGAAGTGACTAATTTTATTCGAAAGCACAACAACATTTGGGGCATTAGGAGAGGATTTTTCGAAGGCATTGACGAAGACAACTGTTCGTTAAAATTTTTAGCGAGAACATGTCTTCGTCAAATAGTCCTCTCCTATTTTTTGTCACTAATGTCTTTGGTGACCACTGACTTTGACTTTTACTAAAGACAGAGTGGGATCTACACATTTCTCAGTTTGGCATAGTCAAACTCCGGAAGGCACTTTTTGTCGTTTAGTGACTTCTGGCGAAACATAGGTGTCCTCGCTAAAGGGTTCGTCGCTTGTCTTATTTTTTTTGTTATAGTGAAGAATAGCCAATAAAAAATTACATAAAAAAAGAGGCTCGTACAATAATATGGCAAGAATATTTATCCCAAAGCAAAATTTATTTGATTGAACAAATGATCTTAATACATCACTCTATATAAAAAGTTTTGAAAATATTATATATATATTATATATAGCATCTATCTTTTATTCTGTGTTTTTTATATCTTCACAAAATACTCTACTTATTTTCGTACTAATAATATAACCCGTAACATTAACGCATTTGAAATCATGATTGAAAATTAGGAAGACATGGTTGCAACTTTTGAAAATGCTTTTGGTATAACATCTCTATTAGGTTTTCAAACAGCTAGTATAACATCAGCAAGATTTATCTAAATTTGTTTAAATGTCGACATATGGTTTAGAAATCAAAATCCGAGTTAGATTAACTCATAGGACCGGATTAAGGCAATGCATCTTATTGAACACCCCTAAGCACAATCAATTTGATTTATTTAAATTCTTAAAAATTGCTACAAGTTATATTTGTTAGCAACTTCATTTATAAGGTATAGCATACTTTGTCACAACTTTTCATATAGCACATACTTCATACCTATGAAACTTATAAGCTACATCTAGTGAATGAAGTTAAGTTTGCTATGCCATTATTAATTTATTACTCGTATTTATATTGCTAGAGTTGTTTTTACTTAAAGACAATACAAACACAAATAATAAAATGTGTGAATATTTAACTTTAAAAAAAAAAAAGTATATGATGTTGAGTTAGATAAATCCCATAAACTTCATGCCAATCACACCCAAATAACAAAATTTTACAAGGTTTTTAAAGTTTGAGCATATAACAAAATAAGCATCTTGCATAATTTAAGTGACTCGTATATCGTATTCAACTTCAACATTATTTATACAACTCAAATCGAGCATACACGATTGAACCACTACCAAAAATGTCCATGTCGTAAATTCCTTTTGTGCTTAAGTTTAACATCACATATACGTATTTATAGTGTGGTAGAATTTATTTAACATAAGCCGATAGGCAAGGAAAAGCACATCTACAAGCATGTTATCATTTGCATGTATATCAAGACCAACAATAATAATACTCAATTCAGTCAGAGTTAGGTATGAGAGAGGTGAGATGCAGACAATCACACCCTTACGTGAGGGTAAATGGATTGCTTCCAGAAAGACCCCCGGCAAAATGCGCGTGTGTAAGCGAACAAACAATTTATGTAAATTTAAATGGCTAATCAGTATTCAAAAATAAAAAAAAAAAAAATAAAAAAATAAAATTTCATTACCTTTATATTATATGTTGCTTGGTAATATCTAGTGTAGCATAAACCTATTAATTTGGCGGCACATCATGATTTGTCTTTATATTTTGATAGGAGCAACATCAAATATTGTGAAATTGTTACTCGAATGTTATGACAATAGCGTAAGTAGGTGGTCCACATGGTTCGAGATCAAAGAACACATTGAAAACGTCATATACATAACACGATATTTATGTATTCTTCCGATCTTTAATCCTACAAGCTACATGTGACCATGTTAATATTCTAGCCAAGTATGTCACGCGTCTGCAAGTTATATTTTCAGTAGGCCTTACTCTTATGTCTTGTGATGGAACATTACGAGTCATGTCATATTCTTCTCAACTCAAGATAATCCCAATCCATTATTTTATCATGTTAAACTCATGCATAGTAATACTCTATTTGTCCCAAAATAAATATATATATTTAAATTGCATAAAGTATTTGTATTCTCATTAGCTACATTTTTCACCTATCAATATATCATTCATACCAACTAAAAGTCATTTTTTTCTAATTAACTGAGATACAAAATGAACACTTATTACATGCGGCAAATTAAAATACAAAGCTAGACCCTTGTCATATGTCAAAAAACCTTGAAATAAGTATATTTACATTTAGGTTGTGTTTAACGCGAGTTTTATAAAGGCTTAAAGGATTAAGCTTTCAAAATAAACTATCTTATGAAATAAGTTTTATGTAAAACATATGCTTATGAAAGCTTTTATATCAGCTCAAGCCCATTGAAAAACGTTTATAGCTTGTCAAATTACTTAAATACTTTTCAAAATTTACTTTTCGAGACAATTTTTATGCAATTTTACATTAAGAAGTTTAAAATCCAACTAATTTATCAATCAACTTTATAAAATACAAGCTCCAACTTTCATCTTCTAATATAAGCTCCAACCCAAACTTAGTTCCAACTCCATTTCCAGTCACAACTCTAACCCATTTTGCCAAATATACGCTTAGATAGATATACAACAAAGGAAAGCAATGATAACAAGTCAAAACAAAAAGGTAGTAGAGTATATTCTTATATGAGAATACGAGTAATAAAATTAGGTTAGAAATAATATAAAACCATAGACTTATTATTAATTGTAATAACAAATTCAAATACTCTTTACCTCTTAAAATTATAAAATTGTTGTTTTTATTTTTATTTTAGAGTATCTCAAAATAATAATTTTATTTTTGTGTAAACTAATTAAAATACAGTTTAGTGGCTGACTGATTACAAAGTATAATGATCTTATTTTAAATGATGACAATAATTTTAATACAGACCGAGTAAATATTAACACCTCACCTCATCACTTGATTAATTGTACACGTGATTTCATTTTTCGTGTGACATACAATACATACACCTCTCACATTATTCATCTATTTCTCTCTCTTTATTTTTATTTATTTTCCCCAATTCATTACCTTGATATTATACGTGGCTTAGTAAAATATAGTGTAGCATAAACCTGCTAAGTTAACGGCAAAATCATGAATTATCTTTACATGTAGATGGGAGCAACATGAAATATCGTGAATTTGTTACTTGAATATCATGACAATAGCGTAAGAAGGTGGTCCACATGGTTCGAGATCAAAGAACACATTGAAAACGTCATATACAAAACATGGAAACATGGCATTTATCTATTCTTCTAATCTTTTAATCATACAAGCTACATGTAACTAGGTTAATATGCTAGCTAGGTACGTGATCGTCTGCAAGTTACGCTCTTTAGTAGGGCTCATTTTTATGTCTATGAAAAAACATTGTCAGTCATATCATATTCATATCAATTTAAGATAATCTTAATTCATGCTTTTATCATATTAAACTTATGCATATCAATACTTTATCTCTCCAAAATAAATAAATATTTTTAAATTGCACAAAGTATTTATATTCTCACTAGCTACATTTTTCACCTATCGATTTATCTCCATAACCACTAAAAGTCATTTCTTTAATTGATTGAGGTACAAAATGAACACTTATTACATGATACAACTCAAAATAAGTTTTGTTTGTCACACAGACTTTTGAAAGCTTTATAACCATAGGCTTTCTTAAGCCCAAACCCATTGAAAGAGGCTTATAGCTAATCAAACTACTGAAATACCTTTCAAAATATAATATATTATCACGTAAAAACTGAAAATATATTTGAATATAATTTGATATATTTTTATGCGATTTTACATTAATAAACTTTAAATCTAACTAAATAACAAACGACTTTATAAAAATATAAGCTTCAGTTTCGATCGACTCTAACCTATTTCATCAAACATACCCTCAAATAAATATAATACAATAAAGCAAAGCAATGATAAAAAGTCTAAATAAAAAGGTGGTATATTCTTACAAGAGAATAATAAAATTAGGTTAGAAAGAATATAGAAAGAAGTCAAGAACAATACATTTACAACCATAGACTTATTATTAGTTGTAATAACAAATTCAAATACTATTTTTGTTTAAAATTATTATCTTTAGTTTTATTTTGAGATGTTTCAAAGTAATAACTAATTTTTTGTGTTAACAAATAAAAATCAATTTAATAAATGAAGATGATATTCGATTAGTTTAAAAGTATACGTAGGGTTTAGTTGTAACTTTTGTTTTATTGTTTTTTCGTTTTTAGATTTTGTTGAGAATTGAAAGGTTTTTCTTCTATAGAAAAAAAGTTGAGAATTTAAAAAGCTCTTTTAGATAGAGTTATATTTTTCATTTTGAAACGATTAACTCGGATTGCAACGGTAGGCGGCAGCGGCAAAGATGTTACCAAAAATAGTGTTATAATGAGTTACTTGAATGGTCGATTGATTTTTTTCTTTTTCTTTTTTGTTATTAATTTTTCCAAAGATAAATTGGAAAATGATAGATTGGGGTTTTTATTTTTCTAGTTAAAATTTGAAAACCGAGATTTTTTTTAATTGTTGAAAAGAATATGTGACTAAATGAGTTTTTAAATTTATTGGGGTTTGGTCGAAAAATAAGATATTGGGGTTTGGTCGAAGAATAACAATGTATTTTTTCAAATATACTGATTTAGTATGTCATACATGAAAATCTGACACATGACACAATTAAAAACATGTCACGCCATCATCACATACTAAATTAAAACACTTATAAAAGCTCGTTACATTTCTACAACTTAAAAGAAATTCACGTACTAAATTAATACATTTAAAAAAATACATTACTATTTGTATTTTCCGATCAAATCTTTAAGATATTTTTCACTAAGGGTGTGTTTGTTTTAAAAAAATCTTACTAACCTCTTACTCTTACCAAGAAGAGTGAAACGCTTTACTTTGTTTTTTTTTCTTTGAGTAGCACCCGCCAGACATATAACATCTTACTCAAGAAGAGGTGGCGACTTGTCTTCATCGCCTCTTACTGCTTTTGTAAACTTTATATAATATATTTGATTGTTTATTAACTATGTTATATTTATGATAAAAGTCTTGTTTCATATTTACATAAGTTACTTATTATCGCATCGTTGGTTTAATAAACAAATCAAAAACGAAGACAAATCATTCTGACACTCATACAAAACAAACAACATTATTACGCTCAGATTAGACTTTCTACCACCTCTTACCAAGTAAGATGCGTTAATGATTCGCACTCCAAAACATCTTAATAAACAAACACACCCTAACTTTTTTTTGAAAGAGAACTTTCACTAACTAAACACATTAATTTAAACACTCATGTTTACACCTCATGACTTTGATTAATTATACCCCCCCTAATTTGATTTTCCGTGTGACATACAAACAATACACACCCCCCTCACATTATTCTCTCTCTACATTTCTTCATTTTTATTTATTTTTTCCCCAATTCCTGTATCATCATCATCATCTTCTTATTCACGAGAGAGATCTACTATTCTACTTCTTATATATATATAAACCCTAATTTCAATCTCATTTCTTCTTCATATTAATTAAACTAATCTCTCATATTCACGGTACTAATCACTTTCACTTTTTATAATCTCTTAGCTTAATTGACCTAATTCAACTTCTTTAACTTGTTATTACCTGTTTTGATTGATTTTATAGATTACTGGTGAGGCAGTTGACCTGAGATCTTATTGGAAGGTTTGAAAATTTGGTGTAGATTGAGCCCGAGCTGATTACGGAGCTCGGGGATAGGTATGGATTGGATCAAGGAGATGCCGAAGGTTCCGAATGCGTATTTGCATAAATCTAGACTCTATCAAACCAAATCGGTATAACTTTATATTCATTTCTGATGTTTTTGTAACTTGTTTTGTTAATTGATGTGATTGTTATCGATTTCGCGTTGCGTAAGCTAGGTTTTGTATTAGTTTTTGACTTTTCGGCTTTTTTATGTGTAGCTATTTTTGATTGATTGTATCAGGTTCGACAAATAGAAACTTTTAATTTGATCGTTGATGTTTTTTATGTGAAGCGACGGAATAATGTATGATTTTATGCTTAATTAGTCAACCAGGCCGTATGCGTGAGATCATGAAATGTTCATCACGTCAACTGTTTTTGTATTGACTGATTTTGATTCTGTTATGTGTAGCTGTTTTTGATGTAGTTGACTTTGTTTTTGTACATATCATGTGGTGAACGTAATAATGTGTGATTGCGTGTGCATACAAGATCCTCAAAAGTTCTATTACGTGAATAATTTATTATTTATGTTGCGCTAGGTACTGTGTTAATTATAAGCTGGCCGATTTTGATTATTTGATTTATAGCTTTTTGATGATGTTGACTTTAATGCTATAAGTGTATCAGTTTGATGATTGATGTTTTTGTATATATGTGTGATTATCGTGTAGTGGACGTGTGTTTTAAAGCTAGCTTGTGGTTAATGCATTTATGTGTTTAGGGATGTGAGGCGTCGTAATAATGTATGATTTTAGATTGGATTAGTCAACCAGGCCATGTACATACAAAGTCATGTAAAGTTTATTGCATGAACAGTTTTATAAACTGTAATTGGTGAATCTGTATGGACTGATGGTGTGCATTAGTTTTAAGCTGGCTGATTATTGCTTGTTTTATGTGTATCTGTTTTTGATGATGTTGATTTAAATCATGCTATATGATAGCATCAGGTTAAAGGAGTATGAGAAACTATAATTTGATCGTCATTGTTTTTATATATATCGTGTGTTGAATGTGTTTTGTTAATGCTGGCGCGTGGTTAATGCGTTTGTGTGTGTCTCGTTATCTGAAGCGCCATAATAATGTATGATCTTATACTTGAAATAGTCAACCAAGGCCGTGCACATACAAGATCCTGAAAAGCCGTAGGGCTCATTTTTGAGCCTTTAACGTAGAATTGTTTATCTGAGAATCTTACGTATTTGACTTAGAGACTGATACGGCCATTTAATTTTCTAGTTTTGCACGTGAGGGTGCCAAAATTCACGTTGGGACTACTATTTGTCGTTGTATGTATAGAATATATGCACGTGAGGGACGCTTATATTTATCGTTATATGATAAATAAGGTTGATCTGAATAATTAAACTTCCTTTCTCGTGATAATCAAATCTAAGGTTTTGGAACTTACCAAATTGCGATACCACTTCACGTGATTTTCTAGTCACTAAAGCGTTTCCACATTTGTTCTTGCAACAGAATTATTATTTGGTTGGACGCACTAAAAACAGATCAGTTTGGAGGGTACTAAAGATTGAAAAGTCAGACGCTTTCGAGTTAAACATCACTGAAGATTCTACTTTGTACACAGAAAGTGAATGCTCTGAGTTGCTTCAGCGCATCAGTCTTGGGAATAAGTCCACAGGAGGGTTAAAATTTGTTACCGTTGTTTACGGCATTGTTGGTATGCTTCATTCAAATGTTTTTTTTTCAAATTAATGAGTATCTTTCAAAGTGATTAACGGTCTTGCTGGCATGTTTTCTGATTTTAGGGTTTATAAAGTTTTTGGGACCTTATTATATGCTGCTCGTTACACAAAGAAGGAAGGTCGGTGTGATTTGTGGTCATGCAATATATTCGATTACCAAGAGCGAGATCTTGCCCCTTTCCGATTCTACTAAAGCATCCAGTGTGGATAATTCTAAAAATGAGAACAGGTCTTTCGTCAATTCTGCATGTAAATGTCAAATGTACTTAGTATTTTTTGGGACACACAAAGATATTAGAAGTCAGAAATTACTTGTTAACCATTGTATCATGATAAGCATTGACTTCGACCTGGGTTGTTTCCCATTTATCATTTATTTATTTATACTTATAACTGATATATCACGCCTTGGACATTTAGTCTCTCCCTTGAGCTTCTTTCTTTGATATTGTGGTTGAGGTAATCCTTGCACTATATTTATGGACCTGTGATAATATATTGAGATACGAGCGTTTCTAACTTTAGATTACTTTTGCTGTTCTGATAGTTTTACATATATGTCTTGTCTACCTTAAATGTCGACCTTTAGCTACATATAATTCACTTTCCATATGCTTGATGCTAAATCTTAGCATATACGTAGTGCATCTCTTGTTTCTTGTTTCAACATGCCTCTAGTCACTATCATTTCATAGGAGGCATTTTTGCCAGTTTATTTCCTGCAAATTACAGGGGTGAAGTCCATTGCCGTTGTGATGTTATTTTTGTTGAATGAGACGAGGTATCATCAGGGTTTGACAGGAATCTCACTTTTTATCGTGACTATATATTTTAGGTCTATTTTTTTAAGTCGGTAGTGTTCGTATTTTCATTTATATTTTTTGTTTAAGTTCAATTGAGCTTGTTGACGTTTACTTAATATATTTTTTGATTGAATAGATACAAGAAGCTCCTCAGCTCGGTGGATCTTACGAAGGATTTCTTCTTCAGCTACTCCTACCATCTCATGCATAGTCTTCAAAAGAACTTGTCTGCTCATGAAGCAGGCCAGCGTGTTAATGAAACGATGTTCGTCTGGAATGAATTTTTGACTACTGGAATCCACAACCAGCTGCAGAATAGCCTCTGGACGGTAGCACTAATTTATGGTTTCTTCAAGCAGGTATCTTTGTTACTAAAAAAATTATAGAACAAATAATTTAGTGAGATAAACATTAATGACTAGGGCGGCACAATCACTTCTCACTCCTGTCTCTTAGTAGAATAATCTGGATTTGTTGGGTCTTTTTCTGAGTTTCACAAATTCTATCTGGTTATCGGTATTACTTCCACAATAGTATGTAACGATAGATTTGACAGTAAGAATTTATCATCCACTAAGTAAGCACACCATGTCACCACTGCCCCCACCATCCTCAACCCCAATCTTGATTAATGGGGAGTCTAAAAACATACCTTAAATAGTTGCTGATGATTGAGAAGCTATACTTATAAAACAAGTAATTTATCTTCTCATTTTTGCAAAATCAGGTGAAACTTTTAATATCCGTAAAGGAGTTCAAGTTGACCCTCATTGCTAGACGATCTCGCCATTATGCTGGGACCAGGTTTGATTACTTTTATTTTTTAATCGCATCAAATTTTCTAGTTTTTATGTCATCGTATATATGACCTTTTTCAGTGCCATGCTGAAGTAGGTAGCAGTCTCACGTGACTCATTTTTACTATATATTGTGTAGATATTTGAAAAGAGGGGTGAATTCGGAGGGGCGTGTTGCCAATGATGTTGAAACAGAGCAGATAGTTTTTGAAGATGTTCCAGAAGGATGTCCCATGCATATAAGTTCTATCGTTCAAAATCGAGGTTCAATACCCTTGTTTTGGTCACAGGAAACTTCACGGTTGAATATGAAGCCTGACATTGTCTGTAAGTATAAACAACACACGCAGTCTAGTTATTGTTTCCGTTTTATAAATTGCTAACCGTTATTGTTTCCGTTTTATAATTTGCTAACCATTATTTATTCGTTTAGTGTCGAAGAACGACCATAATTATGAGGCAACCAGGCTCCACTTCCAGAATCTGTACTCTAGATATGGAAATCCAATCATAATATTGAATTTAGTTAAGGTAAACAATCTCCTGTTTTACACTTCAATTAAATTTTGCTCTGACATTTAGACTTCCTGCCATGGTCTCTTTTACTTATGTCCGTCACCATCTTTTTTACAGACCAGAGAAAAGAAACCTCGGGAATCCCTTCTTCGTTTGGAATTTGCTAATGCTATTGAGTCAATTAATAGAGATTTACCTGCGGAAAGTCGCTTGAAGTTTCTTCACTGGGATCTAAACAAATATTCCAGAAAGTAAATATTTTTCTCTTCCATAATTTTTGGCTCTTTCCTTAAGTAATTGCTTTCTACAACAACTCATAAATCTATGTTTTGTTTCTCACCAGATCTACGAATGTGTTGGCACTTTTGGGAAAAGTTGCTACTTATGCGCTAAACCTAACTGGCATCTTCTATTGTCAAGTAACCCCAAACTTGAAGACTAAAGAGTTATTTGATGAGCTATTGGATCATTCTGAGTAAGACGTATTTCTTTTGTATCATAGACTCATGTTTTAATGGCTTGTATTATAACGCTCTGGGCAATGCACCTTAACCTTTAGATTTTTAGTGCTTGCTGTGGATTCTGACCTTGTAATCCTTTATGCAGGGATGAAAGTGGTGGTAATCACTGTTTGCAGAATCATGATACTGAGAACGGTGGTGGTGAAATCTTATGTAACGAGTTTAGTCATGATAGCAGTGATACAAGTAGAAAATCTAGTGGGAAGCCTCCTAGATATCAGACAGGGGTCCTAAGAACAAACTGTATAGATTGTTTGGATCGAACAAATGTGGCCCAGTTTGCCTATGGTTGGGCTGCACTTGGCCATCAGCTGCATGCATTAGGTTGTATAGATGTTCCAACTATAGAACTGGATTCTCCTCTAGCAGATGATTTGATGGGGGTTTATGAGAGAATGGGCGACACCCTTGCACTACAATATGGTGGATCTGCAGCTCACAATAAGGTATGTGAAATTATGTAACCTCTATCTGAGATTCATATGTATACTTATATATATGGATGTTGCACATTGTCATGACACATAGTGATTTTCGTTAAAAGCCATTAGGGTTCTTAAACTTAAAACTGGATATCTTTAAGGATGTCGTTTAACATCTTTAGAGGAGCTTATATAATATTTCAGCTAAAATTCGTATTTGTTGAATTTATTATGCAGATATTTAGTCAAAGAAGAGGCCAGTGGAAGGCAGCAACTCAGTCCCAGGAATTCTTCAGAACTCTGCAACGCTACTACAGTAATGCCTATATGGATGCTCAAAAACAGGACGCCATCAATGTGTAAGCTAATCCAATCTTGCTTTGAACTTCATTTCTATAGTTTTAGTGATATAATGTTACACATGTACGTTCAATCATGTGTTCAGTATAGCTAATAATGGTTGCATTAGATTTTAGCATTTCAAAAAATTATTGTGCCGCTCATTGGACTGATTATAATGGGAGACATGCTGCATTAAATCCATTAATTGCTGCTCACTTGACATTTAATCCACGTCCAATTACCTGTCATCGTATTTATTATCTCATTTTCAATTGGGTCATTGCTTGAGCAGGTTTCTGGGTCATTATCAGCCACAAGTTGGTAGACCAGCATTATGGGAATTGGACTCCGACCAGCATCAAAATGTTGGAAGCCGTGGTTCTAATTTTCTCGGGAAAACACAAGGTATTGCTTTTGTACTATTGTGGTATCTGCTTGATCACTGTGTTAATAAAGAGTAGAAGTCATTTTACCTTTAGAGTGATAAGCGGCATTAAGCAAATTAGCGCAAAACATCCTTGTGCACTAAATAAGATAGCACCCATAAGAGAAATTTCGCTCTACTATAACATGCTACTTTTATCTCCTGTCATAGTTAAAAAATTTGTATCACCCATAAATTGTTCTTCTGTTGTCCTATTGATTCTCTATTGAATGTTTCTTCTTGAGAAATAGATAAAATTGGTACCTCTCTGCATATGCAGGGGATCATATCAAAGGTCATTGTCAGACGGCAACTTTACCTGCACAGCAATTGATATTGGACAGAATGAAGAGTCTGAGCATCGGTATCCTGAAGAAGCACAAGCTAATAGCAATGTCCTGTCTGAATCATCACCTGAAATCTCAACTTGTGAAAGTGATTCATCTTATCCCAGGTTTGTTCTCATCACATCTTCACTTGGCAATCTATGTTACTTCTGGCACATTATATCGCAAACTTTTGGACATCTGTATATCGCTTTGCGGTAGTTCAAAGTTGTAGCCTGTTTTGGTTTTAAGGCTTGAAATCTATGTAGGTATACACATTCAATGCCTCGTCGGCAGCTTTTCGTAGATACTCATGTTGATGACTATCCCAACAGTGACCGCATATTCTACAACAAACGTTTGGATTCTTTCAATTGCTCAAATTTTCTTGATGTCGACTGGATTTCTTCATCTGGTAATTCATGTGAAGATGAATCATATGACAGGTAAGCACCTATCTTACCGATATCAGTTCCATACTTAATGTAGCTGTTGCCGACAGTACAAACATTAGTCATTACCTTTTTTAAAGGCTCTACCTTGGCTTTTCCAGGCTCACAGGCTCCCCTTTTGGTTGCCAATCGTCTGAGAATGTGGTGAAAGGAATGTGCCCTGTACCATGTGACTCCGAATCATGTCTCCATTCGAGGGTGAGTTTTTTTTTTTTTCTTCACCAAAAAAAAGTGTTTAGTGATGGTATATTTTTGTTACATAATCTAATTATTACTTGCGGTAATCTTTTCAGGGAGAAGAGCAAGGTGGTGGAAACCAGGCAGTAAGCGAATACCCTGATGCATTTGTGAAATGGGTGATGAATGGAGGAATGTTTCTCCCGTGATGATCAGTTTTGCCGTCGAAAAATAATATTCTTAGCTATAAAACCATTTTATTTGTCCCATCCAAAGGATGTGGATTGGCTGTCGGAAATAAATGGTAGGAGAAAAACCATCAAAAGCAACTTCATGGAAAAAGGTAACATTCCCCCCCAAAAAAATCAAAAAAGATCAAAAACCAAAAACAAAGACAAAAGACAGGTATTTCTGCTGTGTCAAAACAGCAAGGAGGTTATATGGACCTCCAGTGCGGACCATTGTAGAAGGTAAAACAAAAAAAAAAAAAAACGAAAAACAAATTGCTATAGCTGTTGTTTAAAAACCTTAGGGAGATGTGAATCTTTGTACATATTTTATTATTATACAGTTGGTTGGTTGGTTGGATGTGAAGTTGGCTACCCTTTTACTTTGCGTTTCGATTGTCAAACAGTTGTTTGATAAACTGCGACTCATGTTTGATGGTCTGGAACCCTTTGTGGCTAGGGTAAATAGGGTACTGAAAAGTGTCATTGCACTTTCACGGTTTAACCGGTCTTGCTTTGGGGAAAATGGTTACTCAAAGGACCCTAAAAAGTCAACTCAAGGAACGATGCAAGGGATCCAAGGTTCAACTAATCCCTTAACTTGGCCAATAATTTGTTATTAGTGATGTATTCTTGAGCAATTAGCTCTTGCTTAATGAACACAATCACACAAATAACGACCACCGGTCCTTATCAGGCACATTTCCATTATCACTTTTTCGGATGTGTGCGTGCCCACATGTAGGTTCTATAACAAATTAATTATCTTTTTAATTAGAGTAGCTGTTACAGTGGGCGCAAGCTACAAATGCGTTAAGAGGTTCGATAGTTGTATCCAGTAGATGTAAAGAGAGAGTTGTGACAGACAAAGTGCAGCATGGCCCATCCTGGTCCTCGTTCCAGCCATAAGCGTGCATTTTTTAGTTAGGTCTATCGAAAGCCTGGGACGTCAAGTTAAATGTTACATAATGCGATCATTACAATGCGCATCCATAGCATGTCACTTTATATATAAGAAATATTAGAAACCTCATGATTAGTTAAAATTTATAAGTAGACGCTTTTCTAAACCAAAATGTCGGAAAGTTAACTAGGGATGGAAGTAGTCACGATCCAAATAGTAGTATCTTTGTTTTTATATCTCATTTAGTAGCGGTCTGATTCTACCATTTCTCATTTAGCTTTGGCATATATGAGAATTGGATTTAATTCTAAAGACATAAACATCAACCAAGTCCAAGGTCTAATGGTTAGGCATTCTGATGTCCTCAAGAGAGGTCTTAAGTTCGAACGTCTCTAGATAAACATCTTGGGGGTAGCCAGAGAAAGGGTTCAGAAACGGTGATAGGATACTCCGGTTAGGGTGCGCGATGACTTGCCCTCTCTGGATAAGCTAAACATGAAAAAACTCAACTGTTTATACAAAAGCTATCGCCTCTGCCCGCACTTTGGTGGAGTAGACGGACTCATCCCTAGCTTTGCATGTTTTCCAAACACTTGAAACTCAAGTATTTAGAAAAATGTTAGATGAACACAACTAAACTGATGTGGTTCATGTGCAACATTATTAACCGAGCCCATTGGTTGTGTCTTAAGGTGTCCCTTTAGGGCTTAGGCTTTGAGTGACCAACGTTCGTGCTTTTAAGCGCATTAGGCCATTTATCTACGGGCCGAAATGAACAAATATCATAGTATTCCAGTAAAAGTAATCCCATATTCCACCCTCTGAACTGTCTCAGAACTCGTAAAACAAAAAACTAGAATATGATGCTTATTATACAATGATCAACACTTCATTCTGATAGTTCGAATTTACACATTTACAAGCCATAATCATCGATGGTAAGCAGCTAGCACCAACAGTTGTAACTTTCCTGATTGGCTCCATGGATCTGGTCGATCTTATTGAGTATGCTACATCTACGACGCCACATTGAGTATATGTCTCACGGGCTGCAATACTTTACATTCGTACATATTTGCAGATATATATACATTTTGCACATAAGTTATGATACAATATATACAGCATGAGATGTTACTAGCTACGAGAATGCCTTAGTTACGTTGTGTCGTCTGATTAGATCTTCCACTCAACGATCCATAGAATTCCACATGAACCTAACCCATGATTCCATAAACAACAGCCATATTGTCAATTAGATAAAAACTTATTTATAACACCACGGAAAACACCCTAGAAGGATTAAAGTGATTTGCAAAATTATAAACGAGGTGGCTGAGAGAACAAACCATTCGTAACCCGATGGACTATTAGACTCATGGCTTCGAGCTGCGTTGGCAATCATTTTCTTTTGTGTCAATTTCTTGTGATCTTCACGTGGTGACGTTGCTTTACAACATAACCAAAACACACACAGATTATAATTTCAGCGTCAAGTGGAGGTTTATTCGAGACTGTTTGTTACAATAGTTATTTTTTGTAAAATTTGGACACTATTTAGTGGTGGTTTGTTTAAGGTTATTTATGCAGTGGCGAAACTTGACATTTATTTTTGGGGGCCCGGATATTTGTTTGTATTGTCAACTAAATTACCTTTAAAACCTGTAATATTTACACTAGTTGCCGCAACTTTTGGGGGGCGGGACCTTCCCCTACCCCTTAAGAGTTCCGCCCCTGAATTCGGTTTATATTTCACAAGCCTTATTTTATGGTTTATTTTGCCCATAATCTCAAAATAAGCCAGAAAATTAGTGCTTATGAAATATAAGCCAAAATCAAATAAGCTCGTAAGCCCACATATAAGCTTAAACAAACATCCCCTTAATACATATACCGCTAGGACTGGTTTGTGGTTTTCTTAAAGAGAGCTTCGCAACGAGCTATCAAAGTATGAAGTGTTCAAAATGGAATACATATAACATGCTGCATGCATATACATGCACAGTATATATTATAATCTGTTTACCTGATAAAGGTGAACAAGCACCACTAGATCCGGCAGGAGAAGGTGGGTTAGAACCCGACCCAGAAAGACTGCTGGGTCGGGTTATAGTGATGCTCCTAGAGACTGGAAGAGTATTATTGGAACCAGAGTTACTCCTAGCTAGCAGTGCTTCGTCCCAAAGGTCACGAAAATAGCCCATTTTAATTTTAGTTACGTGCTAATAGTAGCTAGTTACAGTACTTATTTATTAGTACGTAGATCGCTTCGAGTGAAGGTTTGTGTTTTGGTACACGTAGATGGATAGTTTCGGAGATACCTAGTTGTCACTCTATTTTCTTTACACGTGGATGCATAGTCATCTTTCAATGTTTTAGAAAAGATTGAAAACTTGTTATGTGGTAATAGTGACCGTAAATATGATCTTCAACTCAGTTACAAGTTAGTTTTTTTCTTTTCAATAAATATCATCATCAAAATAGTGTAATAATAATCAGCATAACCACTTAAATATGCCATGGCAGTCATGTTTATACACAAATATACCTCACAATAAATATACTCAACACACATTCATCAAAGTTGATTTTTCTTTCCACGGTCGTCTGACCAACCGAGTTCTCGACAAAATTGCGAGACAACACGTCGTGAGAGATTCGTGTAATAGAATGAAGCGTTTAGAGCATTGGGTGTGGTATGTATGTCATGGCTCTTCATTACCGCTACCTCAGTGCCACATCAGCATAACAAACCTCCACAATTAACCACAACAAACCCTCCTCCATCATAACAAACCTCAACATCTTCATTTGAGACCCATCATTACACACACACACTACACACACACACACACAAAACCCTTTTTATCAATTAAAAGAAAAAAAAATGTCAGATTATCACCTTCGTCGTGGTGACGATGAAGCAAGCGACGACGAGCCATGACGAAAGAGGCCGATGTGGCGGCGAGCCATGGCGAGCTGCCATGTAGGCTCACGGCGAGCCATGGTTTCTCCACACCCAATGCTCTTATGGGGTGCCACCTAGGGAAAAGACGCGTGGGTGATGGCTTATTACCTCCGGCAAAACTCAGTCATCTACGAAACTACAATAATATGGTTGGATCATATTGTAAAATTAGTTAAAAAGTTAATAGTGTAGAAGAAGAATAATAGATGCATATACGTAACACAAATGTTGTTTAAGGTTGTTTAAGGGTGAATATGTAACGAGGCCCTTGTTGTGCTAGTTGCCACTAGAGCCGGGGCGGGCACAACGGGTGATCTCGTGAACACATGAATTTTTCGTGTACTACAAATGTTTGTCAAATATCTCGACTTGTCCGAAATGAACTTGGTCCATTATTGAGTTGAAACAAAATTTTTGTTACATACGTAGTAAAGATATTTAGTACTTATACCAGACCAAATTTACGCACCTGGACCATTTGTAATTTTAAGTCTGTCACTACACTTGTATACACGTGGAAAGGCTGTCTAGTCATGTTTTTTGCTCCTTTAATTTAGCATAAAAATAAGCTTATAATTTAGTCTTTATAAATCTATAAAGGGTTTGTTTTGACACAGGTGATTTGTTTCTAAAAGATCTAGGGAACGTTTATATCCTTTCAAATCCACTTTTAATCAGTATATATCCAAGTTTAAATTTATAATCACATATATCTTTCACAAATATTAAATTTGTCATACATATCTAAATTGTTATTTTATGTATATTTAAGGCCTCAAAATACATTTTAATCAATATTGTAATCTAAAATGTCCATTATACCCTTTGTGTTATTCATATTATCTATAATCAATATGAGTTAACTCAATTAGTTTTTTTTTTTTTATCCACGCACATCACCTACTAGAACTATAAACCCTAATATCGACTCTGGTAATTTGCCTCACTAATAATTGTATTTTTTGTTCATTGTTGAGTAAATTAATTTTTTCTAAATAATGTTTTTTCAGTTGTAGTTCTTGGTCGCTTGTTGGTAAGCATTGTTTACTTTTTTAATTGTTTATATATTGTGGATTGCTTTTGATCACATGGTATTATCATTTAAAGAACAATATTACTATTGATATATATGATCTACACATAGAGAAACTCATATATATGCATAAAGTGCTGCATATATGAAGTGACGTATGGCACTTTTTAGTAACTATTTTATTAGGTTTTCATCAAATAATGAATATGAGCATGTTTGTTACAATCAGTGAGATAGGTGATTTGTTTCAATTATCGAGTATGTTTATGTGATTTTATTGAAGCTCGATACTTTTTACTCTTGTTGGTTCGTAATATTATTTGTGTACTTAATTTTACTTTTAGGCAAGTATCATCAAAGTACAAGCTAAAATTGAGATACAAAGGCTTCTTTAAGATGGTTAAGAACTCATGTAGGGGAAAATATTGTTTTGGCTCACAAAAATCTATTTATATGGACGCATGCTCATTCGACTTGAACGAACTAAATGAATAAATCTTGAAGCATTATCCATCACAAAGCGATCTAGCTTTCTCAATTCTTTTTGTTGACAAGTACGCGAAAGAGCAATCTTTTATTGAGCTGAAATCTGATGAGACCTTCACGAATATGCTTAATATGTATGAGGAAGAAAAAGAGATAATCATTTATGTGACCACAAATAAGATTGTTGGGACTCTATCCATGTTATAGGTGAGGTTTTGGTGATGGGTTGGTACTGTTCCAGAATCGAGATGGATTAGCAAGGTGATGAGTAATGAATTTCATGCTTGTACCCATGTTACTAGTATCCATGTTACTTGTACCGATGATGAGCGAAAGCAAGTTTATATTAAGGAACGTGATCGAGAAAAAAATGAATGTGATCAAAAAATAAAATCAAGATGGATCGGTAACAATGGCTTTTTGATCGTATAAAATGTCGAGTGTGATTTGTTTGCGAAAACAAGTTTATATTAAGGAACGTGATCGAGAAAAAAAACGAATGTGATCGATAAATAAAATCAAGATGGATCGGTAACAATGGCTTTTTTATCCTTTAAAATGTCGAGTGTGATCTTGGTCACTTCTTCATGTCTTCATATTCTGTTGTGTTTTGTGTGATGTCTGCTACTGTATGGGCATGGTATTTATGTATGCCAAGTTAAGTTGCCATGGTGATTATGACATTATGTATGTCATATCAGTTTCCATGGTGTTTATTTCTAAAGTAGTATAGTTATGAAAAAATTAATAGATTATGTTACAGTAGTAGTATAGTTACTTTTCTAAAGTTATGTCACTGTTACGTAGTGATTTGATTAGAGTTGTAAATGATTAGCAATATAGCAAATTACATCACTCAGTAATGGTATAGTTGTTTTCATGATATGTAAAAAGCTAATCGAGTTTGAGGTGCGTGTTTTATGAATGCTTCTATGAATTAGTAATCAAAATAATAAATATAGAATTGTTGGTTTTGTAAATTGGTTGAATCTTGAGGAAACGAAGGGGCACTGCGTTCTTATGTGGGTGTTGTGTTTAATCTAAGTCGGAAAAAAAATTGTATTTTTTTTTTTTTTTTGTTATTAAGGACTAAATTTGCAAAGGTCGATAACGGGACTAATCAGCACGATTTGAAGCTAATTTGAGGACCAAAAGTGTAATTGCGGATGAACAAGGCACGCACTATTCCAAACTATACGCAATCGTAGCAAACACTGTTTTGCATCATATGTCTTGTTCAAGGCAAGAACATTTTCATTTTAGTCCCCGAAACTAATCTGCCGTTGCAACGTTAGTCCTAGGGACTAACGGTGAAAAAGGGTAACCTCGGGCTGTTTTTGCTTAATATTTACGAAATAGCCCCTCGTTATTGTTACGCTTCAAATTTAATCCTCGATTGTTAGTTAACGGACGTTAAGGACTAACTTTGCAATTGAGCAGTAACCTCAGGGGCTAAAAGTGCCAAAACTGAAAGTTGCGCGTGCACTGTAGCTACAGTGCAACGGAATGTGTTTTAGTATATATAGTAATATGTGTAAATATGACAAGTAATAAGAAAAAGGGTATAATGGACATTTTATATTACAATATTGATTAAAATGTATTTTTGGGATTAAAAGAAACACAAAATAATAATTTGGATATGTATGACAAATTTAATGTTTGTGAAGGATATATACGCAATTCTGAGTTTAGCTTGGATATATACGCAGTTATAGGCTTTTGGAAGGATATAAAAGCAATTCATATTTTGCAAAATTATCATAGTCGTATATGAAGGTGTACGAGGCGTGCAATCGTACATGCCTCAAAATGTAAACCTTTTAGTATACTCGGAGAGTCAAAATTTACTTTCGACAAAAAATGGGTTAACGATATATGATTTTAAGTTTTGTATATTTGTAAGAATTGATGCTATATTGTTAAAACACTAAAGTTTTTTTTTTTAATAGTTGATATGAGATACATTTGACCGTTATATTCAGTTACGACATAAATTTTTACACAGGGCCTCCGAAATCTGAGCTACGGCACGGAAAATTATATAACTTATGAGCAAGGAAGCACTAGTTAATAGAGCATATTTTCATTTAAGCAAATTAAAGAAATAAGAGAGCTTGAAGCCAGTTTAACTGATACATAAATTGGTCAACAAGATGTAAAACTAAAATCCATGATCCATTCTAAACGATGCTCCTTCGAGCTCGGTCCAAACTCTCAAACCGGGAGTCCAAAGCTAGACGAGAACATTTTAGCGCCACCCCTTTCTCGAAGACCCCTTTCTCGCGTTCCTACCCCTTCTAGTTGGTAACCCGCCTGTCTTCAAACACAAACACAAACAACATTGTTAGATTATGATATGAAATTTAAGGTTTTCGAAGTGGACAATATCCAAGATTAGTGTACCAACCCCTATGCAAAATTCTTGTAGCTCCGGTTCCTCGACCTTCGTATTTGACATCTCTGAGGAACCTCGTTTGCTGGAGTATGAGCTTTCAGCACAACTTGAAAACAAAGATGAATATGACGTCGAGCTTCCTGTTTGAGAAGACGAATCAAGTGACTCAATGTCACTTTGAAACAACTCATCAAACAAATTTTTTAGTTGCTCAAAAGACTCCTCACCGTTTTCCTGTTTAGTACAGTAAACGTTTTAGATTTTGTATATGTTGTCTAATCAAGATTAATTCACAAAAGCAAGTCTTTTGGATGTTAGTCAGTTGCATATCAATTTCGTCTACAGTCTACTAGAAGAATCCATGATTAACCTGTTGGACCACGATATATACTTTGTGATCCAAGTTGCTTGACCGTATATAGCTTCGTGTTAACATCATTGAAGGTCCTACAAGGTTATCAATAATAATGGCGAAAAGGTATATGCAGACCACTAGCATTGAAGTGACAATAGAACTATCTACATAAAGCACGCTGTGAACCAAATTGTCATGGTTTTGGACCACATCAACTCGAATCTTCCATCGTCATATTAAGTTTAGGAAAACTAATTTTAGGACCATTTCGCATTAAGAGTTGTTGACTAAGTTTAACCGTCTACTTGAGGCTCATGCGTCTAGTTGCATCAGGAACCTTATGTAACCATTAGCGGTGCTTCTAAAAAGATCCGGATTCAATTGCAACTTAAATTTTCGCTCATGGTATAAAATGATAATAACAAGTATACATCTCTTAGCAAGAAGTGAATTTTAAGAAATATAGCATAGATCTTAGATTAGATCGAACTTACTGCAGGTTTGTTTTGACTCATCATATCTGCCATTTCGCTCAAGAAATCGCTCATCCCCTGCATCCAGTTTCATTCATTACTATAAGCTTGATATAAATATAATACATTCTTGAACTTAATTTCAAGATAGATAAGTAACTTTAAAACGCCCGTTTTTTACACCAACTTTGAAATATAATGTCATATAATTATGTTGTTACCAAATCATAATTCCACCCATTAAACAATTATTTCTTTTTTTCAAAATGGCCCATCTAAAAATCCCTTTAGTTTCATAAGATCAAAAGTTGAAAGAAACATCATGGTACATGATACATTGAACTTACATTTTCGTCATCATCACTGTCGTAAACTCCTACATCGTACAGAAATCTTTTGTTCTCGTTTGAAAGTACTATGAAACAAAAATTACAAAGTCAGTTAGTTAACAACTTATGAACCCAAACATCCAAACCTCAAAAGATTCAATCTCTCTCAAAACAAGGATCTATAAGCAATAAAAACTGAACTTCCTAGCATTATCCACTAAAAATATATGATGTGTTTCGGATCGTATTAGTCATTACATTTTTAAATCCATAGATAATCATTCATGAGAGATTCAATAATGGTCATGTGATCCTCTAATTATTTTAGGCTCAAATAATGGTCATGTAATCCAAGAGAATTGATTGTCATGCCTAATTTGTATGCTTAATTATATGCCTAAACCTGCATAGCAGCATTCTGTTGGTAACTATAAAGAGACCAATTATTTCACAAACCACTAAATCACCGCCACATCCATTTAGGCACAAAAATAATTATATGTTTAAACCTCTAAATCATTTTCCATACTCCAAAATGCAATCCCAAACACCACCTAACTATGAAAATGCATATATATACAAAAAGTTACCAGAATAGGCTTCTTGTATAGCCTGAAACTTCTTCTTTGCCTCTTCTACATGCTTCGAGCTCCCAAATGCCGAACAACGATCCGGATGCCATCTCTAAAACACACACCACTTTTCATTATGTGATCCAAAACAAACTATGCAATAAAAAAAGTATAAAAGCTAAGAAATTTATACCATTGCAAGCTTCTTATAAGCATTCTTGACCTCAACATCAGAACACCCCTTCTTTAACCCCAAAACTTGATAAAAATCACTGCTTTCATCACCATTTGCCACCATTTTTCAAACCCAATATTTAAAAACAAAAATCTTGAAAAGGGTTGTTCTTGAAAAATAAAAACAGGAAGTTGGTTTATAAGGAAGTTGCTATATATATAAGGTGGTGGTACACATTTTTGACTTGGTAAAATATGGCAACTTGTGCTAGCTTATATGAAAAGGATAATATTAAAGATTAAGCCACTAGACATACATAGATTAATGAATGAATGAATGATATGCAACAAGAAGAGTCGAGAAAGAAGATAAGTATAAAGATATGTCAAGTTGAACAAGAGTTTACAACTTAACAAATGTACTTTACATAAAAGATATTGGCATGTTTTTTGGATTGTTGGATTATAATATATGGACGGTGGATATTATGTGATGTGTTTTTTCAGATATTTTTGTAAAGTGGGACCCATTTGTATTATGTTGTATGTATGTCCAGAAACTTCTGTTTTAACTGTGTCCAGAGAAAAGGAGAAGGTTAGAAGATGGGGTGGGCCCATTTGATGTGAAAAGTGGTATTCCTAGGTTGATTGAGACTATGATTTGTTAATTCTCTTTTTTTTATATTTAATTTGATTGGGTAGTATGTAGATATTTTGAGTTAATTGTATTACTGTATTAAAGAAAATTGTCAAAAGTTCAATATTAGGTAAAGTTATGTTAAAAAATGTTAGAAAAGTTTTGACATATAAAAAAAAGTTGGGGATTCACTGTGGCTCGCGTTGCATGTTTAGCTTAAGATTTTGACACTCGTGTAACAGAAAAGACGTGAGTTAAAATTACGTGATCGATAGTTCTAAGCTTCTAACTTTATGCGTAGCTAGATGACTAAGTGTTGACATCCCTAGTTTTGCTCAACTCACGACTCTAGACCTCTCATCTTTTGGGTGACTAGACGGCTAAACGTTAACCTACTTACTTTTTCAAAATGTACGGATGTTAAAGTCGTAGACTGGTGTAGCAATGATCACGACTGTCATCGTCGTCTTAGTTTCACGTCAGCTTTTCCCCCTTCTCCAAGCAGTCTTAGTAGTAAGTAGTAACCAACAAAGCGAATTTACCTTCACAAGATCAACAACTTCACCTTCTTTTGTGTGTGCTTGTGTTGGGTCATCACCTTCACTAAACCAAACCAAACCAAAAGTCACATCTCATGCATGATGGTGGTATAAAAGCCTCAATGCGTGCTCCAAGCCCTCAACTAGTGAAGGAACTCCTTATTATGTTTAGTCTTAAATGATCACATTGGTAGCACAATGAGTCCATAGGAAAGACTATTCATTGTGAAAGGACTTACGTTCCTTTTGTTCGTCATGTTCTTTTCAAAATTAAAAACAACATTTAATAGTTTAGTACATGTTCAATAATTGGTACCATTTAGTTTCTTTCATAGTTATTATTGAGTCCTTATGTTGACATAATGACATCAACAAAATTATCTTAGTTGTAACTAGGGATGGGCTAGAGTTCTATAAGTGAAGCATATGCGTAAAGTTAATGTAACTAAAGTATATTTGACAAAATCAGCTGATACTGAAAATGTACATCCAGTTGTAGTAGGAGCGAGAGTGGACCACTAAATATATACATGTAACTGTTAGGTAATGTGTGTAATGCTACTAGATACAGATTAACAATAACATGAAAACATGAAGTGTAGAGAACGATATCGTAAATCTTTCGATTGTCGAGACTCAAAACATACAAATAAGAAAAATGTTGAGGCATGTGAAGCTCACAGATTCTTTAGAGACAGATCCGTCCTCTCCACGGTGCTTGAGAATCATGAAAGTCTATCTTCTAGGATACAACAACACTATATAACTCCGTTGGTACAAACGCGTTATCAAAGCGAACCAATACATACCCTCCCTCTATTACGAACCAAATACACAACGAATCAAGATAATTGGTAAACAAAAGGAAAAAAGTGAGTGTATTTTTCGGTTTATTTGAAATGATAGAATAACTCTCAATTTATAAAGAATAGGGATGGAAGAAAATTGTTACACTTAATTAATAAAGTTAATTTACTAATATCTCATGAGTTAAAATTAAATTATATGTTAATTTTATTCTTAATTTATATTAGTATACATGATGGCACCATCAAGTGTCATTCAAACACTTTGACCATCTTGTCCAACAATCCTCACATGAATGAAATTAGTAAACAGAAACAAATTTTAACAACTCGATGTTGTAATAAAGTTTTGCAATTGATATTAGAATAGGTAGGCATTACCCTTTGAACCTTCTCTTATGAAATATAGTTAGTGTAACACCCCCGAAAATCTTAATGACAACGGAAGACTAATTCGGGTGTTACTTGAATAGAGATCATAGTCAATAATTATAGAAAACGACTCGAAAGAGACGTTTTATTAAAATAGTTATCATTCATCAAAAACTCATAGTTTGTTACCAAAAGTTGTAAATAGATCAAGTGTTTCTCCCAAAAGAAAGATCCTGAGTTTGAAAGAAATGACAACTTTTATGTTTTACACCACCAGATAAGCCTTGCCATGCCCCATTCCGCGCCTTGGTCAACATCTTCACTGATTACCTGAGATTACATGCTTAAAAAGGTCAACAAAAATTATTGAGTGAAATCCATAGGTTTAAAATAGTTGAACACAAGTATAAGATCATGATCATTGTAAACTAACAATATCATAAGAAAAATCACATATTATTATGCGCTAAGCTCATGAAACCAAGACTCAACTGCATACACCGAATTACCAGTGTATGTAAGTATGCCCCAAAGGAGGTAATAGCCAATTACCTAAAGAAATTCAAATATGGTGCGCCCGGTTATTTCTCTATAACCAAAACGGGTCGTTAATCCCCATAGTACTATTCACGATATATCGCTCACCGCGGTGACTAATGGTTCATGATCGTGGGACTTATGGCTAAATACTTAGGCAAGACCAATAATCAAGAGGATAGAGCATTTATGAAAAACCCTTGTGTTCTAGTTTAGAGCATGTATCTCCCTCGCGGGGTTTGTAAAATAAAGTAAAAGCGATGCTATGAACTCACCTTGATGATAGTGAACACGCACAAATAGATCAAGCACAATGTAGCGGAGGTTCCAAACCGAAACCTAAAAATGATGAGATGGCGAGTCTCAAGAATGAGTATTTTGGTTCATGACCAAAATAATAGAGCATTGAATATTCTTATTCAATAGATCATTGGATTGTCCAATCCAATAGTGCATGTGTGCTTAACGTTTTAAGTTAATTTACGTGCTACATTGCCTTAATTAATGATCCTCACTTACGCATAAGTGAAATGTTTTCCCTCGTTGTGATCTTAATAGATTTGTTGAGTATTTTAACGTGTTTAGATTCCCCGTGTGTTTTATCGGAATTATATATATAATTATAATCTTATAAATATAAATATACGTAATACATTTAACGTTATCCGAAAATAAAATACTCATATGATCAAAATATTCGTTTTTACGAAGTTATGATGGGTTTATAAGTTTTTATAAACTTTTCCCGAATTTACACTTTTTACCCTCAAGTTACGAAAAGTGCGAGTTTAGTACCTTAACTTTGATAAAATGACAATTTTTATCCGAAACTTATTTTATATTAAAACTTTCAGAAATGACATGTTCAACCCTTGGTAAAACTGATTTTTACATAAATAGCCCTCCTAGTTTACTTTATATGTTTTAAAACCTTTGCTTTTCAAATTTGACACTTTTAGCCCAAACTTATATTTTAACTAGTTTAGGTAAATTACATGATCGGTCCTTGTGGTTTCCATGTGCACATGCACACGTATAACTATACCTTTAACTTTCGGAATTGACATTTCTAGTCCCTAGACTTTTCACAAAATACTTCTCTTATGTATATTCTCCCCTTTAACATTTATAAGATTTCCATTTTTGACCCTAAGTCTCACGCATTTGCAAAACATATCCGAAAATCATTTTTATAAAACGCAACCTTTGTAAAAATGCTTTCAACTTATTTCCAACTTAACCTTAGTGCTTAATAGCTTATTTCTATCTTATTGGGTCGGGCTAAACCTTTATTGGAACTAGTTTGGACATATTGGGCTTACGGTTTGGGCTTCAGGCCCGTTTGGTTTTGGTTGACTTTCATAAACGAACGAGGTAAGGGGGGTTTAGGGAGTTTCTAGTTCGTTTATTAATGACGTGAACATAGTGTGGCGTGTTTATAAGAGGTTATTAGTAATATTGAATGTCGAGTGCAACATGAATCTTTATATATACGTTTTACAAAAGGAATTAGTGTGTCAAATGGTGCGTCGAATGTGTATAACGTGTGATACAACATGCACATGTGTGTAAACTAAATGAAAGAGTGATATTAAAATGAGTTTCGATGGGTACATACCACACTCGAGTAGAGTGGAGACGAACGTGAGACTAGAGCGTTTGTGAACTTATTCGAACCCCATGTTCTCCTTATAACGTTACCCGTGATCCTTATATTAACCCAAGCCTCCTAGTGTTCCCTTTCCTTGATATGTTTCTTCTTTCCTTCCTATTTCTCTCGAATCAAAATTCCACAGTGGACGAGTTTGTGTAGTGAGAGTGTGAGAGTTTAAGTGAGCTAGTGAGTGGTGAGACTTTGCTAAGTGGTTAGGGTGGTTTATAAAGGGGAAGCAAGTAATGTGTTTCTATTATTTTAAGCATGATGTTCCAAGTTTCCAAGGAAAAGTAAGGTGATTTTTGTTTGGTTTTGGAATGCAAAATTGGCCGCCGAATTTCAAGGGCATGGTGAGGTTGAGTCACTTCACAAGAGGAAAAGAAAAACACATTATCCTTTGGTCCCTAAAGTCAAAGCATGGTCAAGTCATATTAGGCAATTTTAGTACTTGTTTACGGTGGTCTAATGGGTGGCTTTGTCTCCTTCTTTTTCACCATATCACGCAACATCATGGGACAAAAAAAGAAACTTGCATTTGGTCTAGTTGATATATTTAGTTTGGTTGTGTTGGTCCTTGGCTCTCGATAGGTTTTACAAAAGAAAAGAAAGACAAAATTTCACTAAAGGATTTATTATAGTGGTGTTGGGCTCGGTAAAGGGACGAGGCCCACGTCATTTTTGTGAAGTTTGGGCTTGGTGAGATGGATGTGTACAAGGACTAAGCCCAAGAGTGGTATTAACATGTTGGGCTCGAACAAATAACGAGGCCCAAATAAAAATAGTGTGAGCTTGATTCGGTTATGAGGCCCATTTACGTGTCGGGTTAAGTGGTGAAGTGGTAAAAAGTCTAATGGGTTCCGGCCCAATACGAATTTTAATATATTTTTATTATAATTTAATTCGTATTTTTACAAATTTTTACTCATTCGTTACGTATTTTAAGATTATCAAGATCGTGGGAAATTTTATTCTGATCACAACAATATATTTAGGAACGCTCAAGCTGCGTTGATCATGCATATGCCAAATGATATGCAAATGTGACGTTTAGAAAATTTCATGATAAAATAGATCGTGCTTAATTTCTGATTAAAGCTTTAAGTACATTGAAATTTTCTGGGAGCTTACAGTACCTACCCCTTAAGAGAACCGCGTCCCGCGGTTAAACTCGTAGAGGTGTCATGGGTGATCTAGATGAACAGTGGGGATACTTGGAATGCATTACATCCTCGCTCCCGTGTGAACTCAGACCGTTTCTTGTGATTCCATCGAACTTTAACGATAGGAATGCGGCTTTGCTTAAGCCTCTTGACTTCTCTATCCATGATCTCGACTGGTTCTTCAACAAAGCTAAGTTTGTCATTGAACTGGATGTCCTTGAGCGGTACGACTAGAGTTTCATCCGACAGACACTTCTTAAGATTCGAGACATGGAACGTGTCATGTACTCGGCTAAGCTCTTAGGGAAGATCGAGTTTATATGCCACTGGACCAATTCTTTGAAGGATTTTGAACAGTCCGACGTATCGAGGTTTGAGTTTTCCTCTTTTTCCAAATCTGACCATCCCTTTCCAGGGTGATACTTTGAGCATTACACGGTCTCCGATTTGGAATTCCATTGGTTTTCTTCGAACATCTGCGTAGCTCTTTTGTCTATCTCGAGTCGCTTGCGATCGTTGCCTAATTTGCATTATCTTTTGTTGTCTCTTGGACAATTTCGGGCCCGTGAGTTGTACTTCTCCAACTTCGCCAAAGAACCGGCGATCGGCATTTTCTTTCATAGAGTGCTTCAAAAGGAGCAACTTTAATGTTGGCGTGATAACTGTTATTGTAAGAGAATTCAGCTAGAGGTAAGTGCTTATCCCATCCTTTTACGAAATCAATCACACATGCTCTTAGCATGTCTTCCAGAGTTTGGATCGTTCTTTCACTTTGTCCATCTGTTTGAGGATGGTACGTGGTACTCATATCCAAGTTGGTACCCATGGCTCTTTGAAGTGTTTGCCAAAATCTCGAGGTGAATCGGCTATCACGATCAGATATGATAGAGATTGGTACACCGTGACGAGAAACAATCTCCTTGATGTACAGTCTAGCGAGTGTAATCATCTCGTCGTTCTCCTTGATTGGCAAGAAATGAGCGGACTTCGTAAGACGGTCTACAATAACCCAAATGGTGCCAAAACCATTAGAAGTTCTCGGCAACTTTGTGATGAAATATATTGTGATTCTTTCCCATTTCCATACGGGAAGTTCTAGTTGTGTTAACAATCCTGATGGCTTTTGATATTCGGCTTTGACTTTCAAACATGTCAAGCATTTTGGCGCGATGCTAGCGATATCACCTTCATGTCGTGCCACCAAGACAAAAGCTTTAGATCTTGATACATCTTGTTGGGACCGGGATGTATGGAATACTCGATTTATGTGATTCATGCATGATGAGTTCTCGGATACCTCCGTAGAGTGGAATCCAACTTCGATTCTTGAAACATAACGTTCCGTCCGATCTCTTCACGAATCCATTTTCATTTTCCGGCATGCCATAAATCTTCTCATTCGGCCTATTTTCTTCTTTAAGTGCTTCGATCTGGGCTTCAAGAATTTTCGATGGTAAGGGTGAATTGATTACCATTCCCAATTATCTCACTCTAAGTGGTTTAGGGCTATCTTTTCTGCTCAAGGCGTTGGCAACAACGTTCGCCTTTCCAGGATGGTAACGAATCTCGCAGTCATAATCACTAAGCAATTCTAACCAGCGACGTTGACGCATATTAAGTTCTTTTTTATCTAAGATGTGTTGAAGACTTTTGTGATCAGTGTACACTATACACTTGGTTCCGTACAGATAATGTTTCCATAACTTGAGTGCAAATACCACAGCGCCAAGTTCTAGATCGTGAGTAGTATAATTCTTCTCATGAGTTTTGAGTTATTGTGATGCGTAAGCAATCACTTCGTTCCTTTGCATGAGAACAACGCTTAAATCCATGTGTGAAGCATCGCAATATACTATAAAATCTTCGAATCCTTCCGGTAGTGCCAAGATGGGTGCTTCGCAAAGCTTGTTCTTTAGGAGTTGAAAAGCTGATTCTTGATCGTCTCCCATTCGAATTTCTTCGTTTTCTGGGTTAACTCGGTCAATGGTTTGGCTATCTTTGAGAAACCTTCGATGAATCTCCGATAATAACCAACATGTCCTAAGAATTGACGAATTTCTGTGGGGTTGGTGGGTAATGTCCAATTCTTTACTGATTCGATCTTTGCGGGATCCACATGGATTCCTTCACTGTCGATCACATGACCAAGAAATTGGACTTTCTCAATCCAAAAATCACATTTGGAAAACTTTGCTTACAATCTTTCATCCTTGAGTAACTTCAGGACATTTCTCAGATGTTCCGCATGTTCTTCTTTATCACGAGAGTAGATAAGAATATCTTCGATGAACACAATGACGAATTTATCCATATATGGTTTACAGAATCTATTCATGAGGTCCATAAATACAGCAGGTGCATTAGTTAAACCGAATGGCATTACTTGGAATTCTGATGTGCTTCGTCGTATGCAAGTTTTAAAAATTTATAAACACGAATTATCCGGCAATTACTATAAACACATACGAGCAAGTATACTCGTTCGCGATAGCAAAGGTGGGTAAGTCGAGATCGTCCCAAGAGATTTTCTTTTTAATTTGTTTTAAAAGATTGGTAACAAGAAAGCTTGTCAAGGCTCTCTCAAAATTATGGTTTAGTGAAAATCAATATTAAGAAACATATACTTGTGTGTAGTCTATAGGCAATCATAGAAAGTGTTCATGAAGGCTTGGTGTAAACTCTTGATGTGATGCAAAAATCATAAGCAAATGATTTCCAACCCATGGTTTATGTTTTGTAAAATCATTTTAAGAACAATAACATGTAGGTAATCCTTTCGGTCCTTATCCTAATGATTATCCTTTATAAAATCCATTTGTTTGTAAAATGTTCTTATTAAACTTGTTCCTACGAATCTTTCGACCTTTCGTGATGAAAATGTTTCTAGTCTTGTTTCAATAAGTAAACATGGTGGGTGTCAATTACCATATCCCCATACTAGTTTGTCACTTAACTTTTTGGAATAAAACACAAGAGAAATCATTTCGGTCCTTTTTTTTTAAAACATGTTTTACCGACAAATCAAACAAGACTAGTAGTTTTCCAACAAACTCATTTAAATAAGATCATATACATGTATAACATATAAAAACACTAGTATGATTTCCTACATCCTTACACACAAGTATATTCAAGGTAATTCAAAGAATTCAAGAGAATAGAAATTCATCATAAGTTCCATAGAACACCTAAGCTTTTGGATTACAAGAATTAGAAATAGTGGAATATAGCAACCACACGCCTCCAATCGTCTAGCCTAACCGTACAACTCCGAATGATCAAACAATGGATGAGAATTCGTCTCTCCAACCTCCTGGACGTTTTACAACAGTAACAAGACTTTTAGGATGAATAATAAGAGTTGGTAATAGCTTTGGTGTAAACTATTACACTTTTGGATTGTGTCACACCTAGACTACTAAGTCTAGGTTCATTTTATAGCTACAGGACATTAACTAACTGGCTACAAATGTCCCATACAAGTTAATAACAGGAAATGATCGGCCTCCAATGATTATGGGGAGTTAAAGCAACATTAAATGACAAATGGTGTAACTCCAGAGTAGGCAACCGGATCGGTTGAGGAGCAGCCGGATCGGTTGCGTGTTGACCACTAGCCCAACTGAATCGGTTGCGGGCTCCAACCGATCGGTTGGGCGCCTCTCGTACTCCCATTTTTGACTTTTGTTGACTTTTCTTGATTCGCGCCTTTTTCTTTGTTTTCGAAGCTGATTTCCAAGACGAAACTTGATCTTTACTTGTTGTAGATACTTAGAAATCATTGCGCCTCCTAATCATTGAGTCCAAGATCTTCCTTACTTGACTTCCTTCCTTGGGAATTCTTCAAATGTGCATGAAATCTTCATTTCTTCATCTTTTACGATACCTGGCTACATTCACATACAAATACACATATTTTGCACTTTTGCAACAATTATGAGTAAATATAGCCGATTATCATACACAAAACCAACAATAACGCTACTAAAAACATGCTCATTTTGAGCGTTATCAAATTCCCCCATACTTAAGTTCTACTCGCCCTCGAGTAGGTCTAACAATTGCAAAAATCGATTTCAATGGTCTTGATACCGTGGTTCCGAAAATTTAACAATCATCTCAAAAGAAATAATTATTAATTTGCTTTTAATATGTGAAAACTTTAAAATGAACAAAATAACTATAGATAACACAACTAAACACCTCACGAATGATTTTAAGAATTCACTCAACACTCATATATTGGTGGGTATGTGTAAATCAGTCAATGCCTAGTCATGATCAATGCTTTTTACCATAAGCTTGTACAAGTATCAAAACAAATAAAATAAATTCACAAAGAGGGCTTTTATTCGGGTTATAACGTTAAGGCTTTGGGTTTATAAATGGTATGGATAAGGCATGGGATGGTTTATGAAATTGGTGTTAAAAGAAAAATAAAGTCAAGTCTAAACCTCCATGTTGCTAGCCATCATACAAACCATAATCCCGAAAATGATTATATTTTCCTCTTCTTCACATATCGATCTCCAAAGATATATAACTCAATTTAGCTCATTGGCTAATCAATATTCTTCATATAGCACATTGGCTATAACCATTTTTTTTAACAAGTTCCCCCCACACTTAGTCTAAGCATACACCACAAAAAATACAAACGAGAAAGACGTCTCCTTCATCTTTGTTGGAGAATGGCACACATATGACAAAGTGTAGCTTCTTCATAATCATCAAAAACAATCCAACACTACAAACAACTAGCAACAAACCAATAGACATGACATGGGTTGGCTAAGGTTTAAGGTGTAAAATATTTTTGTATTTTTCTTGATTTAAACAAGAATGAAAAGACTGGCTCGAAGGGTGTAACTAAGGGTATCTAGTGCTAAAAATGAGCACTAACAAATGGGTCCATATAAGGTGGTTAACCAACCGATGTGGTTAGTAAAAAAAAATATTAGATGTAAAATGGAAGGCCATTTGGGTTAAATCATACGATGCCTCTTATCATTTGAACATATTTTTATCACTCGAGAGTGATTTTAACCGTAATGCATAACAAGTACAAGTTCTAGAATCGACATAATCACCGGCACACTCATAGCAAATATAAAATAAAAGACGTGTTTTATACAAAAAGAAATCTCACAATTTAGTGGAAAAAGGCTATAATGCGTGCTAGAAAATGCTATCGAATCCAAAATGAATTACTTTCGTAATTTGGTTCAAATCAAATAGCTAACGAGCCATCACAAAGTGATGCGACGGCGTCAGCGCTAACACCGACGCCGTCCCTTCGGGCCCAAAGAACTGAGTGGCTCGATTATCGACTTTGGCCATTTTCTTTAGAAATTGCCACTTTTCGTCCAAATAAGTGCCATTCCAAAGATTTTGCCTTCAAGAGATCTAAAAGTGAAAAGGAACCAAATTAAGCAATAACGGATACAAAAGTGATCAAATAAGGCTTAAACGACCCCTCAAATGGCACCTTTTAAAACCTTATCAAATATCCCTACACTTGTTATTTGCTTGTCCTCAAGCAAATGTGCTTTAGCCAATTAATTTATAAGTTAGGGTCATGAAGCATTAATTCAAAACGGTTCACAACACATATAAGCCCGAAAGTCATAATAAGCACGGAAATTACATACTAGCATCTCACATGGGTGTTGGGTACTACATCTCTCTCGGTGTATATATGAAATATAACAAATAGAAATGGAAGATAAACACTCATTAACCGTCCTAGTACATAGATTACCATAGGCTTGAGAATAGATCAAACCTTCATGCTTTACGTAAGCAACTAGGAAAGACTATCAAAGAGGTCTTTAAAGGGTTGTAATGTTAGGCTTACGGTAGGGAAACAAGGGTTTCAGTGGATAGGCTATTTAGTGGTGGCAAGTCAAAAATCTCTATGTTAAATGCATACTAAGAATGGCGCTATAAGCCAAGACTCGACACTCTAAAACTCTAGGTAACGGAAATAAACAAACATAAATTTAAAGGATAGATGTAGGATGGTAGCCCGTATGCTTTTTTTTTTTTCATACACTTTTACTCTACCATCCTCTATGGTAACATCAAAATGATAGGATTTATAGGCACATCCCTACACTTGAGTTTTATTATTCTAACACTAATTTGACCCAATTGAAAAGATCACAACACTT